>CM040985.1:9053314-9183976 GCA_022985145.1 Pangasius djambal | reverse complement strand
ATTATATGCTGTTGTTGTTACTCTTTCGACTGCTTCCGTTAGGGGTTGCCAGAGCAGATCACTGGTCCAGGTATATTTGATTTGGCACAGTTATTAGGCACACTTTTTACACTTCCTGACACAACCCTCCCCAATTTTATTCAGGCTTGGGATTGGCACTGAGAGCACACTGTTGCACGCAGCCCCAGTGGTTCCCTGGCCAGGAATTGAACTGGGGCTGCAGCAGTGAGAGCTGTGTGGCCTAACCACCAGTTCTCCAGGGACAGACACCCCCCCCCCCACCCCCCCCAATATATAAAGAATATATTGTGTGTGTCGTTTGGTGCCGCAAAAATCGGGATTATGAAGGATCAGTATATAACAGCTAACGATTCAACGGGACGCATTTCATTCCAAACTTTTCAACTGCAACTCTACACTCCTGCATGCCAACTCAGACCTTCAACTTCATCTTCTTTGACAGGTCCTTCTCTGAGTTTTAAGTTTGCTTGTAAGGTGAGACGTTACAGCTTCAGTGTTTGGCCTCCTTTAGTGATTGAATGAGCTCCTTCTTCGAGTTCACATAGTCCTGCATTCTTAGTCATTTGGCAATGGTCTAAAGATCTTCTTCCACTTTGTTTTGAAAAGGGACAGTAATTTTGATGGGGGGAGAAAAACTTGTGTAATCAATTACAGCCCAGGCCGATTTGCTGAGAAAGCATTTCTGAAGTGTTTCTGCTGATCTGTTTAAAGCATGTCTCACAGAAAAAAGGCTTCCATTTTAACTAGCATTTAAAGCCACACCAGCTGTTTAACCTCTCCAACATTCACTAAATGTTTGCTGTTTTGGAAGGATTGTAATTTGTACTTGATGTTGTTAACATCAACATTGTGTCTCCACTGAGAGCCTGTTAGAAGAAAAAGTCTCAAATATTACATGTACATTTGTGATCTCATGGTGGTACTTTTCTGTAAATAATACCGTGATACAACAAAGTGATCATATTGTGGTGTGTGTGATGGTAACATGAAACACAGGACAAGAAACCTGAGAAAACTCGCTCATTCTCTGTTCATTTTTAACTGTCTTGATATATAAGTTTTATCATACAAAAGACAATTTATTGCAGATATAATAAAACAGTGAACAGGGTTTAAGTGATCTTTTAGGAAGCGCTTGGGCCAGGTTTTGCTGCGAGCTGTTATATAAACATTTAATGGCCTGCACTTTAAAAAAAGTAAGTTATATCTCTGTCTTCAGCCAATATCTTTTGGATAGCACTTCACTGAATTGCACTGGTGTTTTATTGTCTGGGCAAATACAAAGGTCCTTACTTACATTTTGAATTTGGCCTCTTTAGCTACCATGCAGACAAATCCAGACTAGCATTTGTCTCTAGTTTTTCAGGTCATGAATCCCATGAATCCTTACAGAAGTATTTTTATTGCACCTTCAGCTTTTTTGCTATGTGGAAAGAAGTAGGAGTGCCACCACTCCTTCAGCAGGATTGACTGGCACAGAGGAGACACATATCTCCTTCAGTGGGACTGACAGGTGCAGAAGCGTCATGTCCTTTTCTAGGACTGACGGGCACAGAAGCCACATCTCCTTTCCTAGCACTGAAAGGTGAAGAGGCCACACCTCCTTCTGTAAGACTGACAGACACAAAGGCCATGTAAAGTTCACAAAGGCTCTGAAAGTTAAGATGTTGCTTACAATAACAGAGATAAAATGAGGTACTTATTGTATAAAGAATATAACGATGATTCAGCACCGTGTCGTCTAAAATTATCACACTCGTTTCTGTGTTTCTGCAGCTGTTCGAACATCCCAACTACAGAAGCAGCCGTCGTGTCGCAGTGTTTCTGAGCATGCACGATGAAGTTCGCACTGAGGCCATCCTTCGGCACCTATTCAGCAGCGGCAAGATCTGTTTCATCCCCAGGTATCAGAGCGACAGCAACCACATGGACATGCTACAGCTGAACAGTGTGGAGGACATGAACTCGCTGCCCGTCACCAGCTGGAACATCCGGCAGCCCGCTGACAATGACACACAGAGAGAGGAAGCTCTCACTACAGGTAGGTTCCCATAAAGTGCATCACACAGGGTGAGAACATTTAGTTTTTTTTTTGTGAAGCCAATTTCATTTTTTGGCAAATTGTTTATTACTTATAGTTACAGTGGAAGACGTAGGCAGTTTACTTTCGGGAGAAGGAAAGGGGTCTTTTGTGAAACTGAAGGAATTTTATTAGGTACTTTCATTTGACTATGAAAGGACGTGTGCATAATATGTTATAGTGGGAGGAAAATGCAAAACGACTGTTCAACATCATGCAAAACAACAAACATCAATTTAATGGAAGCCCAAAAACGTTTTTTTTTCCTTCAAAAATGAATAAGTGAACTTCTTTTCTCATGTTCCCATGTAGTGGCCTAGACCACCAGATGGTGCTGTCTTGTTACTTTCCATTCAAGCCAAACTCAGAAAATGGTGTGGTGCAGACCTGATAATGGAACACTTTTTAAAATGTTGCATGGATAAGTAATAATAATAATAATAATAACAACTTTCATACATTTATAATAATAATAATTTTCATACATTTAAAAAGCAGTTGAAAGTGATTTGCAGTATGTGCACAAGTCAAAATGACAAAACAAGAATCTCAGTGGCTTCATTTCCTCAGTTAAATGGTCACAGCCTGTCCAGTCTCTTGAGTCTTGAGTCTAGATGCTAGCAGCCGTTCCTTCTTTTGGTTCTCGCTGCCCCTCCCATCTTGGTGCTAGCAGCTCTTCCTGTCTCTCGGTTCTTGCAGCCCTGCCTATCTTTGAAGGATTTCAGATGTCCTCTCATTCTCTCTCTGAAGGACCGCAGATGTGTTCTCTCTCTGAAGGATCGCAGATGCACTTTCTCGCCCTTTCTCTGAAGGATCACAGATGCGCTGTCTTGCTCAACAATGTGATTAAACACATGTTTAAAGCACTTTTCTCAAATACAGTGCACACCAGGCTGGTGAATTTCCACCCGATAGGTGCTATTTGTGTTTTGCATTTTCTTATTTGTCCAGCAGGTTGAGACATGCTAAAATTACAAGTGTGGGCATAACAATGTAAGAATAGAGCCTGTGCAACCTCTTCCTTTCCCACACACTCCTTCACACATCCCTTCGTATTTCACTCGTCCCAACCCATCCCCTATTTATCCAAACTCCCTCCTCAGTTCAGCCCAACCTTTCTCATGTACATCCGAACCACTCATAACTTGCAGCACTGGCTCTCTACCTCCTGCACCATCAACATCTCAACATCTCGCTCTTGCAGATCTCACTATATACGTCCAGCATACAGCATTCCTGATGTTTACACCCTGATCCTGCTACATAATCTCTAATTTACATACTCATGATCCAATGCAGGGACTAGTTCTACTATCCCAAAACCCTCCAAGAGTAGCAAGCTCCCACTTGATTTTCATCAGCTGATCACCTACCATGGTAAACCTTCCTTTTATACCCACACTTAAAGGAGTCAGCTACAGCTAGATTTTCCATCCTTGCTAACCACTTATTCCTATTTAATTAACAAAAGGAAGATGATCTATCATCTCTCATCTCTCGTTCTTAAGGCTCTTGGACCTCCTTGGAATGACTGCATTACAAAAGCACTAAAAAAAGAAAGTCTTCTTCCTCCAAAGGCCAAGTTCACTCCCCATCTCCTCAACATCACCTTATCAGCCCCTTTCACTAAAGACTATGTCATCTAAGACACAGATTTCACTAGCACATATCTTACAAATCTGATTTGTATGGTGTAACTTTGGTATTGCATCTTTTTCCTGCCTGCTGAAATCACCCTCTTATATCAGGCAAGCCCTCATACTGTGGTAGCCATATCCCATTATCCATTATCCTTTCCCTACCACTGTTTTGCCAGATCGTTTTTTTTTTTTTAAAAAGTTAGCTTTGAGGGGCGTGTGGTCTTCTCTGCTACTGATAGCTCAGTCTTAAACATTAGTATACCAGATTTGAGAAGAGCTACTGTGTGATACCAAGACACCCAGATCATTTTTCCTCAATAAACATTATATTGAATCTCTGTAGTCCTGTCGTGCAAGGATTTTGCCAGTCTTTATGCTAACAGTATGACTCATGGCAGAGGAAAGATAGGGACTGTGAGAAAGAGATACTGAAGAATAAATGGACCACCACAGTGACCCGTGAGCTAGTTTTACTCTACCAGCCTCCACAGGATGTAAGGAAACCAAGTGTAACCGTGAAGGAATTTGTTAGAGAGTGCATCTGTGGTGTTCACATTGAACACATTGAGTGTGACATTCACACTGAGCCTGACATGTTTGTCTGCTTCAATGCCACTGAAACTGTTTGCTTTTAAATACTCCAACTGTTAAAGAGCAGACATTGACTAGATAGTGAAATAGAAAAAGCTTAGATGTGGTTGTGCAGGTGTTTGCCCAAGTGTTTGTGTAGGAACGCGAAAGTGTATTTGCTTGTTTCTTTTAATGTGTTCGAATGTAATCACATATTCTGAGAGTGTATCTTAGGGATGCACCAATGCAGAAATCCCACTATCTTATTTTCAATAGCTGAATTTGGCCAATACCCAGTATTGATTTAATAGTGGCACATGAGCATGCTGGCTGATTCCAGTGGTATTTTGGTCATATTTGTTAATATGGTGCTAAAGTTACATTTTCTCAAAGACTTTCTTCATACTTGTGTATAGAACTGATCCAAGGAACAGTACATAAAAGCTCACTTTGTCATTTCACTAAATAGGCCTGTGTAGCTAGCTATGTAGCAAGCTGTAAATGAGGAAAGCTGTTACACACAAACACCAAACACTCTGGGGGGAAAAAAGAACTCTAATTACCTTTTCAGTGCTGTAACCCAATGACAAGACTCTGTTCTATAGTAAAACAAATCACAAGACAGGACTCTCAGCAGGGTGCTGATATGACTCATCACATACCAACATCTGCCCTGCATGTGGAAGAGTTTCAACAAAACATATTTTCAAGTGCCTGCATAAAACATTTCCTATCTACAGCACATATTCTGTGCCTGTCAGTTCTATCAAAGGAGGCATGTCTATGTGCTTAACAGTTCAAATAAAGGAGGTGTGACCTTTATGCTTATCAATCTAACCAAAGGAGGTGTGACCTATGTGTCTGTCAGTCCAACTAAAGGAAGTGTTGCCTATGCACCTTTCAGTCCAACCAAAGGAGGTGTGACCTATATGCTTATCAGTCCAACCTATGATCTATGTGCCTGTCACTCTAATCAATGGACGCATGGCCTATGTGTCTATTAGTCTACCAAAGGAGGTGTGGCCTATGTGCCTGTCACTCCAATCAATGAAGGCATGGCCTATGTACCTATCAGTCCAACCAAAGGAGGCATGGCCACTGTGCTCATCAGTCCAACCACTGGAAGACTGGCCTATGTGCTTCAGTCCAAGCAAATAAGGCATGGCCTATGTGCCTGTCAGTCAAACCAAAGGAGGCACAGTCTATATGCCTGTCAGTAGGGGTGGATTAAGGTCTATATAGGCCCCTGGGCTCAGGGGTTTCAAGAGCCCTCCCCCAACAACAACCTAAAAACACCTGCCTGTTATTTTAAAACCTCTGTCCAACTAGTAACACTAGTAATTACTTAAAAATATAAAGAATTTAAAAGAAATATAAGTAAAAACCATTGAACAGAGGCCCCCTGATCACTGCCTAGGTTAGCCTGTGTTAGTCTGTGCTTTAATCCACCCCGCCTGTCAATGTAACCAAAGAAGGTGTGGTCTATGTGCTACAGTCCAACCAAAGAAAGCGGGGCCAATGATCTTATGAGTTCAACCAAAGGAAGCATGGACTCTGTGCTTGTCAGTCTCAGTGGAGGTGTTGACCTCCCACTCCTCAGAGAAATATTTTTGAGCAAGTTGTTTGCACAAATACAGGTTGTCCCAAAAGTCTCCATGCATAGGGGACTATGTATGCCAGCGCCATGTCGGTTGTGTTTTTGTCAGTGGCTGTTTGTAGACGTCCACTTCCTGGTTGATCCGCAACACTTCCAGCCTTTTTGTATTTGTTAATAAGTTTGGCAATAGTGTCATGTGTGATGTGCTTGCCATGTTTCCTGGTAAACTTCATTGCAACAGCTTCCTGATACAGCCATGTGTATTATTTCAATATGTTCTTCTTTTGTCAAAGACATTCTTAAAGGCTATCTGAAAAAAAAATATATAAAGTAAGTAGGAAACATTTTGGAAGACATTCTGATAATTCCCCTATGTATAGAGACTTTTGGGGCACCCTATAGTTTAAATTTGCATTGTAATAAATCACTGGCTAATTTAAATCTAGCTTTCATATAGCTACTCTTAAAAGTCAGTGAGTTGTCCAGTGGCAGGAGCAATTCAAGGACTTTATATAATCTTTGTGAAAAAAATGATGAAGTGATGAGCAGAGATATGTCTATTCAACATCCATAAAAAGTATTTATTTTTAACCAAAACTTTATATGCAATAATGTACCAATAATTTGATGCATAGTTCAATAGTCTGACAGTTTGTGGAGAAATGTGAACTACTCAGTTGTCTCTTGTGGCAACACTTATGGGAGATGCTGTGCCATGGGACCAGAAGAGGTGAAAATTCAGAGCCTTATTTAAAAATAGCATAAACAGAAGAGGCACAGTGACGGTGCGGGATAGCTTCACAGCTCGAGGGTTCCTGGTTGAGTCCTGAGCTCAGGGTACAGTATATGAGTTCTGTATGTACTTGTGGGTAACACCCCTATACGGTGGAAGCAATTAGTCTCTCTCTCACACATAAAGGGCTGGTGAGCTGTTTCTAAAAAGTGAATGCAGCCAACCAGGAATTGATGATTATGATATCCGCTCCATCCCCAGGCTGTAAAACTTGGCATTTATTTTTCAGTTCTTAACCATATTATAAAATGCTGTAGAATATCCAAGATGCATCAGATTTCAGATTTAATACCCATGGCGAGGAGCACTCCACGACACCAGTGCTTTCTTTCTCACACTGCTCAGTGCAGCAAAGGCCCTACCATAGAGATTCAGTTAGCAGCGAAAGCACTCACCTGTCCCACTGTGTCTGCGATTTTACACACTGATCCTGGAACCCGCTGTGAGCCTCTCAAAGTTGTTTCTGGCTGCCTTCCGTTCTCCTTCATCACCTTACAATGGAAAGCAGGAAAACCGCCTGCATAGAGATGATGTTCAGGGAGGATGGATCAGATTTTTGATTGAGGCAGACTTAAAGAAAATCTGCACAGATATTTTGCAAGACTAAATAGCCCTAGGGAGATGCGTTTGCTAAGATAAAGCAAGACAGGATTGAGAATGAGAAAATAGCAGAGCTAGGCCATATTCACAAAGGCAAGTTCATATCATTCCTAAAACATCCAAGATTCTGCAATGTAACCTTTGAAACTTTGAAACTGGGTTAATGCTAAACTGCAGTAACAACAGTTACAGTAAGTCCTTCTGCATCATTAACCAAAATAGCACGTCTGCATGACATTATTTAAGAACTAGATGAAATTTGAGTTTTAAAATATTTTTAAGACAGACTTCAATTGCTAGTTGGTGCCTCTGCAAAACAAAATGAGCACCTACATGTCAGGGGTCATCAATTACCCGATGGTCACACTAGTATGCCACAGGGGCACAGATGACTATTCATTTTCTGTGTACATGTGCAACACAGAGCTGCGATTTCAGTGACAACGCAAGCAACAGCACAGCAAGTGGCATTTTTGAATTGAGATTTTCGTTTGCAAATAAGGTATGATGTGTTAAAGCGCCAAATCCAAATCATTGGCTTTAATGTATCCTTGGACCAATGCTAAGGTGTGTGTGGTTTGAGTTTCTTCAGTTGCCCACTCACAAGTTTTTACCTGCAGTTAGTTCACACTTACTGTTTGATGTGCAAAAATGGAAAAAACCTTATAAACATGGCTTCACATTTCCTGTCATATACGACCTCTCATTAAATGAAACAATGGAAGGAAGTAGTAGAGATAGTCAGCAACAATCTCTACTACTTCACTGAGTGTGTAGCTAAATTTCTTTGCAACAAACTAGTATGAGGCCTAGCATGTAATGTGAATCAAACAACCAATTTTCAAGCTGATTAGTGCATTATTTCATTTATGTTTAGCTAGCCTTAGCCTTAGAAACGCATAGCTACTACTAGGGCCGCCATTGTAAAGTCCAAGACCAGGACTAGCTGAGATTGAGTCAAGACCGAGTCTTAAGGGAGTCGAGGCCAAGTCAAGATAGAGTCCAAATGAAAGCAAGACAGAGTAAAGATCGAGACAGAAAACCATCAGGGTTTTATATGTAGGGTTATATTTGGGTTAAAGAGGGAATGTTGCATGAATTTAAGTTCATTAAGTGCATTAGGGACCATACTATTCCTTTCAAATATGAACATAATGGCAAATACTAGTGAACAGGGTTTCACTGTAAATCATACACATCCCTCGTGGCTTAGTGGTTAGCATGTTTACCTTGTACTGGGGTTGGGGGTTCAATTCCCACCTCTGCCCTGTGTACATGGCGTTTGAATGTTCTCTTTGTTCTTTGGGGGTTTCCTCTGGGTACTCTTGTTTCCTCCTCAGTCCAAAGATATGCATTGCAGGCTGATTTGGCATCTCTAAATTGTCCGTAGTGTGTGAATGAGTGTGTGTGTGCGATTGTGCCCTGCGATGAATTGGCACCCCATCCACGGTGTTCCCTGCCTTGTGCCCTGAGTCCCCTGGGATATTCAATTCAATTAAATTTTATTTGTATAGCGCTTTTAACAATGAACTTTGTCTCAAAGCAGCTTTACAGAGCATAAGAAACAGAAACACATGCAAGCAGTCCTAGATGTTAGACAAAATTATTCCTAGTGAGCAAGCCTGAGGCGACTGAGGCGACTGTGGCAAGGAAAAACTCCCTTAGATGATATAAGGAAGAAACCTTGAGAGGAACCAGACTCAAAAGGGAACCCATCCTCATTTGGGTGACACTGGAGAGTGTGATAGAACAATGTCCTTTCTGCATTTATGTATAGTCATGTAGAGATTTATGTGTATATTGATTTGAGGTTGTTGTCTTCCTCAAAGTCCACATAGGGTTGGCAGTGTTGCTTTAAATATCCAAATCCTCACGAGGCAGAAACCAGCTGGAGCTGGTCCATCTCTGGATGCCTCAGGATCCTCGTAGGGTTGGCCTCTGCCTACTTGAGCTGGCACAATCTCTATGTGCCTTGGGATGGGTAGAAGAAGGGAAACAAGTAGAAAGGAATTAGCGTAGCTTCTGTTCATAATATTAGCAAGCACTAAATCATAATGTGCAATTAATCAGATGTACTGAAGTACACGGTTATGGTATGTATTAAGTGTATCCCTGGCTAAAGATATATGTCTTTAATCTATGCTTGAACTGAGAGACTCTATGTCTGAGCCCCGAACACTGTCAGGAAGGCTATTCCAAAGTTTAGGATATATACACATATTAAACTCAGGAATATTTGATAGCATGCCTTATAAGCAATTTCAGTGCTCAGTGTGTGTTTAGCAAGGAACTTTCTGTAGTCCCCTAACTGCATATACTTGTTCATTTTCATGTTATTCATGTTGTTGGGGAAAAATGTATACTTATTGCTTCCGCCTCCACTGTGTATACATTATAAATGAATGTCACAGAGGAGCGTATTATTACACTGAGGGGCCAGTGAGGGAATCTGCTGATCATTATTGCACTGCTTTTTTGATGTTTATCAATATTTAATGAGGTTGTGTTGCTTTGAAATCTTGACTCATATTTATATGTCAGCTTCCTGTTTGATGGTGACCGATGAATTAGTCTGACTGCAAGGTGAATTATGTTGCCTAGCATTTGTTATTGTCAGGGTATGTGGACAGTCAGTGACTTTCAGCCATGTGAGTACAAATGAATGCATTTAGTCAAATGTTCTCATATGTACGCCCAGAATATACGCATTTCAGAAAACAGATATTAAATTGTCATTGAAGTGTCAAAGATATTAAATTGCCTAACCTTTTATCATTTATTATGTTAACACAACTTTTGAAATATCATTTTAGAATACATTGCTTAAACAGAAACACTACACACTTCATCATGGCGTGCCATTCCCCCCCCCAAACTTTATTGATTATCCGGTGAACAAAATTGTGGGATTGTCTTCTCTGAGAAGGACACAATGCAGTGCTCATATAAATGATTCCAAAATAAAGAGCTTTAGAAGATGTCTGTCCTCATGCTGTCTTCCTTATGTCCCCTTTTTGGACAAATGTGTCCCCAAAAACGCTGCTACATAGGAATGCAGGACGCGGTTTTTGTGTTTATCTACAAAGTTTAAGTGAAACCCAACATAAAGTGTATTAATAATGTGTTGGGCCACCATGAGCCACCAGAACAGCTTCTATACACCTTGGCAAAAAAAAATCTCTGGAACTGTACTGGAGGGATGAACACCATTCTTCCAAAGTATATTCTCCCAGATGTTTGATGATGGTGCTGGAGAGAGCTGTCTTAACACTTTTGTCCAGAATCTCCCATAGGTGTTCGTTTGGGTTGAGACCTGGTGACTCTGAAAGCTGTAACGTGATTTTTTTAAAAATAATTTTCATCCTCATCAATCCATTCAGTGGACCCTTGTGCCTTGTGGATGGGGACATTATCTGAGAGAGCACTACCCTCAGGATTGAAATGTTTCATCGTAGGATAAAGGTGATCAATCAGAAGAACTTCGTATTGATTTGCAGTGACTCTTCCCTCTGTTAGGACAAGTAGATACAAACCATTGCAGTGTGCTCCCACAGCATAACAGAGCCACTGTTTTTTACTTTAATTTGTCACCCATTTGTATATCTCAGTATGAACCTATTGCATAGAATGTTGTCAATATCAGGCTCACATCTAAAACACAATATCTTACATTACAAAATCACAAATCAGAAATGGTAGGCAAAGCTGTCCTTCAAATATTCGCATGCTTATTGTATTCCAGCATCAGAAGAATTCACTAGGTGCCTCCCAGATTTTTAGATTTTCTCAGTAAGGAATATTTTGAAGTCACAGTAATAATCAACTGATCTTTAAACACTCTGTACAGCTTGAAATGCAATTGGACTCGAAATGTAACAACTTAATCCATTATGGGCAGATTATTACATAACAGATCTGGTATAGACCCCCAAAACAACGTGATAACGTGCTCCTGTACAGGCAGATGTACCGAATATATCACATTATAATCAGGTTATTACATACTGGCGTGGTCTCAAAAGGCCAAAATGTAATAACTTGCATTACTGGCAGGATATAATTCGGTGTAACAGCCTAAGAGTACAATAATTATATTATGGGCAGGTTATTACATAATGTGGTTTCAGGCCCAAATGTAATAAAGCCCACAGTATCATAACTTCATATGACTTTCAACCAGCTTACTTGTATACTTCTCCTAATATCGTGCTCATGATGTGCAAACATTGGCAGACTCAGAACACTCCTTGGCTGCATGGCAGGAAATCTGTCTGAAATGTTATCAAATCAGACTGAAAGCAAACAGTGAAATTAAAAGTGCCATTTAAAATCAAATTAGATTTCTCAAGTGGAATAGAAATTTAAATAATGTATGACCGACTTTTGGCACTAGGGTTATTCTTACTTTTTTCATAATATCAAGCCAGCTGACGGGTTTTACAGGAGAGTTGTTATATTATATGTAACTTATTGTCTTATTCATATTTTATACCAGAAAATTGATCAATGACTTGATAACATTATTGTCCAGTTTTTTTGTGTTTATAGTCAGTTTTAAGTCTCATATTTTACCTCAATCACTTACGGCCACTTAAATGCCCACTTTTATTCCCACAAACACGTCACTATATTTCCCTGACATTAGTTTATCATTTGTGAATGTATTACTCATAAGAATGGGTAGGATCATTTGGAGAAAAGGGGTGGGGTATGCCGATATTCTCATCACAATACATTTCCGGGGCAGCAGAGGGCTTTAAAAATTGCAAAATTCTTCTCTAAATTGGTGTTTTCTGTGCCTCTTCATCCTCCTAAACACAGTTCCAAATGTTTCTCTTGACAACAAGGTCAAAATTAAGAAAATTCTCTGACATTTGGTTATTATGCTACAACAATAAATAGTGTCCTATGGTTCATATTCATCGTTCGTGTTTTTAGGTGCTCAAAGAAGAGTATTTGTTTCATTAACTAGACCATACATGAAGTCATTTACTTACCAGTAATATAATAAACCTACATAAATCTACATACTACATACATTGCTGTTACAGAAAAGGAATGCTAAAGCTTTTTCCCTTCTCTCCAACCCTCATACAGGTGGCTTAGACCTGATCCTGATGCCTGGACTGGGCTTTGATAAAAATGGCAATCGTTTGGGGCGAGGTAAAGGCTTCTATGACTTGTACCTTCAGCGCTGTATGAGGCATCCTAAAGGCAAACCCTACACCATCGCACTGGCCTTTAAAGAGCAGCTGTGTGAACAGGTTCCTGTGGACGACAGCGACATACTTATTGATGAAGTTCTCTATGAGGACGTTTGAGTTGGAACCTCTCAAAAAAAAAATATATCAATCCCAAAATCAAAACAGCTTACTCAGTATGATTCAAGGAAAGCTACAAAGGGCTAAAGATAAGCAGGTTAAGAATTTTTTTTCCATGACTTCAGTCAAATGAAATCCAATGAAACTGCTTTTGGTTAAGTTGGAATAATTAACGGATGGAATGTTTTATATGTTGTGAAGTGTAAATATCTACCTCTCAGTCTAAATCTCAATATAATCAAAGATCCTGTGGATAAAACGTAAGTCAAAGCAAAATAACAAGCAATCATAATAGAAAGCAGTGACAAAACAAAGGGAAACACTTGTGGTGATCTCTGTAATTATCACTTTGCTTTATTTTGAGTTCTCTAATCATCTTTACATGTTTATGAAAGCTGTTCTTTTACTTTGTATGCTACTATATACTGTATAATCTGGCCAGAGGCATTGCTCCTTTTGCATTATGTCCCTTTGGCCGATGGCATCACTGTACAAATATAGTTGTATCATTTATTTGAAAATATGCAATAGATCTTTTTTTTCCCCTCACAGCAGAGGTGTGTGAGTGAGTGTGTGTGTGTGTGTGTGCGTGCATGCGAGTGTGCGTGCATCTGTCCAAATATACAGTATGTTTATGTCTTGGACGTAACCAGATGTCTCCACAAGGATGGGAATATCTGACAGTTTTAACGTTGTGGGGACATTTTTCCGATCCCCACAAAGAAAATTGCTTATTTACAAAAATGTTTTTAATTTATAAAAAATGAAAAGAGCCCACAGGTTTCCTTTTGGTTACTGTGGTTATGGTTAGGGTTAGATTTAAGTGTAGACTTAGCATTAATTAGCTGCATTAATAATTATGTCAGTAGAAGGTCCTCACAAGGATATTAAGACAAACGTGTGTGTGTGTGTGTGTGTGTGTACAGGTGGGGTAGAAATAAGAGATAGCGGAGGAATGTGGGAAATATGGTAACATTAAGTTTATGGTTCACATTTACAAAGATTACACCTTGCTATACTCCAGGGGAAATATAACTCAGAATATAATTGTGGTAATCTAAATATGACTTTTAAAAATGTGATTGTTAGAGAAAGTGAGTCGAGCACATAAAGTAGAGAAATTATTCTAGTATTGGTAAAATGTGAAATGAGTCATTTTGGCCCTAACAAAACCTAAGGGATAAAGGAAGATTATTCTTGCTTTGTGTTTAAAGTAAACAGTCCTGTTTGGATTAATTCTTAGTTTAATTTGACTACTTTTAGTGAACAACACAAATGCCATAAACATTACTGCATGTTATGTCTCTTTTTAATCAGACATTGTGTTCTAGTGACAGACAGGCTGTGACTTGCCAAACAAATGACAGCCTTGACAAAACAGCACAAGAGCTGTGTGTATGATTAGTGGGGTGTCACCAGATCTGCTGTAAAAACCAAGCCAATGGCTTTGTCCCAAATATCACTAAGCCTCCACCACTACATCACTCCCTCCCTGCTTAGGGCTGATTTATGTTGAAGCACATTTGCGTGTCTGCGTTTCAGAGTAATATTGTTCCAAATTCATCAGTTGTGTAAAGAAGACAATTTTCCCTTAGTCCATCCAGTACTTTGTATTTTCTATAAACTAGGGATGTGCTTGTGCTATAGAACCCCTTTTTGAAAGTGTAGTCTGTTAAAATTTTATGCATAATAGCATGCAGCAGAAATTGATGAAAAACACTTTCTAAAATATCAATTTAGACCGAGTCACTCTGTAAGTTTCTTAGGCTGTTGTCTTTTTTTTAATAAATTGTCTCCTCTATGATAAAACACTTGCATTAGATCTTAATAAATCCAGCAGTGGTTTTGCCCATGTCAACCAGAACCTGCCTGGAAGAGGAAAAGTGTATTTTGCCCCAATACAAAATGAGGAGGATGCTTAGAGGGCAAACATTTCTCCAAGCAACAGGGTTTAGAGATTAAACCTTCATGAGAAAACACCAGGAGATTTTACGAGGGTGTGTCATGAAAACCGATTTGTATAATATACAGGATATATTTTGCATTGTTTACTGCGAATAGGTGTCACAAAGGTGATTCATATTTAAGGTAGCAATAGAAGCAGCTACTGAGAACAGTGGACCCGTAGTACATTTTTACTTTTGCAACTACAAGTTTAATGTACTCTAATGTGTCTCAAATTTATGTTGCACTGTTAAGGTTTTCATTTGACTCGCCCTCGTAAATGAAATTCTGGCTGATTATGCCAAGAAGCTACAACTGGGTCATGATTGGCTCTTCCAGCTGGACATGAGTCCAAATCCAATCAAAAATGGTTCAGTGACCACAGAATCAGTCTTTTCATGTAGACGTCTTAGTTCCCTGACCTAAACTCACATTGAAAACCTGCGGGGTGAGCTTAAGAGGTAGGACCCTGGAGGATATGGAGAGATTCTGTATTGAGGAGTTTTTCAGATTTCTTGCTCTCATTAACTGTAAGAAGACTTACAGTTACGCCAGTAATTATGACATGATTTTGTTTTTAATTTCTTACAATAATTTCACTTCATTTAAAGGTTAGATCGTATGAAGTGGTTACTGAAGATGAATGAATGAATGAATGAATGAATGAATAAAAGGTTAGATTTCTCCCATATTAGCCACAAACATTTATGCATGACCTTTTTCCTATCTTTATCAAGGGTACATAATTCTGGAGCTGACTGTATTCATATAAGCAAATAAAGGATAAGAAGGGTGATTTAAGCACTGTCTGAGCTAAATGAAGGGAGAGGGGTGGTTCTGCTTGTAATTGCACTCTGAGCCATGCAGATTGTTTCCAGTGGCGCCAGACAAGCAATTAAAATCAGACTGTACAGGGAAAATAGGACAAAAGACTGGACAGGCACACGGCCAAATAGGAGCTTCAGACCTTAGTTTTCAGGCCTTGTGTTTAATTTTGTCTTTTGAAGGGAGCGAGGAAGAAATTGCTGCATTGCCTCTCCCTGCTTTCACCGTTCTTGTTCCTGACTGAGATGCTTGATGCCAAAAAAGGAAGCCGCTGCACTGTGATTGCGCTTTGTAACAAGTTATTCATCATCTGCATTTATTGAGCATTGATTCCTTTTCTTAAGCGACTGATTTTTATCACTGGCCTTGTCCATTGTGTGTTGGAACACAGCAGTTGGGGCGTCACCAGTAAAAATGAGCAAAAGAGGACAAAAAAAGCAGTTAAACATAATACCATCGTATTTTCCAGACTGTAAGATTTTTTTTTTTTTTTTTTTTTTTACCACTTATACAGCGTAACAAAAAAAAATATCATAAATTCTAATTATAATATACCTATTTTAGTATATTCACACAATAGGGATGCTAGTCCAAAAATTATGGTAATCTGCCTGCCCATGTGGTAAACTATCATTACCATTAGTTGGCACTAAAAAAAAAATCTTTTAGTTGTTCTAGCTGAAATCAACAGTATTGTAGCTTGGTCATTGGACAAACAACTACTAAATACAAAGCAAACTTACCAGTTTCAGCTAGACTAGGTATCTTTACAATGCAGCCTACATATTGTACAATGTTACATGTAGCTTCATTGTACATGATGCATATTGATTTTTTTTATTTATTTTTTTTAAGTGGACATTATTTCAGCCCTGTATGGACTGTATGGTTTTACATGGAGTTGGTGAGTTTATGTAATTATTGCTAGTTTATCTCTAGGATTTTAGTTATGAATCTTACTCCTTTTTCCAGACAATGTGGTCCTTTGTCTAAGAGATGTTATGCTTTTTTATGTTTTACCTAATACAAAAAAGGAGCTGTTGAAGTAACCCCAGATAAGATACAGCTGCTGGCACATTAATAGGAACACCTGTATACCTGCCCATTCATACAATTATCAGCCAATCATGTGGCAGCAGCGCAATGCCTAAAATGCTACAGATACAGGTTAAGCGCTTCCGTTATTGTTCACATCAAACATCAGAAAAAATGTGATCTTGATGACTTTGACTGTGGTATGGTTTGTTGGTTCCAGAGGGGCTAGTTTAAGTATTTCAGCAATTTGGAAATCTTGTGTGAAAATGTGATTTATTGGGATTTTCACAGAAGCGTTCACACAGAATGGTCCAAAAAATCATCCAGTTCTGTGGCAGTTTTGTGGGTGGAAATGTGTTGTGGATGAGAGAGATCAGAGGAGAACGGCTAGACTGATAGGAAATTAACAGTAACTCAAATAACCGTGGTGAGCAGAAAATCGTCTCAAAACACTACAAACCTTGAGGCCAAAACTGGACAGTTGGTCCATACATAGATGTTACAGGCATATAACCTACTAATGAGCTAAGTGTAACTTACAGAGCTGCAAGCCCTACAACAAGGTCAAAACAATGAGTTTGCATAAAAAATATGAGGTGTATATATTATGCTTGGAACATTTGGTGTGACTACCATCTCTGTGATTTAAACAGATGTTGCATATCCCATGTTAATAAATCATAATTATTACAGATGTTCTCCTCCTCCTCCGGCAATGTTACTTAATAGACATGCTCTATACCCGGAAATCTTGTCCCATCTACATAGTCCTTTACACTCCAGAAAACACAAACATGTGCAATAATGGAGAAACTGCATTTTTGCATTGTACTTGTTAAAATGCAGACTATTTTTAGGCCTCTGTTATTTGAAAAAGAGTAAACAAGACATTAGGACTCAAATTAAGTTGCCTCCCACACGATGTTGATACAGCACAGCAGACGGTTTCCTCCACTCGGCCTGCCGTTGATCATTTCAGCTGCTTTTTTGCTTCATCAGAACCAGTAGGAACCTAGAAATGATTAATTAGGAAAAACCGCTCGGGGTGCCAACTCCCAGCACGGGCGCTCATTATAAGGCATTAATAAGGAGATGCACTGCCGCATGCTGGATGTGACAGGTGGAGCCAGATGACGCAGGCTTCGCCTGAGCAGCCATAAGGCGAGTTCTCTCCTATAATAACCCCCTTATTTATCACTTCCTAAAGCCTTTATTGAGAATTAGGCTTGTATTTTTCTCCCAGGTGTCCCCAAGAGATGCTTTCTAGTAATTGTCTCAGTTTTGATTGCCCATGGAGTTGTCAGTAAGTCAACATGGTCAGACTCTTGGGCCTTGATGCGGGATCTTAATTTTTAATTTTTATTGCTACTTGGGAAATAATTGTTGGCTACACCATTGGGTACACCTTGCGGTTCAGTGACCTTGGTGTTTTGCTCACTTCCTGCACTCTTGCCTGCCAAAGTGAACCTCTGAGAAGATATTTTCCAATATGAAGAGTGCTATTCAGCACTTGTGTTTGTGTAGAACGAGAGCACTCAAGAAATTTTCAACGGCGGAGAAAAGCAATCTGACATTTCTGAATGTCAAAAATGGCATCAACAATGTATGTGTCAGAAATAAATGTACAACAAAAATCGAGACATTGTATATAGGAAGGCAACACATCTGAGTTTGGCTTACAGAAGAGAGAAGTCAAGTTTGGAGCACTTTTGAACACAGCAGATTCTGACTCTTGCAAGAATGTCTTATGATAATCTTGTCCACAGTAAAAAAAAAAAGAACAAAATATGGTCATTTTTACTCTATGTATTAGCAGCTGTACATCAAAAATAGCATAAAGGTGCATCTGTATGAGGAAAAAAAGCAATGTATGAGGAGATTAAGGAACCATTAATTGTTTTTTAAAATTACAACTTATTTATTTCTTCCCCTCTACATTTCCCCGCAGGACTAAATCCAGTTCCATCATAGCAAAGACAGACACAAACCGATGGTGTGTCTGGATAGAACCATGAGTAATAGTGTAATAACTGGAGTTTAAAGTGGCATCGTGCTTGTAAAGGTGACTAATGAAGGATTCAGGACAGTGCTCTGCATGGCATTGTGGACCACGCTGGCAATGGCCTCTCACTCGACATAGCAATTTGTTTTGTCGCTTGTAAACAGGCACCCTTATTCTGTTGACAGTGAGAAGTAAAATAAAGCACCAACCTAGCTTTCAAATGGCATTGTGCTTTTCCATCCATCTACCACAGGCCAAAGGACATCACCATGCTGTATATTTTGAAACACATCAACCATGTCCTTGTTAATGACTCTGTTTGCCACCAGGCTGCGATTAAGCACAGGTTCTGGATTGGATCATAGACAGGGGCATAGAGCTTTTACAATGGGGTGACCATGCTAGAGCCAGTGACTTTATAGGGGGAGCAATCTAATCCACATACATAGAAAATGCCAATGTGTCTACACCTATCTGTGTATGGCTTGAGTAAGATTACCACCAACATAAAATGCACGTATTTGGACATAAAAAGCATCATTTTTGTCATCTAGCAAGCTACAAAAAAGTCATAGCTAACATAACATTAGCCTATATTTTATGAAGTATGCTAGCCTTATGAATTCAATATCATTAGCTAACATTAGCTAATAGTGAACTGAAGATATCCAAGGAATAGTTTGCGTCTCTGTTAGCTAGCGAAACTTGCTTGTTCCTGTATGACGTTACACTTGTTGACAATCCCCACCATTGGACATTTGACGAAATATACTTTCAAACTATCTAGAGATGTAGTGGGTGTTACGTTACTATTCCAACAAGCCTATCACAGCAATTTACCCAGTTGTTCAGTTTCCCATCATATAACCACAGTTACTACTTCTACTACTATTACTGCTAATAATAATAATAATAATGCTTCATTCTAGGGTAGCAGTGGCCACCCCTTAGCTATGCCCATGCTCATAGATCTTTGTTGAGCAGACATTAATCTATAAACATTCCATTTACAGCTCAATTCCAATTAGCATTACAGCTATCCATATCCTTTTACATCAATCTGGGCTCTTGTGCAGTCACTTTGAGGATTACAGACGATTATTGAGCCAGGATTTGAAAACATTGCAGGCATTAAACTAACAAGCTAAAGCCACATAGAAAAAGGAACCATTGCGCTGTGCCAGTATGGATGCCCAGAAGGTAAGAATCCAGTGCCAGGTGATGAGAGAAGCCCAGTGTGGGTTTTGTGGCACTTAGCATGGGGCTTTCATGGGCTGACTTCACACTGGCATACAGCAGATTCCCTCCTGCCAACAGAGCAAAATGATGGTCCAGCTTCTCCACCAGAACAGACCCACACAAAGAGACACATGATGCAGCCTGCAGATGGTGTATTGTCAAATCTGAAGTGAAATTCCACCAAAGGAAAAAAAAAAAAAAAAAGATGTAATGCTGAGATTGCATAGTGAACACTAGCAGAGCCTAGCTATGTACAGTTATCTGAAGTCACAGGAGTTTTACTTTGGTTTACGTGTCTCTTTTTTCATCCAAGGATTGCCACTGCAGTGAAACATGTCATCTTATTCATGTTTTCCTCACAGTTTGTTCACAATATCCAAAATTAGTACACACACATGCTAAGTGCATAGTTTGAAAACAGCAAGTGTAGTCTAGCAAGAAATTCTCCAAATTGTTTAAAACCATTGAGCGCCAAAGTGAAATTAGAGCAGCAAGTTGCAGGACGTTTGTACAAGGCTGGTAATGGCTAGATAGATTTTTATTCAAGGCTAATGCACTAATTCTAGCTAATTTTATTTTTTAATCAGTAGATGGTTGGTTTTCTTTGCATGCCATTGGCCATTTTTGATGACTTTCAGCCACTGTACTGCACCTTGTGCCTCTTCCATTTTGGATGCGATATTCACTTCTCATTTGCATGAAGTTGACAAACCTCAACTTTATCCATTCTCCTTACCTGGTCTCCCACAATCATCTGTGCAGGATTTTTGTCTGTCTCCATAGATAAGAAGAAAAATACATTGCAGCAATATAATGTGAATGCACTGTTAGAGCAAATGTGAAGTCAAAGTCAAGATAGTGCCTTTGTGTTCTAAATGTCAGGATACCGACACTCTGGTTGTTCATACAGCATTAGCATTAAAGAACAAATAAGTCACTGTCTTTCATAACATACTTTTACAATAGACAAAAAGAGTGTATTATTACTAGTCATTACCTGTCCTTAATTAGTGATCCAGCTCAGACAAGATAGCCAAAGACTTTGTAAAATACAGATTCGTAAGAATATTTTGCTTGGTCAGAAGAGATAACACACATACATCATATATAATATATATATATATATATATATATATATATAGATAGATAGATAGATAGATATGTCTGAGAATAAATCTTTACTCTTTTTCTGTCTCTCTGAAAGATCTGAGTGTGGTAGTACTTCTTCAGGTGGAGAA
Source organism: Pangasius djambal (assembly GCA_022985145.1). Lineage (NCBI taxonomy): Eukaryota > Metazoa > Chordata > Actinopteri > Siluriformes > Pangasiidae > Pangasius > Pangasius djambal. The sequence goes on along the minus strand of CM040985.1, from coordinate 9,163,071 downwards.
GGCCTATGACAGATGCAGGCAGTTCCCTTGGGATGGGAGTGTAAATCATAAGTGTGAGGAGAAAAGAAGGGAGGAGTGCAAACTGAGTGGGTTTAGTGCGCGAGACAGCAATAGTGCGGTGTGTCTCAGAGGGGCAGAGTGAGAGAAACGATGCACTCTTCAGCTAATCTAGCAACTAAACCCCTGGGGCTAGAGTACAGGAGTGGGTAGAATTATGAGCTGGAGTCCATTCAGAAAAAAAAACAACAACTGAACAAAGATTAGACTTGTACTGAACTCAATTTTAAAAGCATGTGCCATGTTTGGAATGGGCTTTGACTGAATGTGACATGAAATTATGCATAAAATAAGTACAAGCCTATAAGGTCTGGTTATAGTAGGATTTCTGGGTTCATTATTCACCTGTATCTCTCTCCCTGTCTCTCTCCCTCTCTCTGAGAACAGGAAAGTTGATCCTCTACACCTCCAGACTGCTGAATGTCAGAGTGCTGTCATTCTTCTCTTCAGTTTGTCCTATATACAGTACTAAGCAACTTACAGACTCCAGACGTCATTTCATATAAAGTAACAAAATTATATCTTTATCTAGTATCTTGCGGATCTCCTGAAGTAGTATAGCCTGTCCTGTTCATTTTTGACTTCGGCACTGCCAGAATTACTGGCACCCTTGGTAACGGTGAGTGAAAATGGTTATGAAATATGTGCCAGGAATAAAGAAAAAGAGAAAAACAAACAATCACAAACTGAAAATATGAGAGAAATTTAACATTTTAAAATTTTAAAAATGATCAAAACTATTTTTTAAACAAAACAAACAGAAAAAAAACACAGAGGTCTAAGGCTAAATATGTTAAAATCACAGTTCTGTCAGATAGAGCTTTATAATTCCACAGCATTGTCATACTGAATATCAACATCACATGGCATGAAAACAATTTGTAAAAATAAAGAAAAAATTTCATAAAATCTTGTGTTTTTTGTACATATGTTTCTACCTAACTATAATGGTTACAAGTAACTGTCCAGGATTAAAAGGAAGGAGTTATATATTTCACTCTAATATGTTACATATAAGAGCCATCTTTGTATTCACCACAGATGTTGTTTTTCCACCTTAAAAAGCTTTCGAGATTCAGACAAGGTCAGATCACTGTTTTCCAGGGTGTAGGAGTACAAACCTGGGGTGCATGTCATTTCCGAACAGCATGTCTCTTTAGCACCTACACACCAACCCTTTCCGCCCAAAACCCTCCTCCTTTCTCTATCTCAATCTTTTTGTCTTTGCCTGAATGAGTACGTTGCACAAAATGAGCACACAAAATATTGCTTTACACTCTCCCTGAAATTGAGCATCTTTTAAATTCAAAGTATTTTTAAAGTAATTTTCTGTCCTGGGAGAAAAAAGAAAGCCTTCAGTTTTTCATAACCGCATACACAGTCCTTGTAATTACTGAGCTACAGAACACACACACACACACACACACACACACACACACCTTTTTATTCATTCCTTCAGCAGTGCATGTTGCAAATAAAACATCAGAGCCTTTGGATAATTTGGATGGGGGAATGGGGAGTGGAACTTCTCCACCTTTGATAAAGGAAAAGGCAAATGTAAACCATAGCATGGCATTATTGTGATAATAATAATAATGATGTAATATGGTTACACAATGATTCATACAGAAATGTTTTCATTTCAAAAGCAGTTGTTAAGTGCTGTGTGTATGTATATTTTAATCATTCAAGCAAAATTTGTTTATATTACTAGTTTAAAGGCTTTACTGCACAATTTATTTTTGACAGAAAGTCAGTGAATTTATATAGCCAGCATATAAAAGCGCCCCACTGCAACACATTCAACCTCCAACCTCTTTCCTATTCTCATCTTGCAGGGAGTTGGATTCAATGATCCTAAAATATACTGCTTTGTTTCTTGCTAATAACACTATTTTTGTTACTATTAAATCTGCACTGCCAAATGAGTGTATGAGTGCCCAGAGGATGTTCATAAAAGTGTGGAACAACAAACTTTACTTTTGGATGAATAGAGAAGTTACAATTAACATTTACAAGCTGATAATGTCAGATAAGACCAGGAACGAGCTGCTCCCATAACTTCCATGGGATTACTTCTACAGGACTGGTTCATGTTGGTGAACCTGCTTAACACCTCTTGTCATATCCCCATGACCCCCATCATGCTTTTTAAGGTTTGCCTTCCAAGAATTGTCAAAAGAAATCTAGCCAACAGCATTTTAGATCAATTTGTAATGCTAGCCAGTTGATAGTATGCTGTCTTGAATACCTCAAAATTGCCTAGAGTTAAGATGTATAACTGTAATGGCTGGGACTCGGAAGAGTGTTCTGGATCCAGGTGCATGAGGTTTATTAACAATTCCAAAATGCAGCCAAACTTAACGTCAAAACACAGGCAAGGATCGAAACACCAATTTTTATCCAACACAGCAAGGCCAGAGCAGTTATCCAAAGAATAATCCAAAACACAGGCAAAGGTCAAGCACTCAGAGAAGTAACAATGCTCAGAAGGTAGTTGGCGACACTATACACACAAGTGCTTGCGAACCATGTGTTTATATATGCTAGAATAGGAAGCTAACAGGAAGTTGTGAGTGTGGAAGAATCCTTAAGATTCAGGGGAGGGGACATCTGCTGGCATGGAGGTGTGATCTCCTGAGTTACAATAACCTACCAAATACGAAATTATTAAAAAGCCTGCAGATAGGGCTCCTGAGTGGCACAACAGAAAAGCATTTGCCCTATCATCCAAAGATCACTAAGACAGCAAACTTGGCTGTGCTCTCAGGGAGGGAGGGATGGATGGTGTATACTCTCTCAATCACAGCAACACTAGCCAATCATGGGCATCTCTGAGCTCATGTATTCTGAAGGGGGCAGACAGCGCTTTCCCTGTATCATTTGTTTATTTTGACATTTTTTTCTTTGAACGAGAGGGAGAGCTTAGCCCTGATAGCCTGTGTGCCTGCCCAATGAATTCCAGTACTGGACTTTTGTCATTCTGGGAATATTTACAAACCCACAACACACAAAAACTGTCAGGAAACAAGTGAATTACATACTTTTATAGCTTCTCACTCAAGGGATTCTGTGTTGTTTTGCCTGAAGTCCCATCAGTCTTTGTTGAACGTCTGTTGCATGGGCTGTGAAGGGCAGGGGCATGGAAAGATGATGACAGAGTTGTTTTAAAATGGTGGATGGCTGTGTTTGTGTGTGTGTGTGTGTGTGTGTGTGTGTGTGCGTGCGTGCGTGCATGCATGCATGTCCCCACAAAAAAAGACAGCAATATCTGACAGTAAGTTTCTTGGGACATTTTGATGGTCTGCAAGTAAAACTGTTTTTTTTTTAAAGAAAGACTGCTAAAAAATGAAAAGAACTAAAAGTTAATGTTAGTGTTAGATTTAGGAGTAGTGTAGCATTAATTAGCTGCATTAATAATTATATCAATGGACGGTCCTCACAAAAGATAGTAAGACATATGTATGTGTGTATATGTCTGTATCCCAGGTGGGTGGGTGGAGATCATCTTGACTGATTCATTCAAGATTGTTTGTTTGCATCTGTGTGTTTGTCTAGTCCAACACGTATCACATCTGGTCGTCTCAGACTGAACGTGTCTAGACACTGCATCCCACAAGTGGCTGCCCCTGAATGTAATCATCTATTTTTCTTTGGCTAAAGCAATTAGATCAGTAACATGAGCAGCTTGTTAGAGGGGAATGGATGCTGCACAAGTAACACACTCCAAACACAAACACACTCCACTTAAAATCAAATTTATATTGTGTTTGTTTTAAACTGCTGTTTCAGGCTTGTGACATAAAAACAGTATGATCTCATATAGAATAAAACTGGTAATCCACATTGCATTGTGGTATTTTATTCTAAAATAGCATTGGTACTTTAAAACCACACTTGGCATCCAGAAATATTGGATTGTGTTACTGTTTCAAGTACTACAGTTAAAAGAAAGGGCTTACAGAAAACATATAAAAATACTAATATAAAAGTGTTCTAGTGACACCAGTGCTGAGGAAGATATATTCTGTTTCATCTTTTTTTTTTTTTTTTTATATACAAACTTATATTATAACTTTGACACTTAATTAATGGGTGCCTCAAAAGAGACATATCCTTACACACTGCATGGCATTACTTACTCTGTGACTATAAGATCACACACCAACCTTTACAACAACCCCTCCCCCATTTTTCCCCAATTTGGTCACCTTCCAATTCCCACCCACCAGCCAGCTCTCCCCTACCATAAGGTAGCTTCCAACCAAGGAAGGTGAAGTGTAAAACGTACTTCCTCCAGCTAACCGCATCTTTTTTTGAACTGCTGTTCATGCTGCAGCACAGGGCCATGTACCACACTTGGAAAAGAAGCACTAACTGACATCTACATACATGAGCTCACAGACTCTCCTGATTGGCTAGTGTCACTGTGATTGACATTGGAAAAGAGAGTATGACACCCCTCCCACCCAGAGAGCATAGCCAATTTCCCCCCTTGGCTTGTCAATGCTGTGGCATCGTCAGCAATGGAACTTGTGTTCTTTCGATGACAGGAGATAACACTTTTCTTTGCACCACTCAGGAGCTAACCTTGTTTTTTTTTTAACAACAGCTATAGAAAAAAGGCTCTTTACATGCTACCTTAGTATAATGTGAGTAGAAAGATTGTGTTACTGATACCATATGCTGGCCATTTATACATTTAATTTCAAACACTGCTCTCTGAAATGGAAACGCGGGGCAAACCAGCAAACACAGTGATTTTCAACCAAATTATAACCTGCATAAATCTGTCTATGGTTTATACAAATTTTAGTAACCATTTTTGTTTTTTTTATTACTTTCTCTGCAGAAAAATCGGGGAGGCACCAAAGATGGCCAATCAGATGCCTCTAACTCCATGTCTTCCTCAATGTGACATGAAAAGCCGTTGCAAAGTCTTTCCATTTAATTATTTTCAATCATCAACTTTATGATCCATCACTAAGTTCAGGTCAACATGTATACTGGCAAAGGTCAACCATTTAAAAAAAAAATGAATTCATTAATTCACTCATCCATCCATTCATTTTCAGTAACCGCTTTTTCCTGGTCAGGGTCACAGTGGATCCAGAACCTATCCCCAGAACACTGGGTACGAGGGAGGGATATACTCTGGTTGGGACAACAATCCATCGCAGGGCATCACTTACCCTTATTCACACCTAGGGACAGTCTATGTGATGTCCAACTTCATATAGACAGGAACCCAAGCTCAGGATCAAACCTAGGACCCTGGAACTGTGAGGTGGTAACACAACTCACTGTGTTGCATACAGTATGTACAGAGGGAACATGCATTATTATAATTTTTTTCTATCCAGTTATTTCAGGGTCACAATTTATATTGTCAAAACTTGTATTTAGGTAACACACTGAATCATTAGGCTTGTAAGTGCAAGTCGTTCAAAAGAGGACATCTAAAGGAGACAGTTTTTAAATAATTGCCTGGTAATAGAGAACAGTGAGATAACAGCTGTTAAATATTGCGCTAAATATTGCGCTAATTTCACACAGTTGTTGTGGTATAAACCACACATAACAAATGCCAGATAGCTAATGTCAACACTGTAGCTACATATTTAACCTCACCTAAAGTACACACTGTACATGACACGTGTCCAGACCACACTACTTGTGACTCAGTTTCTTTCAGGCAGAAATACAGCAACAACATGCACTGTTTTATCTGTGAAAGAACATTATACTTACAACACAATTCACTTTGAAACTTGACATGAAACAGTGGCACACTGAGCAAACGTCGTACTCATGTTTAAGCTGTTTCAGCATATCAGTGTACTGCATATTATTACTTTACATATACTTTGCTCTTGTTGCATAGTATGATTTTAAATAAAGTCATGACTTACTGAAAGTGTGAGTGTGTGATTTGAATTTAATTTACAATGTTCACAAGTGAAGAAATAGACACAGAAAGCAAAAAAAAAATACAACAGAATGAATGGGATTGTGTCCTGATGGGCTTAAGTTGTTGAATTGGAGTGGAGTCTATAATGCTGAGAAAAGCGACTTGATATCTTTATCACAAGTCCTAAATTTAATATTAATGATAATAAGCATCTCTCCTTAAGTAGTTTGTAGGTAGTACGTTATTGAGACAGGGCATTTGTTCCAATTTGTAACATCCCTTGAACACTAGAGACTAAACAATCCCACTTAAATTCTGTCCAATTTGGCTCATATTTGCTTTCTGTAAGTCATCCCATGAGAACGATCAAGCTGCTCTGAGTGCAGGTATTCAGCAACACTCAAAGGAGGGTCTGATTATCTAATGCTCTCTTCGAGTGATAACTCATCACTTAAGATTGTCTCTCTCTTCACAAAGTCCTTGTGAAAAATCAAATCCTCATCCTTCAGTTGTACTTATCCCATTTCGACACTGCATGAAATAGACAAATGCTCAGTGGGGCACGCTATTGCTCCAATGCCTGACGAATTTAATTAAACGCATACGCCTTGCCCTTCGGTGGAGAATTTCAAATTAGACTTGGCAGAGAGGCTCATTTAGGATCGTGTAGAAGCATTGTGAGTGCACAGGGCCGAAAGCCATTGCCAGGGTGAATAGAACTTCATTTCGGCGCCCTGTAAGTCACAAGACATTTGCCATTTCATCAGCTCTAGGTAAGGCATAGATTGACAGGTGGGGTATAGAAACCTTGACTCAAATGTTTTAAAATTTTCTCTTCCTCCTAGTGTGAACATGACACAGGTATGTCAAAGTAGATATATTGGGGACATCTTATATTTCAATCATTGGCATCTATTTCTAAGTGCTAGATGTTACAAATGAATGAAAATGGTCAATTATAGATCCATTACAGTTATTAAATTGGCTCTTATAAGTGATACTTGCAAGTGAGACCTTCCAAGGACAAGTATGATTATTAATATTAGAACTTTCTAGACTGACTCACATTTTTAGCTTACATTGCTGGCACAAATTAAATGTTGGTGCAGAGAAATGAATTGTTTTATCATTCTGCCTCTCCCTCGGTCTGTCCTCCTCTCATTTTTGTGGTCTGCTTGGTGCTTGCTGAACTGGGAAGACCCCTAATGATAGCGCCATCTAAAAATATCAATGACGTTTACTGGTGGAGTGTGCAATTTGATGACCAATTTCCTTACAGCGTCCATTTCTCTTTCTCTCATATTCTCTGCAAAGAACATTGTTTGTCTTTGATGGTATTGAACTGTGTCCCTCCTTCCTCTAACAAGCTGAGGGTCAAGCAAAGTTCAACTTTACTTTTCAAAAGATTGACAGCATTGTTGTGCTACCATTTTGTCATATATTAAGATAAAAAGATGAAAAATAAGGGATGAGAGCCATCAAGAGCCAATACTGAGTATCTGCATCACTCTGATATTGGATTTGGATTGGATTGGCTTTTTTTTTTTAATTTTTTTTTTATATATCTAAATCGCTGACCTATTTTTTTTTTACTTGCGCTACAAAAGAATTGTAAATTCAAAGTATTTATTTTAAAACAAAATACTGTTTTATTATTTTACAGGGTTGTACTGTAAACGACAAGGCAATTATAGCACTGGTTTACAGTAAAATACCAGAAAACGCAATGCATAGAGGGATATCTAACATTTTAGGTGGCAGTGAGAATGGAAAAGATTCTCTTTGTGTCAGCATCTGCAAATTAGTGGATCCTTTTGTGCCCTTTGTTTTAGTGCCTATTTTAGGTGAACACAAACCCCCTTTGATGTAAGTTTATATTCAACACTAGCTCAGTGGTTAAGCCTTTGAGCTACTGATCATGAACTCGAATCCCAGCACTGCCAAGCTGCCGTGGGTGGGTTCTTGAGCAAGACACATAACCCTCAATTCCTGCCTCAATTGTAAATCGACACAAAATGTAAAAAAAAAAAAAATAAAAAAAAACACTTTAGAATGAATGCAATTGTGTTTTGATGGGGTTGAGTTGTTGAATTGGAGTTGATTAAAATATTAAACGTGTAGACTGAAATGCTGAGAAAAGCGATGTTATCTTCATCACGAGTCATGAATTTAATATTAATAAAAATAAGACAATGCATAAGTCAGTTTCGATAACAGTAACAGCCCAGTGAGCAAATGTAGTGGATTATATTTCATTTTATACTGTAATTATATTTACAAGTATTTACTGTAATTACTGGAAAAAACATCTGGACAGTCTACAGTATATTACTGAAAACATACAGCGATATAGTTAATTACTGTACTTCGTATATTATAAGTACATTACAGCACATTGTTATATGGTTTATAATGGTACTGTTCAACTGGAGTACTTTACTGCTGCCAGTAAATTATTGTACGTTTTAAAATAAATAGCACTGTTAATCAAAACAGCCAAAACAGTTAATCAAAAAAAATGTTAGCTAGTGATGAGAAGAAACTATAGCATTTGCATCAAGTGGGTTTTGATGTGGTGTGTTCTGGAAGATCTATACCTCCTATACTGCTTTGACACCATGAAGTTGTGACAATGGATGGTTTGATTATCATCGCGGCAAAGAAAGGTCCTCATCTTGGTGTTAAAATGTACATTATCATTAGGGACAAACCATTAGCATTAGACTAATGATTCCATTTTCATTGAGAATGTTCATTCATTAAAATTAAGAGCATATCAATTATCACATTAATAACATACTGTACATATATGGATGGTAAGGTGTTTTTTTTTTTATATTGTGAAAGCTTGAATGTATAAAGTTCAGTGTGATGTCACTAAATAGAAAGTCATCTGTGATTTGTTACACCTTTTTTTATTGTAATAAAGACTGTAAAAAAAAAATAGAATTGTGAAATTGCTTACACTGAGAAGGATACTTTCTGTACTTCTCTCAAATTTGGTCAAAATAAGGAACCGCTAAATGACATTTTGTCTTCTGAAGGGGACAGACTTTGTCAGAATTGTGCAATTGCCGTCTATCTGCTGCTCTCTGACTGGAATGCAGGGCAAGTCTTTCATGCCTTGTTCTCTGTATATACTGTATGCTTTATTCATTACATAGTTTTGGGACATGAGTTCACTGCAGCACGACTCAGTTCATCAAGTTCACTGTTGTGCAGCAGTAATGATAAAGTAGTACCCAACAGGCAAACAACATCTGTTGACAGCAGCATTTTAATATGTTTTGAATGTTGTCACATCATAGACCAGCAAGGAAACACTCATCATAAAAAACAAAGAAAGACAAAGATGAACAATCACTGTTTTGATTACCTCTCAACACTGCATGTCATTTATCATATACTCATTACACCCCAGTGTTGCTGAATTCTCTAATCTGAAGGTGTTGATTAATTTTCTCTAGCAGTTTGGCTTTGACAGTAGTTCTGGCTGCAATTCAAATGATAGGGTTATATTAATGTGCTCATTCTAATACCTCATCGTTTTTTAGTAATTACTCATCCACAGAGATTTTGTAAGGAGGACGCTCCACATAATCTAAGTCTATTAATAAATGGATCAAAAAAACGTCATTTAACAGAGAAAAATATATGATCATTGATGTGGTGAAGCTTGCTCTGAGCAGACATTTATGTAACATTTATTGAAGGAGTCTTGGGTTTTAGCACTTTGCAATGACAGTTAAGTTTTTTCCACCATGAGGAAGTCTTCAGGACAGGAAATACTGCACTTTCAGATTTCTTTGTAACATGACAAGCTGCAAAGAGACGCTGGTGAGGGAACAGCTTTTTCTAGCTGCTATAATGTAAGTGATAACAGGAACTAACTTTTTTTGCGGATGCTCCACGACATTAAATGTAACTATAAACAGTAAAAAAAGCACAAAGTGTCATTTTACTCAAAAATTGCAAACGTTGGAAAATTGCAGTGGTATAAGAGGAATAAAACACTCTGGGACACGTTGTGATAAGAAAATAATCAACAACAGTAACCCTGCTTCACTTTGTACTGTATCACGCCACCCAGTCACAGATTATTTTCCTATAACAGCATGCCCTGTTGTTTTATTCTTTACACAACTTCCAAAATCTTGGTAAAAGCTGCTAAGCATCCTATTTATCTCCCTGGGTGAATTAGCACTTTTGCTTTGTAAGAGCCCCAGAGATCTGAGCAAGTTTAGCTCTCACCTCGAGCCACCTCAGCACTCCAAGTCCTGACACCAAGGTCAGATTGATAATAACAGTAATAAATTACAGAAAGATGCAAACTTGGCAAATGTAAGTTTTGAGGGTTTTTTTTTTTTTTTTTACAAACCGTATGGAGCGATCAACCAAAACACTGGAACACACTTGCAACAAACTGTATTTAGTTGTTGAGTACCTCAAACACACTTGCCTATGTGGTCTTGACACACTGTTTTCCATAAAATGTACATAAGGATATCACATACCTAAAAATGGCATCTTCAAACCAGAATTACTTTCATCAGCATACATATTTGTCACTCTGTAGAAGCATCAGACTCAGGTAGGTATGTCCCAAACTGAAAGCAAAATTGTCAGTTTTTATTTCAATGATAATATAAAGTAATTCCACTACTATTTGTATATTAAATTTTTATTCCACTATTTTACGAAACTTACATTTTTTTTTTTTGCTTGGATACATGTTTGTAGCAGGTAGGGGTGTGGTTTATTGGGAGTCTGCAGTGGGAGGGTGGTAATTGGTGGATGAGCTATGGGGGATTGGCGTGGCACACCTGAGTATAGGTCTCTCCATATATTAATCTCTTTCTTTCTGCCATTTCCAGAGCAGTGAGCTGAGCATGTGTGTATGTGGCCATGTGTGGAGTGAAGCCAAAAGTAATGAATGACCTTAAAAGCTGCCAAATGATTCTTATGGAAACGTTTATATTACTGACTAGCTACCATACCACAGACACAAGCTTAAAGGAAAAGCTCGTGTGATCTTCGCTTGGGCATGCTGTGTTTCGGAGTGGTGTACCGCCAGCATTATTAGAGTTTTGCTGAGGCAAATATTGCTTTTTCAAGATGAATGTGTGATTGCTCAGGCATGATGTTTACTTGTTAGATTAGTCTAGTTCAGTGCAAAACTAAAGAAGCAAACTTCATGAACAGGTTTTGGCAGATCAACTACATTTAGGTAAAAAAAAAAAAAAAAGACCTAAAGTTATTTTTGGCCAAACTATTATGTCTCATATGTGTATATATAGGGAGGAGATAGCTGCTATTGAGAGGTTGAAAAATCAGTGAAATATATCTAATGTGTTTTTACATTTGATATTTGGCCAACCTGCCACTTTGACCCAAGTATTAGGGGTGTAACGATATGTCATGACAATACAAATGAGATGATGTGCATCGTGGAAATGTACAATTCACAGTTGCATTGTTTGAACACTAGAGGTCCCAATCTGCGCAACCCATAGGATTAAAATATATAGAGGGCACGCTGGTCACGTGTTCACATTTTTCATGGAGAGCCTGTGAGATCTGCACTTCTGAAGTCTGATAGCTTCAGATTGCGAAAACCAACATGCATTATACATTATACGGTTACATGTATAATGGTCACAATATAACAGTTAAATTGAGCTCTTAAGTAGCTTTCAAACAACACCAGGCAGCAGAAATCTGGCATTTTAGCTGACTTTGGAGCTCTGTTTCTGCCACAGAGCTCATTATGTTTCAGTCAATCATTTTCAAAGTCCAGGTCCAACACTGTTTATTCAGTCAAAGTTTGGGAGAATTTATAAATTTATTTTTAAGATATGGTGAACCTGTAGTACATTTTGTTTACAATATTAAACCTCTGTTCATAGCATTCTTTTTAGTCATAATTTTTCTACATTCAAATTTTGTTCAAAATATTATGAGAATTGAATTAAATTGAAATCATGAAGCCAGTACCATGAAACGAATTGAAACATGACTAGAGTGTATCGTTACACCTATATATATTATATATACACATTATATATACTGTCTGCTGAAAGGCGTCTCCATCCAGCTCCTGTCTATCACTATCAAGCGTCTCAAGCATCTGTCAGCCACTGTGACACCAATGACACCACTGTTTGTGAGATAAAGTGTGTGTCTGGGTGTGTGGGACAGAGATATGTAATAAATTAAAAAAAAAAAAAAAAAAGCAAGGAGAAGCTTTGGATAGCGCTATGTGATGGTCAGAGAGAAAACAAATGGCTGCCCTGTGATAAAGATAAAGTGAGGATGAAAATTTAGCAAGCAGGTGAATGATGGGAAAGCCTTCTTAAAGGGACAGTCCAAAAATACTTTGGCTAATTGTATACTATAGCAACATTTTCCTGTTTGCACAGTTTTATATAATTATTCAACTGTTTTTGCATTCTTGTGCACAACAATGTACAATGGTTGTCAAGATTACAGTCCAAATTCAAAGTCTGTTTGGTGTTTCATTTTTAATATTTAAAATGGCATGATATTGCCATATAGAAAAAGTATTACCAGTCGTTCAATTTACTGTTCTACTTTCTCATCCTCAAATTCCAACTCGACCAAAAATAAATCATCTCTGCAGTCCCATTTGCATTTTGCAAAGTAGCCCTGTCAATCAATTTTCATGGGTGAGACTTTGAAGGGGTAGCAAAGTTGTTTTTCAGAGGAACTGAACCCTGACTAAAACACACATACAGCTGACAGGCTAGCATTCACCCACAGAATTTGCTGAGTTGCAATGGGTTGTAGTCTTGTCAAGATTTCTTAGGATTATTTCTTAGGAACAACATTCATAAACCTTTACTTTTCATACTAGCTAGCTAAAAGAAGCTAATGTGACAGGATTCCCACCACAATTTTGTATTCAAAATGTTTATAATTTTTGTCATTAAACCTATCCATATAGATTACATAAGCTAACTTGGCATGATTTCTGAGTCGTATTCCAAGATATATTGTATTGTTGTATTTCACTTAAGTTGTATACCACTTAATTTGTATTCCAATGAATGCACAATAATCACTGCTAACTAGTTGGTTAAAATAACCTGACCGGAAGTCTGAAAACCTAATCACTAGTTTTGAAGGTGGAGTGCCTGCTAAGAAACTAGGGGTGTAAGCTGCTTGGTACCTTTATTCACAAATTACAACATGCCATAGCTTTATTCAACTACTGAACCAGATACTCAACAGAACTTTCTGGCAAGCTTTCTATCTTCGATCTAATGTGACTGAGTAAGCAAGATAACCATGTTTCAAAACACTGTCTTTCCCAAACCAGGGAACTGCTGTTTGTAGTTGACAACAGCATATCTAATAATATTCTAATATATTTACTTTAGTCTTCCGGAAAAATCAATAAAATTTTTGCTGGACACTCTGTCGGAATCTACTATGAAGCTGGGACTCAGTGCTGCTGCAAGTCAAACTGGGGTCCTTTTAGCTGCATTTTATTATAAATGACTGTTATGTCATGTTATGTCACTATTATATTATGACTGTGTGGTTTTAAAAAGTTAATGTATTTAAAATTAATTAAATTTTTTTGAAGACCAGCAGAGATATGCTTCCTTGTGCACAGCATGTTCTCTGTGTGAGCTATATGGAGTGGCACCTCTATAAATAAATCAGAAATGTGCTAATTTGTTAATAAATAATCTTGTTAATGAATAAATAATCATGACACACTATTAACTTTCCATGCAAAGATTGAGAAATGCTTTTTGGGCTAGTCTTTTTGTGTGTTTTCTGAGATGCATTTGGGGTGAGAATTTTGCTGAAATCTGGCAACCCTACCTGCCTCTATGTGAAGGTAAAAACTTGTGTGACTGTATTTGTTTCATCCTGTGGGATCCCAGTCCCCATCTAGTCAAAGCAAAGCTTTCTGGAAAGATTTCTAATTTTTTTAAAAATGAATAATGCATATACTATTTATATTTGTGTTTATATTCGTTTAGAACACATCTGTTTTGTATTCAATTACACGGTTGTGTCTTTGAGTTAAAGCTTTTGTCGTCTCCGAAAATGCTGTCATGAAAAATGCAAATACTTTTAGCAACCTCATAACACTGCCTTGATGTACTTGGGAGAATTGAGTTTTGTCTATTGTGACCTAGCAGAAACCCTGAATGGAATATCCATTCATTCTATAATGGCTGGGAAAGAGATGCCAATTGCAGTACCAAGTCTATACTCAAGCTGAACCCAGCATGAATACACTGAATCTCAGAAGCTTCACAGTGGGAACAGTCTGATTCCAGTTTTTTGGGGCAATCAGAGAAAAGTGACTGTGTCATTCAGCACTACTGTGTTGCTTAGAGAGCAGAGAAAGAGCATAATACCTTCTCTTGAACTCAGACCTCCCAGTACCTGTCTCATATATTTCTGAGTGTGTGTGAGGCAGAGATACAGAAACACATTTTAATGTAATATAGTTAAAAAAAAAAAAAAAAAAGAGCTTTAACAAAAACTTATAATCATTGACAGGGTTAAACTTTCTGAAAGGAGACGCTAATTTAACATTTATGAAATGAGTGTCCAGTGTCAGCACTTTGTAATGGGCAGTGAATTTCCTGCCTTGGGAGAGTCTTTGGGAAAGAGGATTTTTTTTTCCCCAAGAGAGAGAGAGAGAAAAAGAGAGAATGAGAAAATGACAGTTTATAGCTGCTATAATGTTAAGTGTAACAGGAACTAACTTGTCTAGTGGACGTTCCCCAACATTAAATGTAACTATAAACAGTTAAAACATGATGCGTCATCCTTTAATAAATAATCATTCTGACACATGGCTAGCAGCATCAATGGGAGGGCAAATTCGAGTCAAACCCCCTAAGAAGTTCAAAGAAGATTAGTAGGAAACCTTTGGGAAATTTGTATTGGTTAAAACTCATCTGTAAACAGAGATGCTACAATATCATTGCATTTAGTGCCTACCCATATCAAAGCATGATGTCTGGGTGCAAAATTGGAGCAGTTTCAACCCCAACTAGGGTGCATGTGTATATATTAGGGCTGGCCCAAATAATACTTGAGTATTTGTGTGTACCGTTGCTACTCGTTGGTTTTCTGTTTAGTATTCAAAAACTGTGTCTTTACCTTCCTACCTTCTATATAAGTACACCACATGAAATAACGGTTCCTTCACCCTAATTAGTGCACTATATTTTCAAATTGCAAGCCATTTGGGATTCGCCCACGCAGATAATTTCTAAGAAGGCTGTCATGTCACCTTAATCTTGTGCTACTTTATAACAACTATTGATCAAAGAACGTCAGACATGAGTATGTCAATACTGTACGTGTCTCTGAATCATAGTCATTATAGCATCTCAAAGGTATATCGCTGGGGCCTGAAGTTGGATTCACAAGGTTAACACCTACAGCCCTTATTTTTATTTTTTTACCTTATTTGTCATTGTAGCAAAGCTACAGAAATGGGTACAACTCTTACATATACATGGGTTGGTTGATGTACATGTTTTTATTTTAACCATATATGATATATTGAACATAATTCAGGCACAATATTTTGGCTTATAGTTTGTCTAGACTCAAAGTTTTGTTGTTGACATTCGGTTTGTGTGATAAAAAAAAATGTTGCAAAAATAACTCTTGGTGTTATTTCATATGCAAATAATCATAACATCAAAATGAACTACAGACAGTAATTGTACATCTACCGTATGTAGTGACTTTCACAATATATGTCCAAATTTGTGGACACCTGACCATCACATCTATGTGTGCTTTCTAAACATTCCATTCCAGATTTTGGAATGTAGCTGTGGGGATTTGTCCAAACCCTCTCTTCATGGATCCAGAACATGTTTTGGCCCCTTAGTTCCAGTGAAGGGAAACTGTGATGCTACAGCAGAGAAAGACATTCTATAAAATTGTGTGCTTCCAAATTTGTGACAGTTTGGGGAAGACCCACATATGGGTGTGATGGTCAGATGTCCACATACTTTTGGCCATATAGTGTATATGGTAGGTTTGCCTGAAATTGCCAATGAGTGCAGGTCCAAGGTACATGTAACTAATAATCTTGCACTGGTTGTGTATATACTCTATATGTATTCTATCCTTGTATCTATATAAGAAAAAAAAAATCTAAAGTACTATTAGTTTATCTCCAACACTTAGATAAAAAACCTACTCCACCAGAACCATGGTATTTAGACGTATGTATGGTCACTACCACTATTTCCTGACATTTTGTTGAAAAGTGATACTAACAACAATGATGGTGGCACAGTGAGTAGTGTAGTGAAGTGTTGCCACCTCACAGCTCCAGAGAGCTTGGGTTATTACCCGTGTGGAGTTTCACATATTCTCTCATGTGTGTATCCTCTGAGCTTTCTGGTTTCCTCCAAAAACATGCCAATAGGTGAACTGGATACTCTAAATTATCCCTAAATTGTCTGTATGGTGGCCTAAGATAATGTGGTGTCCCATCCAGGGTGTCTTCCCACCTCGTACGCAATGTTCCTGTGATTAGTTCTGCATCCATGGCCACCATGAACAGGATAAAATGGTTGCTGAAGATGAATGAATAACAATGCTAACAATATCACACACTACTGTGAAATATCAGATATATTGCAAAGTTCCAATTGATATAAGATACTGTATACTGCATACTACACATCCATCTGTTGATCTCTACCATGCAGTGGAATTCAAGATTGAGTCTATACCACATCAATGTTGTCCAAGCCCACTCACGGTAGATGAGTTGTAAATCGTAAATGCAGTCAGCAGGCACTTCCTATAGAGTTCCTCATTACATCGTGGATCAGCCTATTGCTGAAAGTACTCGTTCACAATATAAATCACCTGTTTTGGGAAAAAACTGCCTATACCAGTTTATCTCTTTAGATAAACAGGAGCCATGAACCTGTGACTTGAGAGTGCTGTCTAAAACCGATGGTGGATCAGAAAATATTTGTCCAGTCTTATAAATCTCATTGAGACAAGAGAAGAAAAATGGACATGTGCAAGAGGCATGGAAAATAGGTGGAGGAACAAGACAGAAGGAAAGAGTGATGAAGGAAACAGTGAAAGGTACAGATGAAGGGGGAAAGGGAGCACTCTGTTTAATCCATCTACTGCCACTAGGATGAACCGTTTGCAGGCAAGTGTGATGGATAAGTGGTGCATCCGTCTCCTTTATCCATCTCATGCAATTCCATTCAGGTTCCCACGAAGTCCCACAAAGAAAAAAAAAAAAAAAGAAAAAAAGAGAAGCCATGTTGAAACTAAGATGTCAGTTTTCAAATTTGAATGTTGACATGTTTGTATTTTACACTATTACATTAACAGCTTATTCCATAACCCCATTAACATTATAATGAGGTTAGCGTTGTAATCAAAGATGGCGTAGTAGAGATATAGCCCAAGATCTCATTAGCACATCAGATTCACACATTGCACTGAAATATTTCCCTAACCCTCTGAGAGGGAGATAAAATTTCTATCTAGGCCACCACACTGAATAATTTAGGGCATCTTTTTCCTTAACTCTCTGGAAGGCTATTTATTCAAACTCATCTGCGGCCATACTTGATGGGAAAATATTCCTTGTATCTTCTTCATGTCTTTTTTAAGCGCAGCTCTTAATTGAAATCTTGCTGTTCCATACCATACTCTGTGTGCTAGTATCCATATGCGGATGTATGATTAGCATGGCCACATCAAAGCCTTTGACTTCTGTTCATAAAATATTCGGTACAATTTACCCAAACTGTTGCTGCACGCCTCTGCTTGTGGTATATGCTCCAAATAACCAATCAAGATCAGAGCACCAAATTCAACACTGAGAAGATGCGAAAATGAGAGCTGTCATTTAATTAGCCCCACAACAGTTGGCCTTCTAGTCCATTATTTGCATTTGATTAAAATATCAAAAGACAGTCATTGAAGTAGTTGATGTTTTTTGGGCATTTGTGACTTTATTGGTTAATTGAGTCTGATTCAGTGCACTACAGACAAGAAAGGGAGGACAAGATGCACAGTGCCGCCTTATCTGTTTTCTTTTCTATTCCAGACTAGACAAGCTCGGTTTAATGAGCCATCTCTGGTCTCACTATATTATCACAGCCGCTTGTACATCATTATCACCTTCTAGCGCCATGTTCAATTACTCTGCCTACCGACGTGCTTAGAATATCAACAATTAAATAAAGTAAATGTTTTATCACATTATGGTTTTGGTTGTGACTTGGAGAGGAAAAATAAGCAATAAAATATTATATATATATACACACACACACACACACACACACACACACACACACACACACACACACACACATGTACACAAATTTTTACTAGTTGACCAGTAAATTAAAAAAAAGTAGACGACTAGTCATTTTTTTTTCCATAGTTAAAGCCAAAATTGTTTCAGGGCATCACTATTTTTAGGTTGTTTTATTTGGGCAGCAAGGAACATGTCAAACTGCACTTCAATGAACAGACATACATAGGCTACAAATTAAATTCCTAGCTTCAGTACATTTTAGGCTACAATGTTAACAGTGAAATTAAATAAATGGGTGCAAAGAATGTGCAAAATAATAATAAAACTGTGTATCATGTGGATTGATGATCTGAAACTGAGAGCAGGTGGAAGCTCTGTATATAGCTAAAATTTTAATTACAACTAAGCTAAAGATATTCACACTCAATTTTTCACAACTCCACACATTTCCTGTTATCATACATGTCCTGTGTTCAGTCAACTAGTGTATCTACTTTATTTCCCTAAGAGGAAATTTCAAAATAATAGCTGAGAGACAGATTTATTTAAGCTTTTATTTACTATATCATATTTTCAAGGGGTTTCAAAATTTACATGCGCTTTTAATGGCTTGAACTTTAGTCAAAGGCTTGGGGTAGTCATCCACAAGCTTCTTACAATATTTTGCCAGAATTTTTGCTTATTCCGCCTGAAAGAACTGGTGTAACTCAGTCAGGTTTTGAGCCTCCTTGCTCAGACATGCTTTTTCAGTTCAGTCCACAAACCTTCTATGGGATTCAGGCTTTGTGATGGCCACTCTAGTACTTTCACTTTGTTGTCTTTAAGCCATTTTGTTACAACTTTTGGAGGTAACTTAGGATCCTTGTCCTGCTGGAAGACAGAGTTGTGACTAAGTTCTAATTTTCTGGCTGATGACTTGTATTTCTAGATAATCCACCTTCCTCATGATGACATTTATTTTCTGAAGTGCACCAGTAACTTTTCCAGCAAAACACCCCAACAACATGATGCTGCCACCTCTGTGCTTCACATCAGTGGTATTCTTCAGAAAAAAAAAGCCATTTTCCTACATATATACCACTTATCAGTATGGCCAAACAGGTCAATTTTGATGAGATAACACTCCTTCAAAAGGCTGGTGATCACCTGCAAACTTCAGGCAGGCTTTTTTTATGCCAGTCTTGGAGTAGGAGCTTCTTCCTTGCACAACAGTCTTTCAGGCGATTATGATGTAGGACACTCTTAATGGTGGATGTACTTTGGTACCTGATGCCTCCTTCACCAGTTACTTTGCTGTTGTTTTGGAATTCAGTTGTACACTTCGGACCAAAGTTCATTCACCCCCTGGAGTTCATTTGTGCCTTTTTCCTGAGCAATGCAGTGTCAGTGTGCTCCCAAGAATTTTTATTTTTGCATACAATTGTTTGTACAGATGCTTGCGGTATGTTCACTTGTTTGGAAATTGCTGCTAAGGAGGAACTAGACTGGTGAAGGTCAACAATTTTTTTCTGAGGTCTTGGCTGAGTTACTTGGATTTTCCTATGGTATCAAGAGCAAATGGCACTGGCTGTAAAAGTTCTCAGTTTGCTTTGCTATGCAATGTTAGCAAAACTCAGCACTTTAGTATTAGTTGAGGAGTGTTTTATGTTATCCCCTCTTCGAATGCATCAAAAACATTCCACATTGGCCTTGGTAATTAGCAGATGAGCTGAATAAGGTGTATTAAATGAGGTACAGTGCTAAACTCTGCACTGCCGTGGTCCAGGACTACAGTCTTACACTCCTGATTTAGCATAACCCATAACCCTGGGCTCATCAAATGGCAGTCCAAACCCAAAAACACTGCTGTGGTTAGCTGTTAGACTGAAAAAGTGGAGTGATGTTAGGCCAAGTGTCAAAAATACAGCAAGGAGTGACAAAGTCAGGAAGAATTGGGTACTGAAAACTGGAAGCATGCCAGGTTTAAATGAAGTGACCATCCCAGTTAGAAGTTTTGTGTAAAATATGTCAATCAGCAGGGCCTCTTTTTTTTATATAAACTGTGCCTCTAAGAGTATATTATTGGAGATTACTTTTACAGTTATTTGCAAGTAAATATAAAAAAACAGAAATTTTACCCTGTTACAGTTAGTTCTGTTTTTCTGCCATGGTTTTTCTGAGCCCGAATATAAAATGACTACTTAGGGTGTCTAAGTTAATGAAGTTATGCTCTGTATAGAGAACCTGACACGCAGGTCATATACCAAACAGTATTTGCTCCATGAGAGTTTGACCCCATGTCAAATCTAATTGATAACCCTGTCATAGCCGAATATCTCTCAGCTGTGAGAATAAAAATTTTTGATTTGGCTGCAATTTTTCAATTACTGCTTGCTTTGCCATATGTGCTTTTGTTTACAAGCATGATTTCATTTTGTGTATTGGTGACAAGCTGGAGTGACTGCCGGAGTAGCACACCTATCATAAAAAACATTATCAGATAAAATGATTTTAACCATGCTAAGGCAAAAAGAAATTCTAACATACTGTATATATCAAAGTAAGATATAAGGCTCAGCTCTTACTATACCATAAAAATGAGTCTTGTCTGGAAGGAATGCTATCACAATTACTTCTCTCTGTCAACATAAGAGCACTAAGTCTTGTTCTATATTATTGAGAGATTGGAGCGATGTTCCATAGAGCTGAATGATATTTGGTTTTACTGCACAACTCATAGCTGCTGAGGATATGAAAGCTCCTTCTCACTGCTTGAAGGAAAAAAGAACAGGATCTTTGATGTGATTATATATTCGAATCCTTACAGACAATCAAGTCCAAGTTTCTCTTTCCTCTCTTTCATCTGTCATGATTTTTGACCCACTTTCTCTAAAGCCAGGTGCTCTAGGAGTTGTCTTGCAGAATTGTTGGCATACTTGTGAAAGAGAAAAACATGCAAAAGCTTACTGAAGATTAACAAATTCCTAATGTTATTCTCTAGCTTGTACTAATTAATGGGATTCATTAAAATAATCTTAATAATCTTTGCATAACTTATAATGACTACATTATTTATGTTTCTTCATCACATAATCATCATCATCATCACTCACTCCATTAAGCACACAGCTGCTGGATTTTTGCATTTCATTTCCCCACACCATTTGACCAATGCTTGAAAGAAAAGATCTTTCTTATCAGCCTCTTGTGAACACGGCATTGCACATAAGGGAGCTGTATACTTGTCGCAGAGACAAAAAAAATCCTCAATAAGGCTGAATAATTGAGCGTGACGTTAGACTTTGCCATGGTCGCAGTTCATATGAAAGAGCTTTCATAAGACTTTTAAGGTGTTGTGGAATGTGGAATTTGCTACAGGTATATTGTGCTAAAGGAAGCACTTCACATTTCACAGATATACCAAAACAGAGTTGATGGCAAATCCGAGAGAGAGACATAAAATACAATAACAAGAACATTTTCAGGCTCAGTATCATGTTCTGACAAGCTGTGATTACAAGTTTCTGTATTAAACTGTATTCTGTACAGTTCTAAAATAGTAGTTGCTGAAAGTGCAATTATTCAGCACTTGCCAGTCATTATTGTTTCTTTTAAATAACTCTTGGGATTTTTGGCTTATGTCTGTGTGTATTCCACTGTGTATGCTTTGGACAAGAAATATGTTTATGGGAGTTCTATATCAAGGACATCCACTCTCAGCAAAGTAGTCACATCACTCCCCCGATCTACTCTCTTTTTCTCTCCAAACAGCATACTGTGCATAAGCAGTCTGATGACTAACTACCGATGCTGTATTGATCTACTGTGAATGCAAAACAAAAGAAGATCTGAAGAGCCAGCCGTGTCTCCAGACTCTTCTTTTGCCAGATTTCTAAAAGAAGTTTCACTGAGAACCGAGAGCATATGAAACAGCAGACGCTCAAACAGATTCAAGCAAGCCTTGGGACTTCTAATCCATCATTTAATTAACTCTGCCCTACTTTATTCAGACTTAGGCCCTGTTCCAATATTCCTCTTACATACCTCCAATACTTCCGATTCTTTATCAGCGCAAGTGAAGTTTGGAGGTTTGAGTCAACACCAACGGGTAATTGCAGAGCAGAATATACCCAGAACGCATTGTGATCTGATGCATATTCTATGTGAAATGAACAAAACACTGTTTATAAATCTAAACAGCAGCAATTAAGTACCAAATATATCAATATTTCATTTTTGGCATCCACATCGGTTTGTTTGCTGTTAACAAATGTCTGAAAGTGGATTATTTAGATTTTTCTTTTTGAACCAACTGCAACAGCACCACCACCACCACTGATCATAAAAGGATACACAGAATAGTATGTAGTAGAGGCTGGGGCTGATTTCTTTCTATCCCAGACTGTAGATTCATGCAGCCTATCAGGAACAGTCGCGTCACGTGTCAGGAGTGAAATGCTGCCTAGATTTGATCTCCATTTGGCTGATATTTTCAGTCCACTTTACTGACGCCTCTATAGCACAATATCAGCAGAGATCGTGAAGGTATGTGTAAAGGATGCGAAACAGTTGGATTATTTACTTAATCATCCCCTTACTTAATCAACAAGTTATTCAGTCAAAGTACACAAAAGATGACAGAACTACAAGTTTAATGTTGTTTTTTTTTGTTTGTTTGGTTTGAGTTGAGCTGAAAAAGTTCCTTATTTATGTAGTTCTGTGTTGTTCTGTGTTTGTCTTACCTTGGTCCTGGAGGAACGTTGTTTCGTTTCACTATGTACTAAATATCTAAATATGAAAGCTAGTAAGCAAAATAGCTAAATAGCATGCCAGATAGTTATACATCGTAATCATTTAGCAATTACTAAATATATGACACACCATATCCTGGAGCTAGAGATAGCACTGATCTGAGCTTTGGAAAAGACTTTCTTGAAAATGGAGATGATTACATATAAGACCTGACTGATGTTTGTAGGATCGATTTTTATGATATTTATACTTTATACTATTTAGTATATGTGAAATGTAAGTTGATCTTTGTGTGAACGAGTTTTATAAAAAGGTTTTGTGTGTCATGTTTTTAATTTAAACCAGTCTCTCACACACAAAAAAAACCTTTTTGACTGCACCTACTATACGCTGAATATCAACGTTCTGGCACTAGCATACGTTGCATAGCAACCTATCAAAATTTCACTTGAATTCTCTGTATGCACAGTCTCCACAAACAAATTATAACCACACCCACCTCTACGACTATATAATTTTTATGCAGTTTGACAATTTTAAACAATTTAACATATTGAACATAATCTACTTCATGCTAAAAAAAATCTGTGCTTTTCACGACATATGATTAGACTAACCAGAAACATGAAACTCGTGAAACTTCTCCACTTCTTTGCAAGCACAATGTTGATATCCTTGTGCCAGAACGCTGATATTCATAGCGTCATCAAGTGCACACACTTTAATATTGAAAAACAAAATGAACCATGGCTCTCATCTGACATTTCAATGGTAGATTTTTTATTCATCACATTTCCTTTCCCAAGTTGATCTTCTTAATCCAAGATGGGCTTTTTTTTTTGTTTTCTACCCACTGTATCTGGGTGCTAAAAGGTCTTTTGGCATCAAATAGAAAGCTGCTCTGTACGAAGCAACAAACTGAAATCACTCTTACAACCGTTCATCATTCCAAGATTGATTGCAAGGCGATTAGGGTTAAATAGTTATTTCAGAGCTGTGCTGAACACATTATTTATTGAACATGTTTAATGAAGCATGAGCCAAGACTTTGGGAATGAGTTTAGTAAAGCTCTATAAACGGCTCATTAGGAATTTGCACTAACTTCTTTGCTTTGAAATCACTGTCTTGCCCACTTGATTTATTGTCAGTACATATGTGCTAATTTGGATATTAGTGAAGGTTAATGGCCATTTTAAAAGCTGTGTTGATCACAACCACCTAGACTGCAATATTCAATGTGTACATGCTGTACATGTGCTTAACTCAAAAGTTATTTAAAATGTTTTGCAAAAATGATCCAAACGTCATAAAAGTGTCACGTGTAAATGAGGATAAATGTGCCTCATAAGCAAAAATCACACTTCAAGGAAGTTATTAATCCAGAGATTGACAAAAATTTTTTTTTTTTAGTTAGATGACGTCTCGCTGTCCCCATCCTCTGTCAGGTAGCAGACAGATTCCTCTTCAAAAATAACTCCTTAACGTTCGGTGGCTGAGTGCTTTAATCCATTTGGACACCAGGCCCAATAGGGAGCGCAGCTGCAAATAAGATATAATTTCACTCTAAATGAATGCAGCCCTTTCGGGTGGCATCTGAACCGGGGCTTGGCTCGGCTATTAAAGCTCAGGGGGCTCATTTAGGATGGCACTAAATTTATCCATATAAATTACAGTGGCAATAATCTCAATTCAGAAGTGTCCAAATAGAAATAATGCCAAATAGAACTGGAAAGCAGATAAGACAGTTTAGGATCAAGACTAAATTAAGTTATTAATGGCAGTTTGTAAACAGTAGTGTACACTCTGGGTTTTGATATGTTTCTTTGGCAAATAATAGCACCATAGATTTGACTATGACTATAATTTTAAAGATGCCTGATTTTGTATGCATGACTTCCTGGAGCCTTATGGAATACTTGGGCCAAAAAATGGAAATGGTTACAATTTCTTGCTTAGTGCAAATGTAGTCTACAATCTTGGAGTCTGATGTTTGCTTCTTGTTTGCACTAGAGCTAATGGATTACCTGGAGGGTGACAAGTAATGGAAGTCTATACCACACAAAATCTTCTCTAAAATATCTGCCTCAAACCATTTCTAGTTCTTCAGTATTCACATAGACTTGCTGATTTGGCTTAGGGCACCCAGAAATGTACACTGCATGACATTAGGGCCAAACAAAGGGCTGTATCCACTATGGAGCTGGAGGGGGTCATCCGACTTTGTTTGTTTGATTGTTTCTTTTCAATCCCACTCCTGCCCGCTTCAGAAGGAATTCTGACTAATCCTGTCCAAACCCACAGTACACTGGGCTCAGGGCTCCATTACAGGGCACTATGCACACACTACGCCTCCAGAGGGCTCAACAGTGAACTCTTGCATCCCAAAGTTACCTCCCTCTGTGTCCTACCATCCCCTAGGTTACCTCGGGGCCCAGCTGGGGTCCTGCTTTTTAATCCACAGCCACTGGCGACTTCTCTTTGCTGCCTCTGACAAAGCTTTGATGGGGATTCTAATCCCCAAGTCTCTGAGGAGTCTGATGGCAGATGTTGCCACAAAGCCTCTACCTCCCAATTCCACAGGGCAGACTTCGATGCTCCACGATGCTGAGCCTCCACCACTAACTAAACATAGCGCAGATATTTACGCTCAAAAGCCTCATCCACACCATCCTCCCAAGGTACAGTGAGTTGGATGATGTAGACTTTCTTGAGTGATGAGGACCAGAGCACCAGGTCAGGCCTTAGTGTAGTGGCAGCAATCTTTGAAGGAAATACAAGCTGTTGGCCTGTGTTGACCAGCATCTTCCAGTCACAGTATAAGTATAGTTGGCCTTGATCCAGTGGTAAGGAGACACTCCTGGCAACTGCTGATCTTCTGCAGTTGTTGCAACTGGTCTTTGTCCTTCAGACTTGCAACGTACCACCTTCCAAGTTTTTTAACAGGCTGCTTAGAAACGGTTGGAATTGGGTCACCGCCGATGAAGAACGTAAAGTCCACAATCTATGATTGTGGATGTAAGCTTACAGCTCTAGTACAAAATTTAATAAGCGGACTTCGGACACCATGTATCGACTACACTTGGGAGAGGGGGACATTTGATTTTTCATGAAATATTAATTTATCATTACATATGAAGCACATTTTTTGAGTACATTATAGTGTGTTCAGCATTTTCTCTCTCTTATGGTTGAAACCCACCCAGTAAATGCATACAAACATCAGCATGTTCAGAAATGTAAATGCTGGCATGCTCTCAGCACTCTTCCTCCATCGTAAATGAGAGTCTGGGATTAATAGATGCATTGATCTCTGAAATCTGATGAGTAATTTTCCTTAAATATTTAAACAAACATTCTGAGCAATTTAGATTAAATTGGTTTGGCTCAAGGAACTGGATCTGCTATCTCTGATGAAGCAAAAAAAAAAAAAAAAAAAAAAAACCATCCAAACTGAGCTTAGTGTAAACAACTTTGAGGCAGTGGCTTTGTGAAGCTTTCACCTGTTGCTGGATTTGAGTATCAACCATTCCTACACACTTTCCATGATTATGGCTATCTCAGCATAAAAAAAGTTGCAGCTTGTAAACTAACACAAACACATTGCAATCTAAAACACTGTGAGCTCAATGGGTGTGGTTTATTTGTTTCTGTGTGCTGTTGTCAGCAGCTGTTGCAGGCACTCTATTTAATGCATGGTTGGGCTCTTGGTCTAAAATGGCACAGTCCATAATGCTGGTGAGAGGTGTGGCAGAACAATCTGTCACCGGTTCCTTGGCTGAATAGAAATGCGAGACTTGCAAAGCTCATACGGTTAACTGCAGAACAACAGCTTTAAAACAGTGACTGATTTTTGCATTGCGTAGAAACCCAATTTTACCACAAATGTTGTAATATCAGCCAGTTTGTTCAGTTGTGTGCTGAAGCTATGAGGCAAATGTTGTTAACAAGCAAAGGAAGCTTATAGCCAGCAGCTTGGCTTCATTGAAATGGCATGTCCATTGATGGCTGGTATAAATGGGCTAGCAGGGCTAAAACTCTCTGTGCATCAAAGATAAAAATGACATCGGAAAAAGTATAATTTCTGGCATCCACATCCGATTATTTGCAGTTAATGTCTTAAAGTGCATTATTTTGGACTCTTATGGAACCACCGCCAGTGGTCAAAAGAAAAAATGCACTGAATGTTATGAAGAAGTGAGGGTGGAGTTGATTTTTTTGTACCCCAGACTGTACTTTCATGAAGTCTATCAGTGAAAGTCGTGTCAGGTGATTACACAGTGTTTAGCTATTTACAGATTTTAGATTTTAACCCTCATCTAATATCATGAATAGTCATCACTGGATATTTCTTAATCATAATATGTGCTCACTTCAACCATTGTTGAGTTGTTCAGCATCTCAAACAACTAAGACAGCACATAGTTTGGTGTCATTCCACACAGGCGTCAGACCCAAGAATGAAGCAAGGACCAAAGACTGAAGGCAAGTTAGAGTAAGTTAAGTAAGGTAAATTAAAGGTCATTCAAATGATAATCCAAAGCATCCAATTGGATTTGCATATTATTATTTTTTTAAATACAGACTAATTCTGCTGTTTTATGTACAAATGGTATTATTGAGCCAAATTCTGACTTTGGAGACATGTATGTGTTGATTTCAACATGGAAGTCGCACTACACTAAACTGGTAAACTCCAGGATTTCTGACATCAAAGATGTCTTGGTTTATTGACAACATATGAGTTAATGGAAAAAAAAAAAGTCACTTTTAACACTACTGTTTCTTTAAATATGCTCTATAATTGACATTACATTGGTTTTTAGTGGTGTATAAAGTCAGTATTCCACTACCTTGTAAAGCTGCAGTGGATATCCACATGACATGCCATATAGCTTGGCTGGGATTAAGCACTGGGCTGAGTGGAATGGTACATGCAATCAGGAGGGGCTAATGTGTCATGCAGTTACACGTTTACAAGCCAAGGTCACTAGAGAGAAAGTAAGCGGTGGAAGCACTGTGTGAAATCAAAAGGCGCTGTATGATATATAGTACCCACGGTGATTTTCAATCTATGCTTTAACAACTGTCCAATCTTCTGCCTACACAGTCCGGCCCCCCTCCATGTTAATTATCTGTTCTGCTTTCCAGTGCAGAGCAGAGGCCTTAAATTGGTCCCATTTGTTTCAATTAGCCACAGGCACTGACCTCAGCATTGTGTTGAGCAACAAGAGCTGACAAGAAACTTGGGAGAAACCACAAATGTCTTACATCATTAGAATGGGCTGTAAACACAAAACATGAGGGTTTTTTTTTTTTTTCTGTAACCATGGCTATTGTGTATGAGACCTTCATGAAATGACCAGTAGACAAACGTGGCAGCTTACATTATTCATCTCTCTCTCACTCAGTCACACATGGAGGCTTCCTGAGGTAAATTCTCATAATACAGGGTGTCCCAAAAGTCTCTATATATGGGGGGAAGTTATCACTTTTTAGCAAAATATCTTCCAAAATTTTTCATACTTATTTTATATATATATATATATTTTCAGATAGAATTTAAGAATACCTTTGACAAAAGACGAACGTATTGAAGCCATTCTCATGGCTGGACCAGGAAGCTGTTGCAAGGTTGCGATGGACCTTGGCAAGCACATCACACACGACACTGTTGGCAAAATGTGAGTCAAAGTTGGGAGGGATGACTATGTGTGTTTTCACAAAGAAATGGCAATCGTGTAGAGGATGTTTTGTAAATAAAGCTACATTTTGCTAAAAAGGGTTAAACTGTATGGAGACTTTTGGAACACCCTGTATAAACCAGTTGGTGTTTTTCCACACAAAACCCAACCTCCTACAGGAATCTGAGAGAAGGACAGCAGACTCTTTTAGACTCTAACATTAGATGTAGCCTCAGCACAAACACACACCGTCCTTGCACAGTGTAGAATTATAAGTGAGGTGTTATCATGAGAGAGTCCATGCCAGTACTGTTTGAAGTCCCTCAGAAAAGGACAGAAACAACCAAGGTAAGCTACGCATCAGTTTATCTTACTGATTCAGCCATTCAGAAGCTGCCATGCTGTTCTCTTCCCTTTGAGCACTTTGGCAATATTTGTATCATCCCATGTCATACAGCTCTTTCTAAAAAAAGCTTGTACAAGTTTGCTGTCAGACTTGTCTCAACACTGTCAGCTCCCTTTTAATAAGCATAAGATCTGCCTATATTTACAAGCCTTGTCACAGAAGGAATTCCCAGAGGAAAAATTATTGCCCAAAGGTTGCTTTTCCTAAGCTCAGGAGACTTGGTGGCGATTCTCAGATATCTCTCATTTTAGTATCAACTAAAGATGTTTCAGATGTTTCTCCTAAAATTCCTTAAGAGAAATAAAAGTAGACACAAATGAGACACGAGAAAGTTCTGAGAGAAAGGGAGTCAAAACAGAGAATGTGTTGTGAGAAACATGGGAGATCTCTTTATTGTCTTGCTGTAATCTATTTCAAGACTCCATTATAGGAACATTTTATTGCTCTCCATTTGATGTTCATATAACCTCATTTCTGGCTAGAAGAAACATTTGAGATGTTAAAGAGATCTCATTTTTCTTTTTTTTCCTCTGGGTTGAATTCAAGCTGAGTGTGGAAACTTCTGAATACAAATTTGAAGGTCTATGCTGACAGTGCATCAGTATTCAGCCAGGAGAAGCTTTGTGTCCTTTTCTGTCAACATTAAAAGGAGCGGAGATGACCTGAACCATGCTGCCCTGATTACAATGCTAAATATTGCTTACTGTAAACCTTTTTCCCCCACTCATAAGCATGTTTGTGGCCATTCTTGAATTGGTCGATGAGGGATGGATCAGCATGGAGGCTTTAGATATAGTCCAAAATGTGGTCCTATTGTTTGTTCCCATATTTTATTATGGCAGGTAAAGTGGTAGATAAGCCTTTGGAGGCTTGAGGGATGGAGTCAATATCAATTTAAACTTCCAGAACCTACCCAGTAAGCATTTCAGTCTGACATAATTTCCGTCAATCCATGTTAATGTAAAACAACGATGTAATGTATAACAACAATTCATTTCATTTCAGTCAGTTTAATTTATGCTTTCAAATTGGGATCATGAAAGTAACTTCATTATTTGCTAGCCAATTAGCTCTCATAGCGGAAGGTATCTAATGCATGCTCAAGGAGTTACTAGAAGACATACATCGTGGCCTATTTTGCATATTAATTGACATGTCATGATAATACTGTATATTATATACAGTATTATCATGACATGTCAATACTGTATATTATATCAAAACATACATATCATACTACAAAAAATATAGATCTAGAAAGAAGTCATCCTTGGTTATGGCACTACAAACTATTTATGTATTTACAGAACAGAGTCAAACCAACTATCTATGCACACTCACTAGACATTTTATTAGGAACATCTGTACACCTGCTCATTCATGCAATTATCCAAATCAGACAATTATGTAGATGCAGTGCAATGCATAAAATCATACAGATACAGATCAAGAGCTTCAGTTAATGTTCACATCAAATATCAGAATTGGGAAAAATGATATCAGTGACTGCAGCATGGTTACTGGTGCCAGATGGGTTGGTTTGAGTATATGAGAAACTGCTGATCTCCTGGGATTTGACACACAGCACTCTCTAGATTATATATAGAATGGTGTGAAAAACCAAAAAAAAATACTGTTGATGAGAGAGGTCAGAGGAGAACGGGCAGACTACGTTCCGGCTAACAAGAAGGCCATGGTAACTCAAATAACCCCCTCTTTACATCTGTGGTGAACAGAAAAGCATCTCAGAATGGCCAACATGCTGAACCTTGAGGCAAATGTGCTACAACAGCAGAAGACTACATCAGGTTCCACTCCTGTCAGCCAAGAACAGGAAACTGAGGCTACAGTGGGCACAGGCTAACCAAACCTGGAAAGTTGAAGTTTGGAAAACGTGACCTGGTCTGAATTTTGATTTTTTGCTTACATGACACTAAGTTCAGTCACTTCAATGGTCTCCCCAGTCACCAGATCTGAAGCAGAATCTCAAAAGAATGTTTGTAACACCTTGTGAAATCCATGAACTGAGGCCAGATTACATCTTGTGTGGAAAAAAAGATCAAATAATTGCATAAACTGAATATTACCATTTTTAAAAAAAAAATATATGACCAAGCTGAAATGTCTATGAACATTCTGAAAGAAAATCGACAAAGGTTTTAACAATCTATGACTATGAGTTTGGAACTCCCAGTGGCAGGCAATATCAAATGTTGGTGAAGTCTTGAGAACAGTTGGAAATATTCACTTCTATACCCGTGCACCCTCAAGGATCCACACATTGTGAACACAATACACAGTTACAGTATATGGCCAAAAGTTTGTGGTCATCTGACCATCACACTCGTATGTGCTTTTTGAACATCCCATCCCAAATTTAGTCCCCCCTTTGCTGTTGGAATAACTTCCACTCTGTTCAGTGGGGTTGAAGTCAAAGTGATTTAATTTACAATGAAGATTTAATGTACAAACCCACATAACATCATACATACAGTATGTATCTTTTAGTGGAAGTTTACACATATTGTTAGTGAATACTGTCAATTTTCACTTACAATGATATCAGCATAGTGGTAACATCAAATAGGTTAGTAGTAAGGCCACAAAAAAACATTGTACACTTACATGTACATCAGGAAATATCCAGTTAAACCATCATAAATACATTGCTCCGTGTGATATACATTGAAAAATAAGCTTGAAAAATATTAAGTAATAACAATAGGTCATTGGATGTCCTTTACGCACATGCAGAGATGCACACACAGAGAAATCATCCATTTAAAGGTGCACTGTAACTGACCTATAATGCAGAGCTCATAAAGACATTACCTTTTTTGTTCAGTTTTGTTTGTTTGTTTTACATTTTTTGTTGGTTTAACCACATGGCTTATGGTATATTTTATGGATGAACCATTATTCTGTAGTTCAGAAAAGGATAACATCTTTATGAGCTTTGCATCAATTGCAATTCAGTCTTATGAGTGCAAGAGTCAGTGGGTGTGCCATTTCTGTCTCAGTGTTATCACATTTCACTACTCTTGAGTCCTGTAGCATTCACTTCTATAGTGATAAAGTGCTTTGAAAAGCTGGTTAGAAACTACTTCTGCTCCCTCCTCCCTAGCTTCCTAGATCCATTACAGTTTGCATACCGGTCCAACAGGTCCACAGATGACGCCATCAGCTACACCCTACACACTGCCCTCTCCCACCTGGACCAGAGGAAAGGAAACTATGTGCGAATGCTGTTTGTGGATTACAGCTCCACCTTTAACACCATCGTCCCCTCGCATCTCTGCAAAAAGCTTCAGGATCTGGGACTAAACTCCTCCAACTGCCACTGGATTCTGGACTTCCTGACTGGATGTCCCCAGATGGTCAGGATGGGAAACCAAACCTCCTCCATGCTCACCCTCAGCACTGGAGCTCCTTGGGGCTGCGTTGTCAGCCCCCTGCTGTACTCCCTCTACACCAGTGACTGCACGGCCACACACAGCTCCAACAGGCTGGTGAAGTTCGCCAATGACACAGTGGTTGTAGGCCTCATCGCCAACAATGACAAGAAGGCTTACTTAGAAGAAATGAATACACACCACCCCATTGCTGCGCTCCCTCCACTGGCTTCCTGTAGCTGCCCACATCAGATTTAAAACACTGATGCTCGCCTACAAAGCCAAAAACAGACCAGCACCCACTTATCTCAAAGCACTTATCTAACCTCGCGCTGCACCATGCTCCCTCCAATCCTCTAGCACTGCTTGACTGGTCCCACCATCTCTCAGGGTACAAGGAAGGCATGCATCGAGACTCTTCTCTATTCTGGCAGGTGGTGGAATGAACTTCCCCTAGATGTCCGAACAGCTGAGTCACTGACAGTCTTCAAACGACGTCTAAAGACTGACCTCTTCATAAAGTACTTAAGTTAGCACTTTTACATACACACACACCCACACACACACACACACACACACACACACACACACACACACACACACACACAAAAATAAATAAATAAATAAACAAACACCCTCCCCAACAGAGTTTTGGACTGATGGTATTCCTTGTTTGTGACCTAGTGAGCCAATATCAGAATGTACTTTTGATAGATTTCAAAGCACGATTGTAAGTCACTCTGGATAAGGGCGTCTGCCAAATGCCATAAATGTAAATGGATATCCTCTCCACATGGTGTCAGAATAACAGTCTCTCCCTGAATTTCACCAAGACTAAGGAGATGATTATTGACTACGGGAAGAAGCAGGTGAGGAACACCAGCCCCGTGTTGATCAATGGGGCCACAGTCGAGAGGATGAGCAGCTTCAAATACCTTGGGGTCCAACTCACAGAAGACCTGTCATGGAGTACAAACAAACAGCTTGGCGACAAGAACGCACCAGTGTCTCTACCATCTACGACGTCTGGCCAGGTTCAGGGTCTCTCACAGGGTGCTGAAGGCTTTCTACACTGGGGCTGTGGAGAGTCTTCTCACCTGAAGCATCACCACCTGGAATGTACTGTCCAGAGTGTTGAGGGCAGCGGAGAAGACCATCAGGACTTCTCTCCCCTGCATCACACACATCTACAACCAGCGATCGTAAAAGACTTTCACCACCCCGGAAACAGTCTCTTCTCAGTGCTCCCATCAGGGAAGCACTACTGGATCCTGAGGACCAACATAGAGATTCTCAGGAGGAGTGTCTACCCTCAGGCAATCCGGCTACTGAATGAGAACACTTGAGAAGTCTGCATATTAACTACCTCACACACACACACACACACACACACACACACACACATACACAAACAGTTGCACTATGGACAAACAAAAATTCTTGCACTCTTTCACTATTTCACTACTTTTTTTGCATACTACATTCCTCCAAAAGCTGCTAAACATATTTTTACATATAACATCTATAGATTCTATTCTATTTTATTTTATTTTTCTATTTTATTCATTATATTCTGCGTTATTATGTATCACTGTTGCACTGTGGGATGAGGCACTAAGGAAAAACATTTCACTACATTAATACATCACATGTATGTAATATGTATGTGACAAATAAAGAACCTTGAACCTTAACAGGCTGAGACACATATGAAACCGGATTTTGCAGGTCACACCCATGCTTATTCACAATATTGTAAACAGAAGTAGCATGCATGAACTGTTAGTGTACATAATTTCACAGATTTCAGTTTTACATAGCACAAAATGGTGTGTGTGTGTGTGTGTGTGTGTGTGTGTGTGTGTGTGTATACACGTGTGCATGTAAAAAATATATGAATACAGATGTACTCCATTGCTTCACGTCTCCTGGTCTTAGTGACTCAATGCCACTTACATTTAGACTGAATAGGACCTTTAACAGGCATAGATGCTAGAGAAGAGATTAGAGGATGGATGAGGGAGGGAGAATGCAGGCAAAAGGCAGAGCAGTGGAATGCATACAGTGATCTAATGTAGCAAGGAGGACAAAGACTGACGATATAAATTAGCCTTGCTCCCAAAAAAGAAAAGACAAACATTCGAGGTGAATTAATGACATTTTGCATCAGTGACTAACCGTGGTGTAGGAAATAAGGGCAAGCACTTATATAAGCCTCAGAGAAAGTCACACAAGTGAGACTTATTGGATTCTATTATAGCACATCTCATGATGATAATGATACGTATGCGCCTGTGAGTATTTGATTACGTGTGTGTGTGTGTGTGTGTGTGTGCGCGCGCACAGACTTGCTGGGGCAGGGTATATTAATGATTCCTGACAGAGAGATATTAGCTTGTTACTTAATACCTCTGCCGTTGTTATCCACAGTAGGTCACATTATGATATTGCTAATGAAAGAATAACAAGGCAGAGCTGCAGCACGTATGAAATCAAATCATGTAATGTTATGTGCTTAATAAAAACTGCTCGAAGATGGTAGCGAGCATCAAAATGAAATGCTGATGGGAAAAAAAAAAAAAAAAAACACAATGCACTATTCACTTTGCTGCCCGAGGTAATTGATAAAATATTTATAAGACGGGGTGAAAATGATTAAATATTAAATATGACTAATAATGTGTTCACGTAGCGCTGAAGGTTTCCTGAAGCGTGTATAATATTCAGGCAAATTCTCTGTGAAAGGACGACACTACATGTACACCCCGACCCACAAAGTTCCTGTATGAGGAAACTGGAAGAATAATACAGTGCAACTGGTGAGATCATTATTATTTTTGGTCTTTTGATTTGATGTGTGCATTCTTAGAAAAATGGTTCTATGGTTCTTGAAATAGTTAAGGCTTCTAATTTTACCAAAGTGGTTTTATTTGGAACCCTCTATGATAAAGAAATATTGTTTTAGGGTTTTATTTAAAGGGACAAACCCTTTGGTGTTCTAGATTTAATCTTTTCAGAGTGAAGCTTATGAAATGCCAGAGAAACCATTGGGATGTTTGTCCAGGTGTAGGTATAGAGTGCTTTGCTGGACCACCTTTTCATGACTAAAAGAAAACCAAAAGCCTACAGATAAAGCTGACTGGTGCTTTTCAGTGAAAAAGCTCCATCACATGCCTTTTTGTTTCAATCCTCAGCGGAGGGTTGCTTTTACTAATCTAATGATCAGTGGGATAGAACAAGAGCTTAAATGAACATACTTTTAAAAAAAGTGATTTCAGATCGTGTAAATTTTATTACATCTGAATATATTCTTAGATGGCTGGCACAGCGACGTAGTGGGTAGCACTGGCCCCTCACAACTCCAGGGCCTATGGTTTAATCCTGAGCTTGAGTTACTCTGTGTTTGAAGTTTCACAGAGTTCTCGCTATGTCCATGTCCAGGTTTTTCCTCTCAGCTCCCAAAAACATGCCAGGAGATGACTGGCAACTTAATTTCCCCCTGGTGTGAAAAAGCGTGTGAATATGTGTGTGCATGGTGCCTTCTAACAGACTCACATCGCATTCAGGGTGTATACCTGCCTCACGCCCAATGCTCCTGGGATAGACTCTGGTTTGCCCATGACCTTGACCAGGATAAAATGATTACTTAAGATGAATGAATGAATGATATTCTTATACTATACCTAGTACTTGGATTTCCATTGACCTCACATAATTGAGATGCTTCAAAACAGCCCTGACAGGAGCAAGCACCACTTTTATAAACCAAAACCCCCTAATGTTTGCTCTAAACCCTTAGCTTCTAATTTGTGACTGCTGTGTAGCAGTGTTCTCCATATTTCGGACAGTTCCATCTTTTCCAGCATGTCGAGCAGGCCAAAAACACTACTTGCACTACAAACATGTGAAGTATGTGATTTCAGACATGGATGTGGGCATGACTGCAGGCAGCTAATACACAACATTCTGACACATGCCAGTGGCTTACCATGTCAGTGGCATGTGTCAAAATGTATATTATATGATTTTAGACATGGCTGTAGATGTTACTATGGGCAGGTAATACCTCTGTGAAGTTGGCACCCCATATAAATAAATTGTCACCAAAACTATACCATTCGTTTGTGCTGATTTGTGCCGCAAAAACGAACGTCTGTGCTGTGTTTGGCGCTCAAGATATTAAACAATCTTTTTTTGGGCTGTGTGACGTCACTCTCCACCCCATGTCGTCCAAATCGTATCAAATTGGTGCCGTTCGTTTGTGCTCGATTTGTGCCGGTTTGTGCCATTAAAACAAACCCTGTAATTACTTTCCTTCCCGAGATACAACAAGAAGAATTTTGGGAGCAGTGACGTCACTCTCCACCCCATGTCGTTTAAATCACCCAAAACAGGTGGCGTTCGTTTGTGCTCGAATTGTGCCGGTTTGTGCTGTTAAAAGAAAAGCAGTTACAAGGACTTTTTCTTAAATATAACAAACAACTAACCTTCCTTCAGGTGCCGTTACGTCATTCTCTACTCCATGTCGTCCAAATCGCTCCAAACTGGCGCTGTTCGCTTGTGTTCGATTAGTTCCGGTTTGTGCCGTTAAAACAAACGATGTCACTTCCCTTCATGAGATACAAGAAGAACGTTTTCGGGAGCTCTGACGTCACTCTCCATCACACGTCTAAATCGCTTCTAACCGGGGACGTCCGTTTGTGCTCGATTTGTGCTGTTTGCTCGAGAAGATTAAAGTGTAATTTGTTTTAAATTGGCATATAAATATTTTGTTTACATTTTTTTTGTAAGCAGTTAGTTGAAAACTGGTTTGCTTTTTAGCTTAACCAGGATTTAAATTTGGCCATTTAAAAACCGCACAAAGTCAGCGGTCATCATATGTTCCCCTCATGTCCTCTAACAATCTATATGACTTTTTGTTGCCAAAAGAAGCTATTTAAAAGAAGGCACAGCTTTGGTGTAGACGCCGATCAGTCTGCGCAGCGCCGCGTGAAGTCTAGACATGGGAACAAGTTATGTTGTTTGTTTCTACGGCACAATTCGAGCACAAACGAACGCCACCTGTTTTGGGTGATTTAAACGACATGGGGTGGAGAGTGACGTCACTGCTCCCAAAATTCTTCTTGTTGTATCTCGGGAAGGAAAGTAATTACAGGGTTTGTTTTAATGGCACAAACCGGCACAAATCGAGCACAAACGAATGGAACCAATTTGATACGATTTGGACTACATGAGGTGGAGAGTGACGTCACACCCAAAAAAAGATTGTTTAATATCTTGAGCGCCAAACACAACACAGACGTTCGTTTTTCAGCACAAACACAGCACAAACGAATGGTATAGTTTTGGTGACAATTTATTTATATGGGGTGCCAACTTCACAGAGGTGCAGGAAATGCATAACATTTTGACATGCCACATGCCTGATTACTTGTTAGTTCAGCCACAAGCAGAGTCAAAGCCCTTCATCTGTGCCCCAAAATGTATAAAGTACAACCCTAGACTTTTTTACAGTATACTTTTCTGTCTTGTGTGTTCAACCTGAGAAATACAAACAAATAGCATGCAACAAGCAGCATGGGCACATACATGTATGTATGTATGTATGTATGTATGTATGTATATATGTATATATATATATATATATATATATATATATATCCCCACCCCCACCCCCGGCGTTTCAAGCCACTCCTTTATCATTCTGTCCCACTGATTAGACAACTCAGTGCCAGGCGTGCATCCTCACAGCCTGGCCCCTCCCTCCTCCTCGCCACAGACACTTTTTGCACTAACCTTTCTGATTGAGATTTATGTAATGGAAAAAGGTTGTGTCATTTTAGTGAGTGAAAATATCTTAAATATAGTCAAATCTTTCTAGTATTTCCTATTATAAGATAGCAATAAACCGAATATAAGATTATAAAACATATTTCTAGATTTCTAGCTTATTAAACCTATTTCTTTTTTTTTACTAATTTCAAGCTATTTGCAGATAATTTTGCTTATGTCTAAAAATTAAAACATGATACAATTAGCAAATTATAGCCAAAATACCAAGACTATTTAAAGCTAGAAATTAGTACAAAATGGCTAGAAATAGGCTTAATGATCTTATATTTGGTAGATACTAGACAAATTTGACTATATTCAAGGTTATAGATACTATATTATGTATTATTTTGTAGTGAAAATACCAATAAATGATATGTTTCACAGATGCTCTTATCCAGGGTGTTCTCATTTATATAACAGAATAGTTAAGGGTCTTGCTCAGGGGTCCAGCAGCAGCAGCAGCTTAGTAGTAGAAGGATTTGAACTCATGACCTTCCAAGCAAAGGTCCAACATCTTAACCAGTGAGCTACCACTGCCCTACAGTGGGTTATCTGGCTACTTGTATTGTTGGGAAAATGTAGGAAGCTTCTGTAGCTTTTATTTGAAAATTAATCATGACATGTCTAGATCGCTGTCATTTTTGTATAATCTGTTCATTAGTGCAGCAGCGTACATTAGGCTGACGTCATGGCATCACATGGTATAGTACAAAACAGTTATTAATTGAACGTAACAAGTCTTTCATGTTCAAACACACTGTTTAATATCTTAAAAGCCATATATATGAGCCATGTATAGCTCTGCTTTCTTGTATCTTGTGTATTTGGACTGGTTCCTGATGTTGTATTGTGTGTTAGTTGTTCTTTGGATTTGTTTGCACCAGATGCTGATTTTGGTTTTCTTGTGCCCTGATGAATTTTAGCTTTTATTTATTGGTAATATACATTGTGCCCTTGGGTTGAAACCATGTTGTATCATGACAACTGTTTGTGCCATCTAGTGTACTAACAAGTATCTCTGTAGCTTAACATACAGTATATAAGATGCAGAGAAACAAGTGAATGCTTAGAGAGATGTGAACCCATCTCCCAAAGTGATACACTGCATTCCAAAGTGATGCTTAGTCATTCCCGTCTTTCATAAATCAGTTTCCAGTGTCCTTGCAAATTAAATAATGGGGGTCATGGGTTTTTTTTTTTTTTTTTTGAGTGCATGGATAAATCCAGATGAAACCAGAATGCAAATAAAGTTGAGATTTTGCCAATAGAGCAAAATGTCTGTAGGCCTGGTCACCGTCATTAAGGAAAGGAAATTAATGGAAAGGCAAGGTTAACAGAGAAGATCACTACCATGGCCATAGATACATACCCATATTAGATCATATATCATGAGATGCATATGAAGTAGTGCCCTGAACTTAATGTAAATTATTGTCCTCACACATATATACTATTGTACAAACAACAGAATTCAAGAGTCTGAGTTAGCTACTGAGAGCAGATTTTATTTTAATTATTAATTAGTCCAATTAATTAGTCCAATCAGTGTGTTCTTATTGACTAGAAGCAGTAAGAACAATGATTATGCATGATACAAAATAACCTACATACTATAGTTTCCAAAAAAAATATGGCCATTTCTATACTTTCAAAGCATGATTGTGGTTTCAACACCTCTCCAAAAAATGTCCTTTGTGACCATTTCATGGGTGTATATTGACTTATGGCCAAGTGTTTCATACCTCCAGAGTAGTTTTTCTCTATCCTACACTATATTGCCAAAAGTTTTGGGACACCCCTCCAAATCATTGAATTCAGCTCCAATCACTTCCATGGCCACAAGTGTATAAAATCAAGCACCTAGGCATGCAGACTGCTTCTACAAACATTTGTGAAAGAATGGGTTGCTCTCAGAAGCTAAGTAAATGGTCGAGCAGCTGCATCCAAGCCTTACATCACCAAGTGCAATGCAAAGCGTCGGATGCAGTGGTGTAAAGCGCCGCCACTGGACTCTAGAGCAGTGGAGACGTGTTCTCTGGAGTGACGAATCACGCTTATCTGTATGGCAGTCTGATGGATGAGTCTGGGTTTGGCGGTTGCCAGGAGAACGGTATTTGCCTGACTATATTGTGCCAAGTGTAAAGTTTGGTGGAGGGGGATTATGGTGTAGGGTTGTTTTTCAGGAGCTGGGCTTAGCCCCTTAGTTTCAGTGAAAGGAACTGTTAATGCTTCAGCATACCAAGACATTTTGGACAATTTCATGCTCCCAACTTTGTGGGAACAGTTTGGGGATGGCCCCTTCCTGTTCCAAAATGACTGCACACCAGTGCACAAAGCAAGGTCCATAAAGACATGGATGAGCGAGTTTGGTGTGGAGGAACTTGACTGGACCTCACAGAGACCTGCACAGAGTCCTGCACAGAGCACAGAGTCCTGGCCTCAACCCGATAGAACACCTTTGGGATCAATTAGAGACTAATTAGAGACTGTGAACCAGGCCTTCTCGTCCAACATCAGTGCCTGCCCTCACAAATGCGCTTCTGGAAGAATGGTCAAAAATTCCTATAAACACACT
The DNA here is from genome assembly GCA_022985145.1 of Pangasius djambal. NCBI lineage: Eukaryota > Metazoa > Chordata > Actinopteri > Siluriformes > Pangasiidae > Pangasius > Pangasius djambal. The sequence continues at coordinate 9,122,166 of CM040985.1, read as the reverse complement.
CCTAAACCTTGTGGAAAGCCTTCCCAGAAGAGTTGAAGCTGTTATAGCTGCAAAGGGTGGGCAAACTCCATATTAAACCCTATGGATTAAGAATGGGATGTCATTAAAGTTCATGTGCATGTAAAGGCAGACGTTCCAAACCTTTTGGCAATATAGTGTATGTTTGCACACATGCACAGTGGAAAAACATAAGATATCAGATTGCTTGTATACATGTCCAAAATAATTAGATTATTGGGCTGAAATCCATTAATGGATTTAATCTTACAGTTATATAACTAGATGAAAGTTTTTTTTTTTCGGAAGGTGTAACTACCAAAATTAGATATTGTTCTATTTATTAGTGTATGTAAAAGACTAGATACTGCATCACATTGAGGACCATACCGAGTGAAAATCTGTACTGTAACATGCATGTGTTACTCTCTGAATGAAATATGTGGAATCAAAACAATTTGAAAATATAAATCAAGTAATGTGTGAAGAGAATATTCTGATAGGTTTAAATTTTATTTCACTCTGCATGCTATGATTTTCATTCTAGCAATGTTAGCAGCTTTTTTACTCATTTTAAATATCCATTTAAATAAAAACAGTTCTTGGTAGTGGACTCAGATTTTTGGACCCTGCACTATTTCCCTATTTACTATACCGACTGGAAAATCTTTGCAAGAACACAGTCATCCATGTGTCCAGATTACTAGATCCCTTGCATGCCTCTGCACTGCTGTGTCAGTATTCTGAGCACGCTTTGCCCTGCTTCCTTTGAATATCCCATCAGCAGGGGGTGGGTTGCAGCGAGTGAGCTGTCACATGCTGGGGTGATAAAACAGTATGGAGGATATGGGTGAGCCATTTACAGCTTTCCTTTCCAATTAATAGCACTACGACCAAGGCTTCACCTAACCACACTTTATACCACAACCTCTCTCTATCTATCTCCATTTCTGGAATGGTGAAACTGAGCAACATTACTCTCCTTAATAACTTCCTCATGTAATTGTTGCTTTCTCATCTATTGTGAGATGAAAGGTGAGACCTGAGTCAGCTGTACTGAAGATAATATTCAATATACAGAGATCTGTAGTGACTTTCTGTTGATGGCCACAGTTACTGCAGCTTTATGTCCTGCAGCTGTACCTCTGATCTACCCTTTCTGGGAAGGATAACAGAGACAGAGACATATTCAATGGCAAATTGTCATAAATATAAAATGAATATATAAAATGAATAATAATGCAACGAGTCATATTCAACATATGGAAATTTAAAGTTTTAACATAAAAATTTCATAAGTAGTGAATTTTTTCTATTGTATATCACAATTATGGATGCAGTTTTTTTCTGAAGCCTTCCCTGGAGACAATAAGAGCACTGTGATTCTTTCTGTAAAGGCTGGAGACACTTGTAGAGGATCTTGTAGAGGATCCAGTCCTCATGCAGAACTTTTTGCATATTTTATGTCCTGCATCCATCTCTGCATTGCTTTTAATGCACAATCCATCTTACAGCTTCCTCCTGGCAGAGGCAACATAGCTTTGGGTTAAAATATCCAGGTACGTGGCAGAATTCTTGATGCCATCAATCTTTAGGTCAAATACAAAACAGCAACAAAGCTCCATTCACCACCTTATTTTGAGTATACAGTCCCAGTGCTGCTGGTGTGCTCAGCCAATTTAGTTCTGATCTGACCATAACACCTGATTTGAACAGCAGTTCCAGTGAAGTGTTTACTTTTTGTTATATCCATTACTAGATTTGTGCAGGTTGACAACTATCTGCTCTTTTGTGTTGAAAGTTGTGTTGAAAGTCCCCATGGTGATAGATGTCAAAGGGATTTATTATTCATTCTCCAGTAACCATTTTATTCTGGCCATAATGGGTCATAATGGATCCTGAGCCTATCCCAGAAACACTTGCTGTGTTCTGTTTAATACACCCTGGATGTAATTCCAGTCAGTTGCAAGGCACCATGCACACACACACACACACACACACACACACACACACACACACACACACACACACACTCATTCATACCTAGCGCTAGTTTAGAGTAGCCACCTAAATGCATGTTTTTGTAAGTGGGAGAAAACTGGAAAATCAGGAAGAAAAACACAGGGACAGTAAATATATAAATTTCCACACAGACAGTCTCTGAATATCAGGAACGAACTGAGGGCCCTTGAGTTGTGCGGTGGCAATGCTACCTGCTGCCCCACCATGCCACCCTGCACTTTACATTTGTTCAAAACATTTTGGACAAAAAATACATTGTACAGGTTGCAGAGGTGTTGTGGGTCTTGGATAGTCTGTTTTAGACACTCTGCAAACCATCAATAGACACGACCTAGCTTACTGACTGATCCTTTCAACACCTCATAAAATGTATCAATGCAGTCTGCAGGAATTGAATTTGAAATTGTGATACCAGGGACCATGGACAAGTTAATAGTCTATAGATTATCCACTAAACATCAATAGCTATAAAATGGACTGTCCAAATAAACTGAAAACAGAATACATGAGTAGTGATGATATATTGTGCACAATAATAAATATCACAGTATATCACATAATTGGCAGGTGGCTTATTTAGAGTAATTCAAAATTAAAATAGACCAGCATTTGGAATATAGCTTCTCAGTTTAGTAAAATCCAGGTGAATAATTGTATAAACAGTTGGCTTTGTCTTCCAAAATCATTATACTAACACACTTTAATGACACAACATTGCAGCAATGAAGTTTCCACTTTTGCAAAGATGAGAACAGAAATGGCGGCTCTATTTGCAGCACTACCAAATAAGTGCTTTCAATTAAGGCACTTTCAGGTAGTTAAGAGAAAAGAGAAATCCTAAAAGAGAAAATTGTTGGGCTGATGAATTTCTGATGTATTCACATTTGTGACTCACTTAGTCTGGCGTATATTACTGGATAACCTGCATTCAAGTACTGTAGTCAGTTCAGTGTGATTGAGGTTGAGAATTAAGTGCCAAGCATTTATATATTCTTTCCTATGCACTACTATATTATAATACCAAAAGTGTCACACATTGTGCACTGTCAAACAAATCATAAAACACTTACCTCACAACATGTTTGATACAGTAGTTATATAAAGTGTTTCATTAAAGAGCGGAAGTCTGTAATATACAAATCAAATGGGAACTATTTTATCATCCAAATTACTTTGAATGTACAGTCTGAATGAATGTGAAAGTGATTCCAGTGATTCCACTGTAAACACATTACTGTACTTTTCCTTTAAAACACTGCATTGTTGTATGTCAGGAAATGAAGTTCCACAACTTTTCCTGAACTGAAATATCTCCAGTAGTACAGTTCCAGCATTTTAAAGTCTGGTTAACCCCAGGGGTGAAAAAGGAGAAAATTACATTTAAAGATTCTGAACATCTTTAAATGTGAACAAAGGCAACAATGCATTGACTTTTTAAATTATACAAATCTTATCAACTGAAGTAAAAGTTACTAACAAGCATCATTGTCCTTCACTCAGCTGACCACAGATTGCGCCTACATTGGTGGTAAAATAAGCTCTGATTATTTTAGTCAGTTCTTTTCTGTTGAGTAAAATTACCATAGGCCATTTAAACATTTTAATTAATTGTCCTTCTTTCGGTCTGCACAGAGTGTGTGAGCGCTCTTCTCTGATTTAATGGTGATGTGATGGTGCAGGTGCATCATGGACAATTTGATAGATGGTATCTGTTTGCAAGCTGAATTGTTTAGGCTCATGTCCACTTCACTAAGGCACATAGCCATCTAAAAACCTGAACAAAGTGTGACATTCACTTAGTTAGCAAGGTTTTAGACATCTTTATGTAGACTGACTGCTTTGTTAAACTGGCTCCTTACCCAACCTAATCTTTAGAGGAAGATAGCTTAGGCAAGAGTAGAAAGTAAATAAAACATATTCTTTCAAAAATATCTCACAAGGAGAAGAACCCAAAGAAGCTGATTTTAATCAAAACCCAATTTTTGACTGTTTGCCAGAATTCAGCCGCAGTGCCAAACGATTGCTTTTCCCAGACTGCCACATAATTATACCTCCCTTAGGAGCTTTAACTGCTGCACATGTGTTTTTTTTTCCTGAAGACATGCTCTGCTGATGTACCAGATGTTTATGGACTTTGGGTGAGCTAGATTTCCTTTACTTGTTAGGTACGCGTCTTGGCTGATTGACTGCATTTAAGTGGAAAAGTGTGTACATTTTATTTTATTGCTGAACCATACCTTTTAAGGTTGGGTGACTAGGTAGGTCAATTCATTAGACTCAAATATAAATAAGTTTGGGATCACTGCAAATAAAACATTACAAAAAAAAACAGCAAGGTGTCCTCAGACTTTTGGCAGGCAGTGTAACTGAGCTGATTAGCTGCTTATATTATTGAGGCTGTATTGCAGAAGCTGCTGATGATCAGCTCTTCTTGCTGAACATGCTGTAGCATGTCATTATAATTCAGTGGCCATTATAATGCAACACCACCATTCAATCTGACACCTTCATGCATGGCGCTTGGTAATTAAGTTACTCCTGCGTAATAAATATTTATGGGAGCAAAAATCAGTAAAACATATTCACTGTGTCTGTTTAACAATGAACATTCAAAAATTGCTACTGTGATCCATAACCAGGGTCAAAACACATACAGACATTTTGAAAAAGAGGAGTATATACAACAGTATATACAAACATTGCTTGATACACAGACTAAAAGTGGATAGGATAAACAGGTCATAAATTAAATAAGGTTCAGAAACTCGGGTAGCGAGAGACTTCGCAAACATGAGTGTATTTATGAAAGAGAGGCTTATCCTACATGCAAACTAGTAATCATTCCAGCCAGTCCTTACAATTTGTCACTTGTCATATGCAATTTGTATAGAATTGAGCCTGAGAAATGTCATTTGCTTTGCTGTTGCTTTGCTGTTTGTGCTATCACTGAAATTGCCCCTCCCTGCCATGCATATAGAAAATTAATGTTTGTCTGCCACTTTGTTGTTTGCTAGTGTGAACGCAGGGTCAGGGGTGATTAGGGGTGTGTTCAAGTTGGAGCAGAAGGATGTCAAGAAGTAAGCAGGGGTTTTCTGTAACAATTCTGGAGTTGTGCAGGTATGATAGGATGCAAGTGCTGAATCATAGATATATTAAGCAAATTCCAGTTATCTTAGTTATTTCAAGCATGAGTCACACAGTTGACATGCAGACTGAGGGGCAATCCGTACTTATAAATCAGGCTCACAAAAAGGAGCAGCAACCAGAAAAAAGCACAGGCAGTAAACCAGGCCACTAGAGGAAAATAGGACAAAAACCAATGGCCTAGGATCAAAGAAAAATGCACAAAAACACACAAGATATCACAAGGATCGGTGGAAAACAGATAGCTTAAAGCTGCCTAAGATTTGGAGGCACAGTGGGTCGTATTTCCGCCTCACAGATCCAAGTTCCTTGGTTCAATCCTGAGTTTGGGTTACTGTCTGTGCCAAGTTTTGCATGTTCTCCCTGTGTCTGTTTGGGTTTCCACTGGGTTTTCCGGTTTCCTCCAACCTCCCAAAAATGCAACAGTAAGTGAATTTGTCTACATTTAATTCCCCCTAGGTGTGAATGTGTCAGTGCATGGTGTATTCGATTTTCATGGGATGGGCTCTGAATCACTGTGACTCTAACCAGGATAAAGTGGTTACTGAAGTTGAATGATTCAAACAAATGCTGGAGATTTTGGAATGTTGCCCTCTCTGGTAGAAAAATTCTACTCGAAGCTACTCATGGAAGAACATCTCATAATATGGGTTGTGCCACACCCTTCTCCATTATGAGGGAGTATTTAGTTGTTTATGACTACTCCCTCTCTGCCAATAATGTATCCTAGGAATGTGTATCATGGAATTCACTCTTCAGCCTTCAGAGAACAATTGATTTTCCACTGGTCTCCACAGGAATTTTTTATTTTATTTATTTATTTTTTTTACACATAATTATTGTGCTCTCCTATTAAATTGGGGTTTAATAAAATATTGTCTATGTATTCAATAATGAATCTGCATATCATATCTCTATGGATGTCAATTACAAAAGCCTGAAACACAGAGGGGTTGTTAATTGCTAAATATACATAGTGGCCCGATGTGGTGCTAAATGTCATTTTCCATTCAGTCATGGTAGCTGATTTTAGTTGCTCAAAGTTAAAAGAAACAAGGGACAATTGAAAGCAACATTTACCAGTAATACTGAGGCTATGATAGTCAATACATGACAAGAGGCTCCCTACCTTTTTCTGGACAAAGAAGAATCTGGCTGACCTTTTGAGAGTAGTTTGAGAGCCTCAGCTATATACACCATAGCCATATCCATGGCCATGTTCTCATCAAGGGATGTTCGTTAAATGTGAGAGCTAGGGGGTGCAGTGTTAGACAGTAGATCAATGGCACAGTCATAAGATCTGTTAGGAAGGAGAGCACATGCCTTAGGCTGACTGAAGACCTCTCAATATTCTGAATAGCCTGCAAGAATTTCAGTTTTTTGCTGTTTTACTTGGGGACTTTCTACAGAGGATGATGCTATAGTGATGATGGTGTCACAAATAAATTACATTGATTTCATGCCAATGGGGGATCAAACTAGGAGTTTTCATTCTGACCAAGAGATCTCGGTGTTGTGGGTTTAGAACAATTACTGTATATACTGTATGAATGGACAACATGGCGCCATTTACTTTGATGCCTTTTTTTTTTGTTCGAAATGGGGGTCTTGCGAAAAATAGAGCCAGGGTCTGTGCAGTAGAGACCTTGGAGGCAGAGCATGTGCAGTAGATATGGCCAGTCAGTCAGTGGGCCTGCCTCTGTCCAGCCCATACTGATGATGGACACTACTTATGTGTGTCAGGAGCACACATACTGTGAAATATTACCTGAAATGCAACTTAAGATGTTACAGTGGCTCAAAGTAGCAAGTACAGCATTATTAATTAATACGTAAAGTGCTAAATTGTGGTTGTATACTTTTTTGCAAATATATTGATTATACTGTTGTCAGGAAAAGATTTTAGAGCTTTGAGTCATGACTGGCTGAGCTACCATTTGCTATCTGGCCGATATATCCATAATTTTAATCAAAATAATGTAAGTATAAGTAGTTAATGTAAGGTACAAACTGAAAATATACTGGTTAACAGCAGTTAAGATTTACACTCAACATAACCTATTTTTTGAGGAAAGAAATCACTAGCTCTGAAACCTTCATTGTGTTACCATTGTGTTCTGAATACAGAAGTGCAGTGTTTTACAAAATGTTTTATGCTCCGCTTATTCTGTCGGTGGAGTGACTGGCTAACCTTAACAAGCTACTTCAAGTGTTCTCTAAGGTCATACAGTCAATAAACTGTTATGAAACTTAACTTGTGTTAGCTGCCTTGATATATGTCATCACTTCATTCTCTCACGTTGTTTTGCGAGTTATAGACATCAAATTGAGCAACCAAGTGTGCGCATGATCAGGAGTCTTGCCTGTCATGTACAAAACTCTCAATCACCTCATCAAACACACCCTTTTGTTTATCATTCAATAACTTCTATAAAACACTTTTATCATAAGGAAAAATACTGGGGGAGATATGGAGGTCAGCTGAACTTGTAAAAAACGAAAGAATGCTATTCCTGAAAATAATTTGTGCAGATGTAACTGTAAGTTCTTTTGTCCTAAGTAAGTTTGGGTCCTATCTCATTTACGAACAAGGGAATGGGTAGGGTTAAACACTGTACTGCAACCAGCCACTAGAGGGAAATTAGAGAGGAGGACACCTCACAATGCATGGGAGTAGTATCTACGTGGTTGTGAACAGTTTGATGTACAATGACCTCCCTTGCCAACTGGCTTGCATGGATCGGAAGTTGAAAGTGGTGCACTTTATTCAAACGAGTTTCCAGTCAGTTTCAATAAGTGATGAAAGATGAAACGTAGTGTTCTAATGATGCATCATAACAAGACTGACAAATGGTAATAAATTTGAGCACACTCACTCTACCAGAAGGCCTTGTCCAATAGCAGGTTGGACAGGGCACTGTTCGATGCCGTGCAGCCTCTGCAGTAGAAACACAGACCCTTCTCCAGATGTTTCTAAGATTCAACAGTTCTTAACTTGGAGTTGCTGATCTACATTGGTTCAGGATTTGAATATGTTACCTTTTCTATGGGATACAGTGTGTGGATAGGAGCAAACTTTCTTCTCTAAGTGAGCAGTTTATTGAGATGAATTGCCAAGTCAGTGACTGAATCCACAGGGAGATGACTATCACTTCAGGCTGATTTAGTAAGGAAACATGCCGATTATAGCTGGCTCATTCCAGCCACCACCTGCAGCCAGTGTTCTGAACTCCAAGGTGAGGTCTCTCACTGTGTTGTCCGTATTTGAGAGTTAGTAAGTGCTCCCCTGCCTCTTTGCCCACATACTGCAAAAAAATGACATCTTAGCAAGTGAAAATATATTGAATTTAGTCAAATTTATCTGGTGTTTCCTGTTATAACTTTACCATAAACCAAATATAAGATTATTAAATGTATTTCTAGATTTTTTTTTTTTTTTTACTAATTTCAAGCTTCAAATAATCTTGTTCTATGGGCAGATAATATTGCTCATTTTAAGCATTTATTTCTAGAAAGAAGCCAAAGAGAATAAGAAAATGTAAAGATTCAAATGACTAAAATGTCATATGTTTAATAACCTTATATTTGGTTTATTTGAATCTTATAATAGGAAATACTATAAAAATCTCACTATATTCAAGATATTTTCACTTGGTAAGATGTCAGCTTTTTGGAGTGCAGTGGGGTGGTTGAAGATGTTGTGGATTAAGTTCATGGTCACGCAAACTCACCGCTAGTTAGCCATACAGCAGTGGCTCGGCCTAAAGCCTTGCCCATGAGCAATAAGTTGCATGATTTATAGAATGATCAGACAGGAGATTTTGTGGCAAGAATTTTGTACAGTGGAGCAAAAACCACTTGACAATTGATGAATCTTGATTATACAGTATATGTTGGCTTGTAAGTCTTCTGATTGTTCACATTACTGGGTGTGGAGTTTGTCACCCTACACAGCCGTTAGCTGGGATTCATGTGTAGTATAGTTAAGCCTACTGGAACTGGTTTCATGAATGGGCAAAGTTACTGGCATCGATATGGGCTATAATAGGTAACAGTGAGATATCAGCTTTAAAAAGTATTGTTTTCAGGAGATCTCCAGGACAGTATGCTCTGAATGCTCTCACAATTGTTATTGGAATAAAAGTAGTCAGATGGAATTCTTGTTTTTCTGGCAACCCTCTATGCGAAAACAGAGATATGTCTGGCAGGGATGCATAACATATGCACAACATTCAGCATTGCTTATGTAGCACCTTCTAATCTGTCTGCCAACTGCCTGCCAAATCAGTGCCTACTGCTTCTAAAGGTCATAGCGTATAAAACAAAAATTTATGTCGTGTATATTAAAAGGCCACAAGTATTGCTGAAATGTTAATTAAAAAATAAATAGCCCTTTCATGGAACGGCAAGCGTGTGCACACATCACCATCCAAGGTGCACGATAAATCGGTCAGCGCTTTAGCATGTAATAAACCTGTCAGCAGGCAATAGGGATTTATACAGTACAATGCAAGCAGGGGGAAGACATACATAATGCAGGCAGTCATTATGGGGTATGGTAGCTCAGCAGTTAAGATTCTGTGTTAGTAGCCAGAAGATTGTTAAAATCCTAGGACCACCAGAGACACTGTTGGGTCCAAGAACAAGACCCTTAACCTTCAATTGCTCAGCTTGAAATAGTTTCTTACCCCCTTGTCTAAAAGTCTCCATCAAATAAATAAATGTGACTTAAAAAAAATAGATACAGATGATGTAGTATCCAAGGATAATGGGTTTGCATCACCTTCCACCAACGTACAGGGGAGACTAGTGTGTGTTTTAGTCAAATGTGTGGGAATTTTAACCCTGACAATTTAAATTGTTCTCTCTTTTTTAATTAAATCTCAAAATAAGGGTTCATATTGTATTTCATTTGTCCTTTACCAGGTTCTGTCACTTATATAGTAAACTAACATATATATTAAAGTAATATCAAATCCACTTCGGTATAACAGCAATTGTGATGGTTGTATGGTTGCACGGCTGTAATAACCTCCGAAAATGTTTTGGTCAACATATCGATCGTGTGGCACCTTTTTTTTGCTTTTGGATTTCATTGTTCAGTTGACTGTATAAAATGCACAGTACCGTACAAGGCTTCACTATCTTTATTCGAGTCAAGTCAAGTGGGTTTTTATTGCCATTCCTCTATATAACTTGTATACATTGGAACAAAATGTAATTTCTCCAGGACCAGTGGTGCAACAGAGAACAGTACACAAGACTACATACAGTACAATACACAACAGTGTGAGATGAGAGCAGGGCAATAAATACACAAAGCAGAACAAGAGGTACACATGATAATAACTACACAGGACAATAAATACACAGGACATTGGCTGTAAACTGTAAACTATTTTGTGATGTAGAAGCAACATGTATAGCAGCAATATTGGCAGCAAAAAGGAGTTCCATAATAAAAAGTGACTGATACAGCTTTGTAAAGTGCAGGTGTGCAATGTTTTTGAGTCATACTGGTTTAGATATTTGACTAGCCCAGGTGAGCATTGGGAGGCAGCAGGGTGTTGAGTAATCTGACTGCCTCAGGGAAGAAACTGTTGTGGAGTCTGCTGGTAGTGGTATGGATGCTCCTGTAGCTTCTGCCATATGGCAGGAGCGTGAAGAGTCCATGAGAGGGGTGAGAGGGTGTCTTTGTGGATGCAGCAGTATTGTACAGAAATAAGCCACTTAGTAATGTGAAAAATGTGAAATAGTAAAATACGAACATTGAACTTTGTACCAAAAGAACTGCAATAAAATCCTGCAGTGAAAGCTCTTTGTGTTCACTTTGTGTCGTGTGGTGCATTAGTTCAGAAAGAGAAGCTCCAGACGGATGACTTGCTTGCGATTTCACTCCCCAGCTGCTCTTTTGACACTGCACTTTTCTAGGAGCCAAGAAAGTTCTCTCACAGTAGCTAATTCTCAAGTGTTCTGGTGGTGGTGGTGGAGACTTGCTCACTTTCAGATAATGGGGTTCTGAATGTACAAAAACAGTAAAATAAACATATAACTGCTGAGTTTAGACATTATTATTTTGAATGTGTTTTTGCCCTTGTGGCTTCCAGGATTCTTTAAAGCATCATTATAGCTATATTGGCCTAATTATCTAGTTTAAAAAAAAAAATTCTCAGCTACATGTGACTTCAAATTTATTGGAATATGTGCAAACATTATTATAAAAATCAAATATTGCACAATTCATTCCAATTTTACAATTTACCTTTTTTCTCAATAACCAAATTTACTCTTATTAAAATTCTTTTCCCAATAATACTTATAAGAATACACATCGAAACAGTAAACCTTGAAAAAAAACTATATACAGTACTGTGCAAAAGTCTTAGGCACCCTATTTTGTAGTACAAATTATTGTTATACATGTTTATTTCCAAACATTACTTTTCCAACAAAAAATGAAATGTTACATAACAGATTACATTACAGACCTTTTTTTTAAAACAACAAACATAATGAAGGCTGCTGGGTTTTGCTGCAAAAAGAAGCAAGTGCAACAGTCAAAGTCTCCAGAAGAACTGTGGCAGATTCTCTTAGATGCTTACTCACTAAAGCTTACTAATTAATTTCCTTATAAAACTCCAAAAATACCTGAGACTAGTATTTTTTTTAAAGCAATGGGTTATCACACCAATTATTAACTTTGTGTAGTTTATTACTGTTTACTGCTCTTTATAGTATTTTTTTATATAGAAACATTTAATTTCATTATTTTGAAGGCATCTTTCATTTACAGCATTTCTTTGCATGTGCCTAAGACATTTGCACAGTACTGTATATTGAACTTAAACAATTAAGGTAGGGTTAGCTAACAACCTAGCAACCATTTGTTGTCTTGGACCTACGAGTGGGGTCATCATCATCTGAAAGATCAATCTATAGTCGAGTCTTAACCTCCTGCCAGTGGAAACCAGGTTGACCAAAGATCAGGTTGTATTTGGTGTGACAACCCTTTGCTTAAAAAAATTAGTAGTCTCAGATACAATTTGTGCAGTTTTATAGGAAATTAGCTGTAAGTTTTACGGAGCAACTTGCAGAACCAGCCACAGTTCTTCTGGAGACTTTGACTGTTGCACTTGCTTCTTATTTTTGCATTAAAACCCTGCAGCCTTCATTATGCTTTTTGTCTGAAAAGTGGTCTCCTACATAACATGCTGGAAAACTGATGTTTGGAAATATAAAATGTTTTTTCACTGACTCGATAATGTAGAAGTCATAAAATAAAAATTTTGTAAAAAAGTTTGTACTAAAAAAAAAATAGAGTGCCTAAGACTTTTGCACAGTACTGTATATTGCAAGTGTTATGCACATTATATATTAAGTTTTGCTAGTTTTCGTGATTATTTTGGAGTTTCTTGGTTTAATCAGTGGGAGTTGGGTTGAAAATTTGTAAAACTTGCGCTAGGGACATTTCCTAAATTTTATAACAATAAAGTGTTAGCTTAACCTTTAATTACTGTATATATATATATATATATATATATATATATATATATATATATATATATATATATATATATATATATATATATATATATATATATATATACAGTACTGTGCAAAAGTCTTAGGCACATGCAAAGAAATGCTGTAGAGCAAAGATGCCTTCAAAAATAATGAAATTAAATGTTTTACAATGTACAATTAAATGTACAATTCTTCTGGAGACTTTGATTGTCACACTTGTTTCTTATTTTTGCAGCAAAACCCAGCAGCCTTCATTACGTTTTTTGTCTGAAAAGTGTCTCTTATGTAATATGCTGCTTTCTTTACTGGCATCAAACATTTTTCTGGATTTAAGAAATCTGGATTTAAGAAATACCACAGTAATGAGTCAGCTTTATTAAAAGTTTTTAATGATATTTTGTTGTCTGCTGACTCAGGGGATTCTGTGGTACTAATACTTTTACATTTAAGTGCTGCCTTTGATACTGTGGACCACAGAATTCTTATCTCACGACACGAACAATGTGTGGGTATTGAAGGTTGTGCTCTTAGTTGGTTTAAGTCCTATCTGAATGATAGAACTTTTTCAGTCTGTCTTGATGGGTTTTCTTCATCTGTTTCTGTTTTGGAATATGGAGTCCCTCAGGGCTCAATTTTGGCCCCTGTTTTGTTCTCGTTGTATATGCTGCCTGTAGATAATATGCTTTCTAAACATAGGGTACCCTTTGATTTTTACGCTGATGACACACAAATTTATTTGTCCTTATAGAAAAATGACAAAATAACGCTTAAGCTCAATATCAGACAAACATGCTGATAATAAGTCTTGGTTTTCTTCAAATTTTTTGTATTTTAACAAGAGCAAAACTGAGGTTATTGTGTTTGAACCCACAGGTGTGTCAGGTGTTTTTGATGGTGACCTGGGAGATTTGGTCCCTTATGTAAAACACAAAATTTGGGTGTTATTTTTGATTCTGCCCTTAAATTGGACAAACAGATAAATGACTGGCGCTCGGAAATTTGATCATATTTCCCCAATATTACATTATCTGCACTGGCTGCCAATTCGTTATAGAATTGAATTAAAAATTCTATGTCGAGGGGCGACCGAGCTTTTTCTATCATTGGTCCAAAATTGTGGAATAGTTTCCCTTTATCCCTAAGACTAATCTCTGCAGAGTCTGAATTTAAATCTAAGTTAAAACTTACCTTTTCTCTCAGGCCTACAGCTGATATTGGATATTACAACAGATTGGTATTTTTGATGTAAATTCCCTTTATCATTGCTTTGCGGTCTTTTTATTCTCTTTTATTCTCTTTTTGTCTCTTTTTTAGATATTTATCTTTTGTCTTTTATGTACAGAACAATGGTCAACTATTGTTGTGTTTATTTGTGCTATATAAATAATATTTGATTTAGTTTTTCTGTAACATTTTATTTTGTGCTGGAAATCTAAAATGTTTTTGTACTGAATCAATAATATAGAAGTCATAAAATGAAAATCTATAACAAAGTTTGTACTGAAAAAAAATAGAATAAAAAAATTATATATATATATATATATATATATATATATATATATATATATATATATATATATATATATATATATATATATATATATATATATATAAATAATGTATGTATGTATAAAATGAACAGCTAATAGCTAACCAAATGAACAGCTAATAGCTAACCAAAAGATGCTATGTGACAAAAGAAATTCATATTGTTATCAACTTGAGTCATTTGTTTCTATCCAACAGACAAGTATGAGGCAATATGATATTTATCAGCCCTACAAAGCCATTAAGAAAGGAAGAAACCATGGCCTGTTATGCTGTTAATACTCAAATAATAATCAAAGTGGGGTGATGTGATGATTATTTTCCAATAATAATGTGTCCCAAAATGTTTTATTCCTCTTATACCACAGCAATTTGCCAACACTAACATTTTTTTTTTATTTAAGGAAAGACACATCATACTTTTTCCATTTATAGTTATTGAGAAATCACAAAGCACAAAGCTCTCTGTCCTGAAGACTTTCCCGTGGCAGAAAAATTAAAGTTATGATTTACGTCTGAACCTTACAAAATACTGACTTTGGAAACTTCCTTTTATAAATAAATGTCTCTTTACAGAAAAAAATTCGATTTTTTTTTTTGTTTTTTTTTTGTTACTGAACTAATATATTATGAAATGACACAGCCAGTTCATAATATATCAGAATGAATGCATCAATACAAACCTGTGATTTACTTGGTAGCTGAACTACTCTCAGAGCCATGTTGTTATAGAAAATGATTCAACATGCAGTATTAACAAGCTTTTTGATTTAAAAAAACTAGCAAAGTGGCATCATTGGGAATTTTAAACTAGCAACTAAGACCACTAGTAATGCTACTGCCCCACTATGTTCACAGAAGCTAGGCATACAGTATTAACTTTATGTGGTATTCATTTGATCCTGCAAGAAACCTGCATCTGGTTACACTGGACTACGTTTGATAGACACAGCCATTTCAGTAAGCTTTTAAAGACCTTATTTTAATAGATTTTAAGTTATACAATCTCCTCTGCTATTTTGGAGTGTCGGCTGTCTTCGGTGTCACCCTGTATTAGATCTGCTCTTGATCTCAGTGTGGATGGGCCAATGCCAGTTTTAATTACGCCTGCCTTCTATAACCAAGCCAGGTTTTAAGGAATTGCTGGCAAGAGCAATTTGTAGAACAGAAAAATGACCTTGTATTTTTTGTGGACTTTTACTAGGCCTACTACCTTCTACTACCTTCATTTACTATGTGTTTCAACCCTTAAAAGACCTGAAAGTGGTGTACCACAAAATAAAAGAACCATCAAAAACCCTCATTGGACAGCCACTTAAATGACACTTAACCGCATTCAAGGGTCATTCCTTCAACAGTCAGAACAATAAGAGTTTTATTAGAATATTATTCCAGTTACACCTGTTTTACATTATACACTTTGAACCTGAAGTTTATGTACAGGGTCTTACAGTGTACGAGGGCTCACAGTTCCTGTGGTGAAGGCAGAGTCACCCGACAGAGTATCATCCATCAACTAAAAAGTCACGTTCAAGCAGCCAGTTGTTAAAGGAATAGTTTTCCCGAAAAATCAATTTGATCATTTTCAACTTATTTCAGATGTGGTCGATCTGCCAACACGTTTAGTGTCTGGCAATGTCTTCATCAGATTTGATTTACAGCTATGAGACTAGCATAGCTAACAAGTAACGAAAATTAATCTCACCCAAAATATTTTCCGTAAATACTTTTCCTTTGAATGCTGCAATGTTATGGAACAGTCATCCTGAATAGTTATTTATTTCCTTAAAGAAGGTATTGTAAATAAAAGCTGCATGTCATGTGGATTACAGTATAATTTATAAATATGGACTATACCTACAATTTAACAAAATGGTTTATTTAAAATGGTATTACTCACTACAATGCTGTCATTTGATGCAGGTACATGAAGATTTGGCATGTATTTATAGAAAATTTGTCAGGCCACAAAGATCCAATGTCTAGGCCGATCGACTACATTTGAGATGAGGGGGAAAATTGTGTAAATTAACTTTTCGCTGCACCAAACCTTTAATCAAGGTGTCTGGGTATGACACATTCAAGCGACAATCAAAGAAAGAAAACCATAAAAGGTTGGCCATGTGCCACTGATTTCACAAGAAGTAGGGTTAAAATTCCCATAAGTCCAGTTACATTACTGAGAGAAATGTACTCTAAATGTACTCTACAAGGACCATTTCTCACTGCAGATCTTTTTTTTTTTTATGAAACGTGTCAACTATCTCAGTGTCAACCCTACTGATATGGTACAAAGCAGACATGAATGAGCACAGCAAAACAACTCCCTCAGTATTTTTCATCTCAGCAGCAGTTGTATGTTTTTTGATGGAAATTTGATGAAAATCATACATTTGTTGATTTCAAACTAAATTGGCCAAGCTTGATATGTTGGTGAATTTAAAAGTAATACATAGCTGGCAGTTTGCATTCAGTGGTCCTAAGGCCTCTATGAAGAGTAGTGAATGGATTCTGCTATATCTCAGCAAAGACAGACATAGGACAAATCCCAAACACTAGTTTTCAAGAAGAGTTATTATTGTAATTTCATTCTAATGGGTCAAAAATATGGATTGTAATATGGGTTGCAAGAAAAGAGGTCAACACTTTGGGCTATTCTAGCCTATCTAAGTAGCTAGTTAGACAGGTAGCCTGCTTTCTTTTCTTCTAATTAGTGGTTGAGATAAGCCTGTAAGATGGCACAGATATGTCCCACAGATGTAATGTACATTTACTTTAACCTTGATTTCATTCCATAACCATTTTAAGGTTAACCAACTTGCCTGCTCACTACCATTTCTCAGTAACAGAACACTGATGTACACAATGTGTTATGTGAATCCTGTTACCATGAAGAGTACAGCAAATGAAAGGAATGACTTTCAAAACAATGTTTTATCACTGCTGCCCTCATGTGCTATTGGAATTATCATGAGATTAATTTGGATACTGACATTTGACTCAGAGGAGAGGTTTGAGGAATAGGGCTAAATGTTACAATGATGCCAAAATACCAATAACAATGCACTGGAATGCGAAAACATAATTATGACCTTGCAAATAGGAAAGAGGACATCGGATGAGCATGGGAAGGCAGCATAAGAACACTAATTAGATGTGAATCATACCATTTGGGACAAAGCCATAGATACAGATGAAATTGACATTTCATATATAGTCCAAATTCAAAAGTAAAACAATTGAGCTGCTAAGAATGTAAAGAGGAGCTTCAAGTAAATCATGATCATGAAATAGCAAGGCGAAGAATGCTAAACAAAAGTCAGAGCATTGTTTTGCTGAATTAAATTTGATTTAACTGTACTGAGTACTAAGTAAATAACAAGTAAACATCAGGAGAGGAATCATTTTAGAATCCTCGTACAATTAATACATACAATGGCCTTTCATACATTCACTTCTTCTGAAATGGTTTTCTTGAATATATAGTAATCTAGTCATCTATCATATTTAAATTTTCACTTAGGAAAAAAAAAAAACATTGCACAAACCCAATAAAACATTCCTGATTTGTCAAAAAAGATAAACCTTGCTGTACAGCGTCACATTCTTTCTGCAAATTCATTGAAAAATAATTCTCATAGAATCATAGTAAAATAAAAAATATACTACGCTTCCTTCCTTGTAGTGTCTATTGCAACAACATAAAGACCTCAGAATTAAAATATCTTAATATAGTATGTTAAATACTAGCTATAAAACAAGAAAACATTATCTATGTTCCATAAAAGTCTATGTTAACAAATAATTTTTCTACTAGAAATAAAAAGGACAAACTTCAAATGTTAATCCTCATTAAGGAATTGTATTTGTAGTTAGACTCTAAAAGCAGTTCCTGGAGCCTGGATTAAGCCAAAAACTGAGCATACGAGTTCTCTGAATGGGCGTCTGCCATTAAAAGTTCTATCACATTCATAGAACAATAAGACTTGATCTAGGCACCAAAATTAACCCTACATCAGCAAAACAAGTCGTCTTGTGTTTATTGGCAACATAGAAGAAGACCTCAAGACTTCATAGTGCAAATGGGCACAACGATGACCAATATCACAGTGCAGGCTGCTGCAGCGATCAGAGCACCAATCTTGCAAACTTTGGCCCTCCTAAACTCTGCCTCTTTGCGCTTGAGCAGTGAATCATAGCCCGGCGTGTAGATGTCCTCCATCCAGTACTCCAGATTATTGGGGTTGAGTGACTCCTGGGTCTGTTGGGAGATAAAAAACACAGGATGAGTGGTTCTGACAGGGACAAATTGCTAGTATGGAGCTAACTTTAATATTATTGAGGGCTGTGGTGTGAAATGAAGCCTCAGGAAGACGAATGGGGCTTCTGTTTGCTCATCAAACCGACAATATTCAATATTGCCTGTTTAATTGAATTAGGAATGATAGAGCAAGCACAAGGGAGGAACCGAAAGGTAGAACTGAGATGGAACAGAAGAGGACCAGAAAAGGAACAGAGGATATAGAGACGTGTCTAGGAGTGAAAAACAAATGATTGGTTCAGAAAGAATAACAGGAAAATGAAAGATTGCAAGGCTAAAACAGAGGTGGAGAGAGAGAATACAGAGAAAGCTCAAAAGTATGGATTCCCAAAACTACAAAAGCCCTTAAAAAGCTAATGAGTAAAAAATATCTAACTAAATACATATATTTTATTATTTCCTAAAGTTTCAAATAGATAAAACTTCTCACTTCTATATTATCAATTCTAGCATGTTATGTCATTTATCTACTTCCTAATTTCATGCAACATTTACTAATTTCCTCCCTGCTTATATGATAAAGAGGGGGTGGGTCTTTTACCTGAAGAGTATGTGATGCATCATTGGGTAATTGACTACTATAGTCTAGAAATAGTACCAGCATATTTTAGGAAGGTCAATTCACTAGCTTTCATTTTCAAGAACCACAAAAGATGCACAAATGTGGGAGAATAAAACACAAAAGTCATCTATTTGAAGTGGAGTGCTGTGTGATAATTAGCAACAAGGTCTACTTCATATAGATACAGTATATCTATAGTCTTTATGCAAAATCAGTAATGTAGCCAAATGGAATTGATTTTTGATTTGACTTAACATAGGTTTTTTAAATTTTCAGCCCACTCTAAAATTAATATGTGTACACTAAGTGGAATGGCTAAGATACTATACATTGCCCACAAGATCCCAGCCACCTGAACCACAATCTGCTCACACTACTTCCTTCCGGCAGACAATACACTGCAGCATCATTACTTATGTGAACAGATTCAGAGACTGTTTTTTTCCCCCCACAAGCAATAAGACTGTTGAATAGCAGCACATTGTCATAGCCAGGCATTAAACTTCAACACACATACAGTACTGTGCAAAAGTCTTAGGCACATGCAAAGAAATGCTGTAGAGCAAAGATGCCTTCAAAAATAATGAAATTAAATGTTTCTACTTAAAAAAATACTATAAAGAGCAGTAAACAGTAATACATGAAACAAAGTCAATATTTGGTGTGACAATCCTTTGCTTTAAAAAAAATAGTAATCTCAGGTACAATTTGTGCAGATTTATAAGGAAATTAGCTGTAAGTTTTACTCAGCATCTTGCAGAAGCAGACACAGTTCTTCTGGAGACTTTGACTGTCACACTTGCTTCTTATTTTTGCAGCAAAACCCAGCAGCCTTCATTTTTTTTTTTTTTGGTCTGAAAAGTGGTCTCTTATGTAATATGCTGCTATCTTTACTGAAACACAAACATTTTTCTGTAACATTTAATTTTGTGCTGGAAAACTAATGTTTGGAAATGTAAAAAGTTTTCGTACTGAATCAGTAATGTAGAAGTAATAAAATAAAAATCTATAACAAAGTTTGTACTAAAAAAATAGGGTGCCTAAGACTTTTCCACAGTACTGTATCTCTGTACTGTAATGCACAGCCTGCACTTGACACTTTACACAAAATATACTCAGTGCAATAACTATACATTTATATTTGTTTAGTTTAAATATGTACTTTATTCACACATTATATTCAATGAAATACATGGTTAAACCTGGTTTAATTTATACTTTACACTGTATTTTATACTTTATTTATTTATATCACTCATCTTTTATACTTTTTATCCTGGATAAACTGTGTTTATCCTGGATTAACTCTAAAGTTAAAGGGTCCACTAGTCAGAGTTGGATGTCTTTGATCAAAAGTGCTTGCAATTGCTACCATTCACCTGCTAAACTCCACAGAAAAAACAAGTCCATGGAAGAATATATGTCTGAAGCTTTGCAGCAAGACTACATCAGAGCCCCCACTTCACTGCATCTGCAGGGTTCTACTGTGGCCCGAACTAAAACCCAATAAATATATAGATACCCACTACCCCTGGTACCCTCAAAACAGCCACTCCAAGGTCACCCTTCAAAGTTTTTACAATCTAGTTCAAATCAGAGAGGGTGAGGAATGGAAGACAACCTTTAGTATGATGTCAGGTCACTATGAATATCTGATAATGTCATTTGGACTAGTCAATGCCGCCTCTGTCTCCAGGCCTTCATCGATAATGTACTCAGAGACATTCTCAGAAAAATCCATGATTGCACAGATAGATTGGCAAATGAATTAACTATCCCAGCACGTCCAACACACCACAACTCACATCAAGAAAATCCCAATGGGCCATCATTTTCAGCAGATTCAGTTTCACAATCTCATATTTTCCAGGTTCCAAAGATTATGTTGGCATTTTGAAAGACATTGTGTCACAACTCACATCTCAAGTTTGGAGGGCATTTATGGAGCAACTAAAAGTATCTGTTAGTCTGACATTTGCTTATCATCTCCAAGCTAAAGGACACGTTGAGAAAACCAACCAACAAACCAAGGGTGGATCCTTCACACTTTTTAGTAAGAGCCCCGATAAGAGTGGTCACGTTTTGCCTTATGGGCTGAATATCCAAATACTCCCTGCATCATTCAACCACACAGCTTACACCATTCCAGTGCATACTTGGCCAATAACCACCTCTTTACCTAGAACACTACACCCACAGACGCACCAGTTTTTGATGAGTGGTTTCAAAAAAGCAAGGGAGCAGGAGAAGAGGCACATCCACAGTGAAGCTAAGCAATTCCAACAAAAGGAATTTGTGGACACTGCTCTGAGACTCCCACCTATGAGGTGACCTCATATGGGTGTTGACTTTGGACTTCAGACCATTTATGAATGGTAAAATGGTAAATGGTAAAATTTATGAATGGTAAAAACTCCCATGACCTCATCACAAGACCACCATTCAAGCTCCTATCCCCATTCAGTCACTATTACTAATGACACTCTACTCTCTTTAAATAACCCAGACTGACGAACACACTTTGCAAAGTCTTGCTACAGTATTGTGTGTGTGATGATTCCAAGGTTTCTTTATGCCTGCTGATCAGCTTGATTAGTGTTTTGACCTTGATCTTGTTAGCCTTGTCTAGTTTATGGCCATTTGCCTGCCTCATGTTTCTGAATTTTGCCTAACCCTTTTGTTTGTCTGCCATATTGGTTTTAATAAAACCAGAACACCTGGACTTGCATCAGTGTGTCTGTTAATTTCAGTGTTATACATCTTGTCATTTATGGGCATTGGCAAGGACTTCATTTTCACTGTTCACCGCTTCTGTGTTTCCCAGAGAATCTTTGAGTTCCCCCCCAAGAAACTCTGCATTCTCTCGGAGTGTCTTTGCGAGAAACCGCAAATACGTTTGTGAGAAAACGCAAAGAATTTGCGAGCGAATACAAAATTTTCTTCCCGTCTCATATTTTTTCCCATCACCATGTCCCCTTAGGGGCTCTGTATTGGTGTAACCTACACATACAAACAAACTCTTCCTAGTGGCCATTAAACTGTAGTGCACCATTTCCTAAGGTAGGAGAACAAGAAACAATTCAGTAGTAGTAAAGTGCACAAAACAAAACCCATGCTATACATCCACAGTTCCCAATCTAATCCTCATGGGACCCCAAGCACAGGAAATTTAATTTGTTTTCAGCTTTCAATGCCACTGCAGCTACCTGCACCATTCTGATTACCTGGCTCTCGTCCGCCAGGACTTGGAATGAAACCATAATATTTGGGAGCCAGGGGCAGTAGGATGTACGTGCAAATATTTTTTACTCAGGCTTCTCTATTAGGCATGGGCAGAATATGTGTGATGCTATAATACACAGGCAGATTCAGTAATCTAGCAAATCCACAATCATGGTCAGCAATGAGAGGTTGCTCAGATAGCACATAAATATTAGCACAATGTGCATTGTTAATTGTTAATGTCTCTGCAAAGTACGTTATGGGAAAGAATTTGCCACAAATTCACATTTTCATTATCTGCTCCCTCTATCTAAGCTTAAACAGATGTACTTACTATTCCTGTTCCACATCACTGTCATGTGATGCATGTGATTCATCTTTACACCTACATCTGGAAATATCCTACTGTTTTTGGTGCAGTATATAGATGCCTGACTAGAGTGAGCAATTTAATACATTTTCTAGCTTATCTAAATAAGCAAAAGCAGAATATTAAGGGCATACCCCTGAGCATGAAATGTTAAACTGTTTACACACATAATTTATGTAGAACTGTTTAATTTGTTTTTCTTAATACATAAATTTTGTATGTCCTACATACACTATATGGCCAAAAGTATGTGGGCACCTGAAAATCACACCCATATGTGGGCCTTCTTCAAACCATTGCCACAAAGTTGGAAGCGCACAACTGTCTAGAATGTCTCTGTAGGTATGTGCGTTGTCCCTTCACTGGAACTAAAAGGCCTAGCCCAAACCTGCATGACACTGCCACTCTGCAAAAAGCGAGATCCATGAAGACATGGTTTGCCAAGGCTGGAGTGGAAGATCTCAAGTGTCCTGAACAGAGCCCTGATCTCAATCCTACTGAACCCCTTTAGGATGAACTGGAACTCTGACTGTGTGCCAGACCTCCTCACCTGACTTCACTAATGCTCTTGTGGCTGAGTGGGCACAAATCCCCATATTATTTATAACTAATGTAAACTAACTTAGCTAATTGCTAAAAGTAAACTAGCTTGCATTTAACACATTTAGACATGAGTGGGAGTTCAGTTTCTAAGTCTGATTTGCATTTTCATATTCAGATCTATTCAATAATAACCAGATCCATCAAAATATACCATAACAATCAAAACTATTTTGTTCTTCACTACCATCAGCTAGCTTAACATAGGTATTGCAGCAATGATTTCTGGGCTCTGTGTTATCATATAACATACAGTACAATGTGATTGGTCCAAAGGTACTGGGCTTTTTTATTAAGTATACTCATACCTAATGCTCCTACAATCAGGGTTTATTAAACCAGAGACTTTCTTACTAAACCCTACAGTAAGAAAGTCTCTGGTTTCATTAGAAAATTGTGACTTTTAGCTGTTAACAGTCTTGACCCAAATACCAAACCCACTGGAACCCTTCATCCAACAGGAGTTGACTATTTAAAAATAACATTTTTGAGTTCAAGGGTATTTTAAAGGTAATTGGCAAAGGTTGCATGTTACATTTGTGAGACACAATAAAAGAGAGAATCAAGGTGAAAAAAAGGTTCACCATTGACTTAACCATTATCTTGTTTCCACTTAAAATGGAATGTCAGAACATAACGTAATGATAATATAATAATCTCTTGTAATAATTTTTTCAACATATTTCAACACATTTTATAAATTTGTATTGTTTGGTCTGTTTTAGGAGAGGCACATAATTAAAATGTCATATGACACCAAATTCATGCCTAATTGCAGCATTTTTACTGGTAAATTATTCCCACTATTTTATCAGACCATTTCATGTACTCATATTTATTCCACTAGTCAAATTCCACTGAAACAAACCAAAAAAAAAATCAAGATTTGTTAAATATTACCAATTGCATCATCTACATGGGCAAACATTTCAAAGCCTTTTTGCACAAAATCCTTTGAATGAAAACACCAAATCATATTATTCCTTTCGCATTTAACTGTGAAAATACACAGCCACCGGCACCACTGACAACGTGCCTCATAAAAATCTGCAGGAAGGAAATGTTCACACTTCTCATTTCCAATTTATTTCTTATCTCCAATGTATTGACGGTTGACCCTTATGTCAAGAAAACAGCACAGCTATTAATTTCAAATTATTATATTCGGTAGTGTGTGGTTTTCCATCCACCGCTTTTTTGTAAGTTCTTATAATGTGAATATAAAACAAATGTGGAGAAACTAAATAGAAGAGTCTGCTGTTTTATATCACAAATATAAAACATAAAAAAGATAACAAATATCACAAAAAAAATGTTTTTATACTTGTCTGAGGAGGAAAGGTTGTTCTACTGATAAAGACACGATGCAAAAAATTATGACAGAAAATGACTTTTGAAATAAATGATGGTGCCAATGATGTTCTTATCATGTTTCAGTCCAATATCTAGATCTAAACATGTTTAAACATAAGTATGGCTACAGAGGACATTCATAAGATGTTTGAGAAGAACATTAAGAAGTTAAGGTTTTCCTTGATTTCCTTGAGTGCCGTTTTGGCACTCTTGCCTTTCCATACAAGAAAGTGAAAAACTGCCCTACACTTTGGGTATTGTAGGTTCTCCCTAATCACGCTTATGTCATCTATGATGACAGTAGTTGAAGGAAAAAATTCATTTGAATTTTTTTCTCAGAAATTCATTTTTAAATTGCAAAACGTTGAAATGGAAACCCAGCTATTGGAGAAATTACCTAGCTTAATTTCAAATGGCTGAACAATTACTATGTAAATTGTCTTGACAGTTCTATTCCAATTTGCTGAATTTTGCCACTATCTTTTCTTCTTGTTTGGTTTAAAATAATTTATAGCATCTAGTTGTTTCTACCATGAAGGCACTTGGGCTAATAACCTTTCTCTCCCATGCCACCAGACACACAGAGGGTATGAGCCTCTTTGTCTCTAGTAAGCTTAGAGTAATCTTGCATCAATAGTGCAGTTCGTAATAAGGAGTAATCTAATTTCTTTTTCTAGAAAAGCCCACCGCAATTTCATCCTGGAGGAAATTAGCAATCAATAGTTTGGAAGGTCACCGGGTGGCTTTTTTGGCCATAATACAACATCATGGTGAACTAACTATCTCCTGGCAACAATATGAATGCAATCACATTACAAATTCAGTCACATTATATTGAGTATTTGTTAGGCATCTTTTATTCCAGGATGAAAGCCTGTTGTTTTAATTATAATTTCTCAGCAGTGTGTTCATTCTAAGGATTTAGAGACCAAACATAGATGTTAATTGGGAAATAACAGTTACAGTTACAGGGTGAAAGCATCAACAACTGATTCAAGTCTGCTCTAAGCTGCTTTTTGTTTTGGCAATTATCACTGTTATGAGTCGCCTTGCAAAAATGAATAAGGATAATTTTAAATACATACAGCTGTACATCATTGATTTCTACACAACCTATTCAATGCAGTGATGGCTGGTCGCCAGTTAGATGGGAGGGCTAAAATCTAATATCTGTATGCAGCTCAATAATGAAACTATTAGGATTGAGCAATGCATTACATCATTGATGGCAAAATAAGAATTATATGGGGCAAACTATTACAAAAAAAACACACTTATACAGATTGGCAGCTATGTTTGTTGCTTTCTAATGCCATACTGGGTTCATGCTGTTTCTTCCATGTACCAAACAAGGTAAACAGGAAAGCTGTAACCCTTTCATTTATACAAAAAAATCTAAAATATAGTTCTGGCGTCTGTTCATTTGTGTATTTTTTCTTTACTTGGATTGGACAATCAGGCTCCATTCACACCATTCTCTGTGTGTTTCTTCCAGTCATTGGTGGTGCTGCTGTGTTTGGTGCCATGTATATGTATTTAATATATTTCATAACAGCAAATAATCTGTTATGGATGCCAAAAATGAAACTTTATAGTTATGGGGGTTTAGCCATGGTAGCCCATTTACACTAGCCACCCCTTATTCAATGCAGCATTCATGCACAAACAATGAAAGAGTAGATTCAGCAAACTGTCTCTGGGGCATACACCAAATGAGTTTAGATATGTCCACCCATTCAAGGTGAGCTGCCCTTTATCCTCATGACTTGATGCATTTTGAATGTAATCCCATTCTGTAGTGCAAAGCTTCAGGCGAGGTCTGAGTATGCTTTTAATTTACTGACGTGTTGTGCTGAGCAGAGCTGTGCCTGGCAATTTTTGTACAGTATCTCTCACAGGACAGCATCAGAAATAGCAGCCTCTAAAGTAAATCCTTGCAATCAAGTGCAATACACACCAACTATGATGTTAGCCCACTTTCCAGCACACTAACAAGAGCACAATGCAGTGGCTGAGGATGCATTTTCATTTCTCCCAGCATTAACTGGGAATTACAAGGTCAATGAGTTACTCTCCTGATCACACCATTTTTCAGGCTTCATTCCAATTTAAGCAGGACAAGTGCAGTTAATTTGACCACTGAAAGCCTTCACCCTTCTCAAATATTGAGCAGTAGTCAATAAAAAAGTGATGGATGAGTACTGGGGCTGTGTAGTTTTCCATTTACGTTGCATATCTTGATACATGATCAGTTATCCAGTGTATGAGGGATAAAAGGGATTCATAGCTGTTAATGTGATGCAATTTAGAGCTTTTTTTTGATGCAGTACAATACACACCTCCTTCACTGGGACTGAAAGGCACAGAGTTACACTAGTAATAAAAAAAGCTGGGTGTGTGTGGTATTGGACTTTACTGGACTAATACAGGGGCATCCAAATCCATTAAATTATTCTTGATTCACATCTTATGCATAGAAAAATTTGAGATAACACACCAATCCTAATTCTGATTCTTTACACCATTCAAATGGACACTGATTCAAAAGAATCAAGAGGACTATCGACTCCTCTCAAGATGGCCGAGACTAAACAAATATTGTCAGAGACAACACTGGAACCCTTCTGTATCACATGTACAGTGTGTGTGATTAACAAAACATGTATGTTTATATTATTTTGGTCAAAAATAACTTGTAAATTTAGCTCTTAATCTGTAACATTCATTGTTTTTTGTGTGAGTCTAATCTCACATAGATACCACAAAAACTAAAATATAAGTCTCTGAAATTGTTTTGTACTGTTTGTACTGCATTTCACTAGTGTCGAATGTTGGATAAAACTAACTAAGGGCAGCTAAAGGCATTCATGGTTTTGAGTATTTGTTATATAGTGGCATGTTTTAATTCTTTATGGATGGAATTCAGTGATTTCTCTTAGACTTCCAGTTGTGAGTAAACAGGTTTCCAGTTTTGTTTCAAATTCTTGTTAATGGTAATCAGACAAATGTGGCAGTTGGGGTTCTCAGACTTTTCTGCAGCCAGGAACCTCTTTAACTACTGTTAAAAATGAAATAAATGGACCCCCTCAGCACACACTTATTTTACTAACATAATCCAACTACTCGAATATACTCAAACATACAACAATATGAGAGTTATTTATTGGAACAATAGAGCTTTTTTATTCATTAACCTTTCATTCAGTGAATATGTTTGTATTAAACTGTCATTAGATTCAAATTGACTTTATTTATAGGTCTAGTTGTGTATGAGTTATTGAAGTTTGGATTGAACCCATTCAATTCAAGTGACCAGTCAAACAGGCTAATAACTACAGGCACCTAATACTAAATATAAACTTTGATAATGACGTTTTGTGATTTTCAAAAAAATTCAAGTATCATGGACCCACGACTAACCTTCACAGAACGCTCTGTGATACCATGAAACCAGTAGTATCATGAAACCATGATACTACTGATGCAGTGGATACAGAATCGATTGAAATCTACTGGACTCTTTCTTTAAAGCTCAAAAATGTCTCTGTGTTCTGAACTGTTAGTTCGATGACACAAGTCTGCCTACAGGATGCCCTGTAATTCCTCTTTCAGACACAGCAAGAGATTGATCAGTGCAGCCTTCTATAGTAAGCCCAAAAGGATCTCCAATGTCATTACAGACAAACATTGTGTCTCAATGTTTGCGGCCATTTCAATCATAGTAAAATGCTGCTTAACACCTACCACTTAGGACATATAGATTGGTTCAAACCAACCTGCTTGGCCAACGAGGTTTAAACAAAATAGATATGCTCCAAGGTCTGAATGGAAGATCTCACCTGCAGGTCCAGCACACTGAGTTTGTTCTTGTCCCCTGAGTTGCGTTTGAATTCCTCTATGGTCCAAGAGGGTTGTGGACGTTTGCTGTCAGTCAGACCAGTCAATCGCAGGTCTGTGTACAGAGGACTTCCCTTCATGTGTGACTTGACAGAGGGGGGGAAATGGTGGGGGCTGAACACTTGCTCCACCAGGTATGAGTCCTTCGGGACCTTGGATGACCGGTGTGCCTGGTGAGGGTCATATTGCCGATCTGTCTGTTGGAGATAAACAGGGAAAATGTCAGAAAAATGGACTTCAGCTGATCAGAAATCAGAATCCCATGAGAGAGTGTAGTTTTGTTTTTGTTTTGTTTTTTAACTGTGGTGTTCTGTGGTGTTCCTACATCAAGAGAAGTAGGTTAGGGTGCTGGAATGATACTCTCTCTGAATGCATTATTGATATTGCCCACGTTAGATAAGGATAATTAAACAGTCTAAGGGTCTTCTTGACCTACAATGTTCAATTAAGCAGTCTGATTTAGCTGTTTAAGCTGTTCCTAAATCCCTGTTCTCACAAGCACGATAATTGCTAAAGTTGCAGAATTGGGGATGGACAACACCAACACAGCAAGATGGAATAACAGCAGTAGTTGTAGGCAGCCTGCATCAGCTATAATGCTAGCAAACACAGCAAAGTCTTTAGCTTTTTAGGTGTTCAACCACCTAGAGACATGACTCTGTAATATTAGTGCTGTGTTTGCAGAAATTATTTCTGTCTGGTTTATGGGCAGAAATGATCTGTTTATTATCCCTTACAGCCTCAACATTATTTTTTAAATATTTCTTCCTCAGGAGTATATGGCTATCTCAAGATAGATATGATACTGCAGCCCAAACTTGCTCCATGTCTTAGTACCTGCAAGCCAAGATTAGCATTATTGGTGGCAGTGACAACGCATAACATTATTACATCGTCTTTATTTATGAGTACAAGCATGCCATAATTGCATTTCAATGTGGCACAACTGCAACACACGTACTTGTCAGCATTTAATTCTAAAAAAAAGCAATACCCTGCTGATTGTTTTTCACCAGTGAAGTAAAGAGATATAAGGGCAAGGCAACAAAGGTTTTGCTGGTCTGTGTTGTCCCCATGTCACAAATGAAAAGCAGTACCTCATGTCTATTGAATTTCACATTTCTTACCCGGTATGATAGCATTCCTATTTTGTATGGAATCTTCTCCAATCCTCTCTGCTAAAAATCATCAATTATTACATAGTTTTCCGAATTGTAGTAAGTCAGCTAAGATATGTTTGGTGTCAAATCTTTACTTCTGTACTTTAGCATTGCAGGCTCATGTTGCTAAAAAGTAATAGAAGTCTAGAAGCCAATGTTTTCCATAAATAAGTCTCAATGTAAGTCTCACATGTAGGTCTTTAGTAATGTCACACAGATTTGTCAGTGTACTTTATAATGACACATTATGACTAAAGCAAACAGGCTTATAATGCCTTTGGCATGCCAGAAAGACATTTTAGGACATGTTTAGTCAGCAGCTCCTAAATAGTGAAACTATTTTATCGGCCAAGTTGTGGAGACAAGCACTACATTGCTTACATACATTTTCTTAACATATTCTTAACATGTGTTTGAACTATTACATGAAATAGAAAATTAAATGTAGAGTTGATCTCTGCGACTCAGCCGTTAAAATAGTTTAACAAGTGGTTAAACAATGGTTTAGATTATCCTGTAACTAACATACTAACTACATTTTAAAATAGGTTAACCACTGATAATTTCAATGGGACAAGATAGAGAAGAGTCATATAAGCATTCCTCCTTAATTTAAAAAGCCTTTAACCATGCTTTCAAATAAATGTTTGCCATTAGACAATGCTAATTCACAATTGACTAAAGACAATTCTGTATAATCCTACTCAGATCAGGCCATCACAAAAACTATAACATCCTCTTCTCAGTCAACATGCCACCATTTTATTTGAATGGACAAAAAAACATTGTTATGTTATGTTATGTTCTGCTGTTTACTGCATGCCCTTTGGTCTAATGGACAGCTAAAACCCTCCTACTTTCTCTGAAAGAGGGCTTTCCAAAGCTTGATTTGGGTGTGCCTCAAAAGGAGTTCTGACAACGTATGAACCAGGCTTTAATCTGGACGACCACAGGAGGCAAGCAGGATCATATCTCTGGCTACATTTGCCCTAATGTTATAATACCAAACCATGTATTAGGAATGGTTGGTTGCACTGGTCCTGAGTTAAAATGCCATAAAAACTTCAATGTGTGTGAAATGTATTGGGCCAAAATACTGTATATATTGCTTTTGCTATAACTGACCTATATGTGCCAAACGTGATGACCATGAAGTTTTCAGAGGATGATGGCTGCTCATTCTGAGTTTCTACCATGGTTTCTTCCTCCATCTACCTTTATTCTACGAGGTTTTTCTCTGCAACTGATGCTTGACTTGCTCAGCAGGAGTTAAGGCACTAATGTCTGCAAAACTGAAGGCGCTCATGTCTGCAAAACTGACGACAGGGCAATGAACACCCAAGGCTCATTGATGCACATGGGAAGTGAAGGCTTGCCCATCTGGTTCCGATCCCACAGAAAAGCTACTGTAGAACAAATAGCTGAAAAAGTTAATGATGGCTATGAGAGAAAGATGTCAGAACACACAGTGCATTGCAGCTTGCTGCGTATGGGGCTACGTAGCCGCAGAGCAGTGAGAGTGCCCATGCTGACCCCTGTCCACTGCTGAAGGCGCCTACAACATCACTTACACCAGGCACCAGGATGTATAGGACGAAGGCAAGCCGGCAGAGGCAGTGTGATGCTCTGGGCAATGTTCTGCTGGGAAACTTTGGGTCCTGGCATTCATGTGGATGTTACTTTGACACGTACCACCTACCTAGACATTGTTGCAGACTAAGTACACCCTTTCATGGCAACAGTATTCTTTAATGGCAATGACCTCTTTTCAGCAGGATAATGCACCCTGCTGCATTGCAAAAATTGTTCAAGAATGGTTTGAAGAACATGACAAAGAGTTCGATCATCTGTGGGATGTGCTGGACAAACAAGTCCGATCCATGGAGGCCCCATCTTACAACTTACAAGACTTAAATGATCTGGTTTTAATGTTCTAGCCGATCGGTGTATTTTTCAGTTACAAGTTATCTACCAAGCACTATTGATTCATTTAATAGAATGTCATAGTATGAGAGCTAGCAGAGTATAAGACTCATAAGCTTAGGCTTGTGGGGCTAAGGTTTATGTAGGGAGCTTTGGACAAGCGCTTAGGGGCAATGATGTTTCAGTGGTTAAGGTTTTGGGCCGTTGAGCAGATTTGAGAGAAAAAAAGTCTCAGCATTTTTAAGCTGCCACAGTTGAGCAAGGCCCTTAACTGGCTTCCAGGGGTGTATACTTCAACTTCCAAGCTGGGATATTAGAAGAAAAGCAATTAGTCATACTGTGATGCAATTAGTTATGCAAGTAATTATACATATCACACGTTTATATATATTGCAACAATAAAGGCTAGATTCCATTTATGTCCTTCTCTGCTTTCTGCTTAAAGACAATGGATGTGATGTCCAGTTGGGCCCTGGGCTTGAGCAAAACTAGCTTCTTGGTTTAAGTGGTGAAAGCCGCTACCTTGATGATTGTGGATGAACTACTTAATTGTAAGCTTGTAAGATAGCATGCCAGACATGCTGGGTTACTCAAGGCAAAGATAAAAATGATGGATGTTGTAAAAGAGCAGAACACAAATTACATAGTAGACAGCCAACAGCAGCTGGCTTCATCCCATGGAGATAGGACACAAAATTTGACATGTAGAGGACAATGACAAGCAGAGGGTTTTAAATGGTTGCAAAAATTGGCTTGCTTTCTTGAGGATCAGCTCATTAGTCTCTAGTAGAAATGAATGTAAAGCGATATACAAGATGCAGTAAGAGCCTTAGAGCAGAGTCCCAGACTAAGAATGAATAAGAAGTTGTTGTTGAGTGGATGTCTGGAATAAGTGAGGAATAAAACATTATGGGGTGTGCTGTTATAGGAAAATAATCCAACCAATACAACCCTGAAATGGATCACTTTCCTATTGTCCCAAAGTGTTTTATTCCCCTTATACCCCAGTGATTTGCCAACTATTGCAGTGAACCACACATCACACCTTTAAACAGTTTAGTTCCTGTTATCCCTTACATTATAGCAACTATATAGAGTTATTCCCTCACCAGCCTCTCTTTTTCTCTCTCTCTTGAGCTTGCTGAAGACATAAGTCTCTCCCCTTAAGCCTCTGTCCTGTAGACTCTCCTGTGGCACAAAACCTGCTGAGCGTTACCAAGTGCTATGATAAATAAAGGTCTCCTCACAGAAAACTTCATCATATCAAGTTATACAACATTGGGCCTCATTTATTATTCTTTTAGTAAAGTTGTATATAAATGTTTGCATAAGCCAAACAAAACTAAATTTCAACTGGATTTACAAAAGCTTTGGAAATGCTTATTTTCTTTGTATTCACGTGCGTACCTTGATAAATGGCAATCAACCATAAATTACCGGGCATGTGCATGGCACAGCTGATTTGCATTTAGTGATGCCCACAATTCTCCATAAAAGGCAAAGTCCCTGAGTGGCCCTAAGCTGCCAAAAGTCCTTACTTTTGTGTACTTCAAGTGTAAAGCAAATATGCCAAATATGCCAATGTGAATAGGTGAAAATAAAGCATGCTATGTAAATTAAATGGATGTCTGAATTTCTCCCTTTTACTGTATTCCAGAAAGTGTGGCAACAGTGTCCTCACTAGGGTTTCATTAAGGGCTGGAAGAGGAATTCACTCTGATGTTTTTGGGAACACACCAGATGATGGCACACAGAACAGTAGGGGGTATAAAGTTCACTGTAGGTTGAGACATACCAGATCAGTCACTTATTTCTCTTTGAAATGTGCCAGTAACAAGAAATCCAAGCAAACTTGGACAAACTTGGACATTCACGGGGATGGCACAGGATCTTTTTGTCAGCTGAAGTAGTGCTTGCTCTAAAGTGTTGCACAGCAATAAGAGAAGATGCCGTTGCAAACGGAACATATTTATAAGCTAGCTTTCATCCTCTGAAAAAAGAAATCATACTGGTCTCTAAATATCCATTCCCTCCTCAGCCCAACACATGCTAAATCTTCTAGTAATATCAATTCTGCCATTTGCAACACCTTAGTATATGCACAGACCAGCCCACCCTCCTTTTATACAGGGGCATTTCTTCTTAATTGAATGACTATGTACAGTAAGGTTGGGAGTTTTCCAATTTGCACATTCATAGAATCTGGATTTCATGATAAAGGTAAAACAGTAGGATCTCCTTTACATTCTTCTGTTTTTTTTCCTTCTTCTCATTTTGTTGTGGAACTACCACCTTAACTATTGCACTAGTCCACATAAAAGAGAATTGATGGACTTAAAAACAAATATTGAGTGATTTTAGTAGGCAAATACCTGACAGTCTTTTACACATAGACCTATAAAAGAGACACTATGGACCTGACAGACTGATTGGCATCTAATATAATGTTGAACCACTAATCAGTTATAAATGACAGCATGTAACATGGAACACGATTGAAGAAGGATTGTTAAAAATTATATGCTGAAACTTCCACTCAATGTAGTGTGTCAAGAAAAACCAAAAGGAGTAAGGACATGTAGATACTGAGTGGGTAGATGGCAGCATTGTAATTATCTTACATTCTGTGATGCTGGGCCTTGTAGAATGTAATGGGTTCAAGGACATACATACAAGAGCTCAATGCAGGAGGACATGAGAAAGACTTTGCCACCCACTAACCACTCTCTCTTTCCTCTGCCTGATAAAGACTCCCCAGGTGCTGGCTGCTAAGGATGCCATCCCAGCTCACAGCTGCATGACAGCATCAAGCATGAACCACACATTGCTGAGATACATTCCTCCACATTCACCATCATTTTATTTTCAATCAACTGCCTGTCTGTAAATAAAGAAGTCATCAGGGTTTTATTCAATTCTGTGCCACACGAGTTTGTGTTCATGCTTGCTTTTCCCCAATGCAGCACCACAGCTTACACTGTAACATTTTATTATCAGGCTTTCTTGAAAACAGCATGAAAATTTAGGTTCATTAATAACTTTTCTTTGTAATTTAAGTGAAAAAATGTATTCACTATTACAGTATCACATCTCCGTGTATAAATCTGAAGCAGTGTGTCTATAATATAACATTATGAATGGTCAGTTTTGGCTGACTCGTTCTTTGTTTAAAGCTCCTGTGAGGTGTTAAAATGACCTGCTAGGCCTCACCTTGCTTGCGAAATAAAAAAAAACAGCATGACACACTACAGATAATTTGGCAACATCGAGTCAAGCAGACTGCAGAGTGGGCATATTGAAGATATTAGTTAGTGGAGCTGTGAAAAGAGGTTGTTTAGAGGTCAGGGTTTTTGGAGGGCAAATTTGCCTTGAGGGCATGCACATTAAAGATTTTGGATGTTTTGAAACAGACAAAAGTTTACCTCCCGTAAAAACTCATAAAGTTGAAAGTTAGTGAAGACAGACTGGCGAGACAATGTTGGCTGTTAATGCAAATCTGCTAAAAGATTAACCCGTGGCTTGGAAATGTACACACAATGAGCTTGATTATGGTCTGCACAGGGCCTGGTGATCACTTACAGTTTACAGGATATCATTTGTATTTGTAATGCAAAATAACTTTTCTTCTCTTTTAAATTGTAGAGTTAATCTCAAAAATTATCAAGTACAAGTTTGGTGTGTTGTATTTCTGATTTCTTAAAATCATGGTAATCACAAATAAAATTACAGCAGTATCGTGGTATTTATTTAAATATGTAAAGTATGTACATGTGTGTATGTATTTTTGTATATATGTATGTATGTATGTATGTATGTGTTTGTTTTGGGGCAGGGTGGGTCTGGGTTTATGACTATAACATATAAGCATACTGGTCAAAATAAATGGTGTCATCTTTCCCTCTCCAGTTGCCACAAACTAGTACCATATTGCCTAGTACTATGGCTCACAGGTAGCTCTTAGTCACAAACAGTCAGTTCATCCAGTCTTCTTAAAAATTCAGATATTTGTCCCAACATGTTCTCATCAACAGTAAATCTGGCTTCACTTTACTGTTCCAACCTTTTATTTTAAGTACTGCCATCTGTTGATCCTGCATGAGGGATGCACTGCAGTGAAGTGAACATCCATGTATATACACATCAGATCCAGTGGCCAAACTGGATCTGCCATCCATGGCTAGGTACCAAAATAGCAAAATTGGCCATGTTCCCTGGGTGGAAGGAATGGTATCCTCTTTTTAGGGATTGTGGGCATTAGATAGTGCTTTCCTCCAAGTATGTTACACTGCCTTGTGGCATGGCATAATTTTGAAAAAAAAAAAAAAAAAAAATGTGAGGAAGCACATGTTAGTCTTCACCCTCCTTTATAAGGGATAGCTGGGTTGGAATTGGCAAGTAACCAAATTGGGGAGAAAATAAAATTAAAAAGAAAAAAACAGCACAGCAGGTAGTGTTGCTGCTTCACAACTCCAGGGTACCTGGTGCAATCCTGAGATCAGGTTACAGTCTGTGTGGAGTTTCACATGTCCTCCATGTCCATGTGCATTTCCTGTGGGTTCTCCAATTTCCTTCCACCTCTGAAAAACATGCTAGAAGGCAAATTGGCTAAGCTAAATTGCCCTTAGGTCTGAATGAGTGTGCACATGGGCACTGAGGGTGTACTGTGTTCTCACCTGGCTCTGGATCCACCGTGATCCTGACCAGGATAAAGTGGTTACGGAATATAAATGAATGAATGAATGAATGAATGAATGAATGAATGAAAAATGCTACATTGCTGAGTATGTAAATATTAACTAATAATATTTCATAGCCAGTGGTTTCAAAGTATTACAGTTACAGTAAAAGCCTTGCTCTTAATGAGACAGAATCTTATCTAGAGCTAGAGCTGCGCAGTGAAAATTTTGGTTTGGCTCAAGGGTCCAACAGCATCTCCCTGGGATAACAATCTTTTAGTCATTAACACAGTGCCTTCAAGACTATGATACTGCTGCCTTGATCATGAAACATATTATCTCCTGCAGAACAAATAACATTAAAATAAGAAAAAGATAAAAGAGATTCTGTGATCTTCTGATAAAGCTCAAATGTATCCCTCAGAGTATCTATCTAATTCTACATATGCAAAATATTGTGTATGCCATTCTTTTATCTTATTGTAATACCATGTATACCAACCTCTTAAGGGACACTATATTGTGTTTTTGTGTTCTGATATCTAATCCTTCTAATGTGTACATTGGGGGAATTCGACTAAAATTTGTAAATGTCCAGTTATATAAAATTCTTTGCTTGTATTGGCCTGCATAGGCAAATAACATGACTGAATGGTGACAACAGTTACCTATTAATGTTTAACCATTAATGATTAGTTAATTGCGATAAATACGTCAAAGTCATTATATTTTGTTTTGTAGTGGCACTTCACCACTTTTGACTAGCACCATTAACTACTGATTTTTTTTTAATTTGATGCTGTGAGAATAAAAGCATATTTCTCTGTCCATTTATCTTTAAGCATTAAGTTTGCTACAGAAGCTGTGTTTTTTACTGTTTTGAAAACCTGCGTCTCTGAACTACTTTCGGTTTGTTCATACTTTTTATCTGCTCTGCTACAGTTTTTTAAGTACTTTGTTCAGTCCATAGAAATACTTTGCTGGGTGTGCCAAATGATGACCCCTGGTGTCAACTAGATAATACAATGAACAGATTAATTTCCTATCTTGTATACTTGATCTATCCATTAGCCTGCCCACATTCTTTTTTCAGATCCAGCTTTGCCTGCACTAATAGGCTGTATGCCTGTCAAGCACATCACACCGCTGAGCTCAAGGAACAGTTTGTGTTTTGGTTTTGACTCAGTAAGGAACGAATGTTGTTCCAACCTAGGCTGGAGATGACAGCTCCGTCATGGCTTCACACATGCTGAGACTTCATTTGCACACAGAGACGGTTCGGTTCATCTGATGAGTGTTTTCATAGACTAGGCCCTTTGTGAGTCTTTGTTTGTGTATGTGTGTGTGAGAGAGTGAGAGCAAATTATCTTGCGATTTTTTTATTATTTTAATATTTTAACCATATAATTAATAGATGATAATGATTTAAATAACACACACACACACATACACAATGTGTATATATATATATATATATATATATATATATATATATATATATATATATATATATATATATATATATATATATATATATAACATTGCCAGAAAAAGACAGATCCTTATCTTATATATATTAAATATATTTAAATATATTAATTTACGCTAGGAACATAACCAAATACAATATGCAGATCGAACAGATAATGTGTTCTAAACAAATACAAATAAAGATGCGATCAGTATTTGCAGTATTATGTTACTGGTTGAGACTAGAGGTGTGTGCACTGGGACTAGAATCCTGCAGGATGCACCAGAAAAGTCGCATGAGTACTTCATATACTTTCATACTTCGTAATCAGAAAGGAAAACCTTCAATAACTAATAGGAGGTGCGTGATTCATTTTTTTGCTTGTAGTTTGCTCCAGTAGCCTGACATAAATACTGCCTTACTTAGCTCCTAAATAAAAACCATATTTCCAGCATACTTCTGTCCAAACTAGCCTGAAATTCAGCAAAGAAATGTGCTTTTATTTACAGAGCTTTCATTTATAGCTCCATATAGCCTACCCAGACCACAAGCTGTGCACAGTGCAGCATCTCTCTGCTGGGTTTCAAAAATAATCATTTAATTAATTTAAATCAGTTTCCATTGTCACTGTTATGATTTCCTGGAAATTGCTTTCATTCGCAGCAGCAAGGCTTCCTAGCTTCATAGTAGATTCTGATAGCATATCCAGCGAAATTTTCTGATGTTTCTGGAATGTAAAAAACCCAAACACGACCATAAATCTGATATTATTATTTGGTGGCTATTGTTGTCAACTTGCTGTTGTAGTAAGCTAAGTTCTCTAGCTTACTCAGTCACATTAGATAGAAATTGTTCCAGAAAAATCTATAGGACATTTTGGACTGGTTGAGACCAATTATAAACTGGAGTGCAGTTGCTGAGGAACTGTAGAAGTTCAGGAGTTGAATAAAGTTAGGTTAGGCAAATTGATATTTGTTATCATTTGTTAATGAAAAGATTACTGTAACACTTTACAGTACCATTCAGCAACTCATAGGTAACTATGCAGGAACTATGCAGGAACTAAGCAGGAACAAATGAGTAGTTATTCATTAACACCTATTAAAAATTGAAAATATGTTAATGTAGAATACCTGTAACTGATTGCTACATTACAGCCTTGTACATTTGTACTATTATTGTTCTGATTTCTCTCTTTACAGATCACAGAGACATCATGGGAAAAACAACACACTGATCCTGTGCTCCTATGAGGAGACCTATAATAACTCATATAAATATTTACATTTTAGACACTGAGGTGTTGGAACAGGTTGAGTAATATTAGGTAGTAGATCTCCAGGAGGAAGGTAAGACTTAGCTATTGGGGATTAATGTCAATATGATCAATAATTATTCAGTAGTTATTATAAAAACACCATAGTTAGCTAGTAGTTCTACAACAGAAATGTAAGACTCAGTAATTACTACATAGTTAAAAGTGAACATACTTACTGAGTAATTAACTAGTAGTTCTTAGTATTTTATAGGAATAAGAAAGGAGTTAATGAAGAACTACTCTTTCAATCCTGCTTAGTTCCTGCATAGATACCTATGAATTGCTGAATGGTATTGTAAAGTGCTACCAAAATGACTTCTTATTCCCATCAGCCCTCTTTATTTAGTGTTTCCAGGGGTATAGTGGGAGTGGGTTCACATAAAAATAAAAAAAATAAAAAACTTCAGCTAGGGACTATGTCATCTTTGGTTTAAATCCAAATGCAGATAAAGACATGAATATTTTGAGCACTAAAGAGATACAGACACAGATACAGATGTGGCATTGTGTTACACCCCTAATGTACACAAAATAGATAAGTAAAGTATCTCATATGGATGTTTTCTGTGGCAATATCTTAGATCTTTTATGATTGATTGAAATAAATCTCCTTGCAATGCTCTAATTTAATATGCTCATGCCATTTTCACCTATGTTAAATTAGTTATGTGCCAGTTCTTGACTGTTGCATGAGATACAAGTTAGGCAGCATTTTCGAAAAGTGTT
Organism: Pangasius djambal; assembly: GCA_022985145.1. NCBI lineage: Eukaryota > Metazoa > Chordata > Actinopteri > Siluriformes > Pangasiidae > Pangasius > Pangasius djambal. The sequence continues at coordinate 9,082,332 of CM040985.1, read as the reverse complement.
TGTGCTCCCAAGAGGATGTCTGTTCCATTTGCAATGTACGATACGAACAAATATTTTTCTACTGTTATTATTTTAGAGAAATGTAAAGGAGTATCATATTTGTCCTTCTCAGAGAAATCCATCCTATAATTCTGTTTACCAGACAAGCATTACAGGAAGGTTTGAGAAATGTGGAAATATCACCCTAACTGAGGAGTATTTTATTATTTCAGTCATATGAAAATATTGTGATATGTGATAAATAGTTAGCCAATTACTGTTAAATGAAAATGTAATATTGGCATATGCCTTTTTTGCAGAGTGTGTGTGTGTGTGTGTGTGTGTGTGTGTGTGTGTAAGAGAGACAGAGAATGAAAGTAAGAGAATACAGCAGTTCTTGGACCATTTCTTGTCTTCTGGGACATTCAGCTGCTAAACTAAATTATATCTGGACATAGCGGCATGAACCCTGTGTATAACGTTCTGGGTTTTGTAGCCTCAAGCCCCTGAACAAAGCATCCCTCTCATTTTATAACAGGAACTAAACTGATTATTATAGTATTACATAACCCCTGAAAAAGGATAACAATAAAATGCTAAATATCCCAGCACCCTATTAGACGAAATCATCCATACAACGTGGTGCGACGACACACACACACTATTAGCTTCTCCCAGTTGCATTACTGCGTGCGAATTTTGATTAACTATCAGCTCCCTGAGGTGCCATTCGGAAAGATGAATCCAAGGCTGAGGGACTCCTGAGACGGAATTTATGGCAGCACTACATTCATCAACTCCACAAAAGACGAGTGAGAGAAGAGAGAGGCACACAGAGCTGGCTGCCCTCCACACAGGCAAACAGAGGAGAGAGACAGAAAGAGAAGGATAGCATAGAGAAGAAAATGTCCAAAAGCACAGCAGAATGTACATGCATGTACAACTTACGTAAACCAAATTAGTTTCCAAATTATCAAAACGAGAGGAATATATCAGTAGCGCCCAGTGATCATGCCTCATTAGTAGTGTCCAGTCTAAATGCCTCATCTCTTGTGGCTATTACACATTTAGCTCATAGCCTGCAAGTTAAGGATAAGTTCCTGCCAAAGTTTCATGAATGTGTCATTAGCTATATTTACATGCAAAGAGATTCACCAATTCATTTCGGATTCTTTGCAAGATTCAGAATGAACTGTTTATAGGTATCCTAAACTGGACACTCTGTAGACTTCATGTATATGCATGTTATATGTAATCTGTTCCTAACGTATGCACACGCATGACGCAAGCTTTAGTGTCAGTGTTACCATAACAAGGAGAAGCAAGGGGGTCCATCAGCAAAACATCATCCAAGTGTGATTATTAAATGGAAAGCTTGAAGAAAAGTTTGTAACTGCATTAAACTGGACAGTTGAAAACTGGAAAAAAGACCAGGAGATGTTTTTCTAATCTTTTCCAAGCCTGAAACTGTCCACTGTAGCCTCAGATTCTTCTTCTTGGATGACTGGCGTGGAACCTGATATGGTCTTCTGCACCTCAAGTTTCACATGATGTGTTCTACATGATTTTCTGCTCACCACGGTTGTAAATTTCGGTTAAATCACGATGGTTATTTCAGTTATCATAGCATTCCTGTCTGGCCTTTCTCCAAATTTGGGAGTGTTCTTGTCTGGCCTTTCACCGTATTTGGGAATAACAAAAGAAATAAGGGTTTTATCAAAGTTTTTACCTCATTTTTCGGCTTACACTGAAATTTACAGAGGTACTCCCTTTATTTGCATCATTAAAAGTTAGTTTGAAGTCCATCATACTGCCAATCAAATCTCACAATTATATTAAATAGGTTAAAATCTGTAACATGGACCGTGTTTTCTAACATTACATTATGTACACTATGTTTTATTGCACAAGAAGCGACTTAATCGCACATGCGTAGAACACACACTCCGATTCTGCTAGCAACAGTAATCACACAAAAAAGTTCACATGGTTATTATTCTTCATTTTAACAGATTAATAAAAGGATTATCGGATCAGATAGGAATTTCATTTGGATTGGCCTAGATTGGTTTTCTCTTTTCCAATTAAGGTGTATACATAAACATTTTTTTTATTTCAGTCAAATTAAAAACAGATTATTAGGCACATAAATGTAGCCATTCATTTAAAATGAAAAGACATACAAGCCTTGACTAAGCACGAGATACACAATGCAGCTTATACTTCTGAAGGTTCAGGAAGTCACAACTCAGGTCAAGACACTAATTCAATTAAGCCTCTCTGTGAAACGTCATTAAAAAACTCTTGACCTCAGCCCTAGCAAAGGAAATAATAACAATTACCATCCTTTTCCACCCATGCACCAGAAATCAATTCTGTAGTCAGAAATGTGCACTGTAGTTCCCCCTGTATTTTTATCAGACGATTTACATCCGAGATTTGCAATGCGCTACTGCCCTTTGTTTAAGATGATGGATGCATTAACACAGGAGGTGGTAAAAGCACTATTCTTCTAAAACCTTTCATCAATCTACCTAATAATCTGACTATCTTATCTTCCTATCTTATATTATCTTTCAGCTCACTGTACCCTGTAGAAAACTGCTCTCATTTTTCTCTGAACTCATAAAATGAGCAAGAGTTTGTTGTTTGTTAGGGCATTTGATTTACAGTGACATAAGTCATTTGATTTACAGTGCAACACAGAAGTCAGCATACAGATAGGAAATATGATGGACTTTCAGTCAAAACATAATCTGGAAAAATGCTAGGTTAGAATCATCATTTCAGGTAGCCACAATATGCTTATATCTTCTGCCATTCAGTAAGCTTAGGTACTTCTTATGTCATTATCTATAAACTTACAGCATCCTAACATTTTGCTTGTTTCACTGAATTGAATTTGCCCTGTTAGCAAAAAAAAGTGCAATTCCGGACAAACCAAATGACAAATACTAGAACAAGAACGGTTATGTATTACCTCTTTGGCTTTCCTATGTCTCTCCTTGCCTTCGCCATGCCTGTCCTTCTCTTTCACATCTTCTCCCGGATGGCTTGAATAAGAGACAGTTCTCCAGTCTCGAGGAGAATTGGTGATGCTGGCCACTTTGGACTCGGTAGCACTGTTCTCCTCTGTCAGTGACCTGGAAGACCTGCGAGTGAACATGCTCTTCTTTAGTGCCTTCACCCTCAGGCTTTCACTTCCACTAGCATCTGAGCAGCACCAGTCTGTGTTTGTGTCCACTTTGACAGTGTGACCTGTGGTGTGGCACTGGAACATGTGTGGTGAAAGGTTCACATCCGTCTGAATCTGGGCCATGCCACTGTCACTAGATTTTCCATTTGCTTCTGGCTCTTGGATCTTCTCATCCAGCTTGGTGAGCTTGGACAGGACCTGTGAAATCTCCCCACGCACTCCTGAGAGCGATTCAAGCTTCTTCTCGATTTCACCAATCCTGAGGACCAGTTTGCATACGCTCGCTTTGAGCTCGTCGTCAGTGTTCTCCAGAGAGTGGAATAGATGGTCTAGCTTGCTGGCAGACTTGCCTAGTTTGATAGTGTTGCGATCGGGTGAGCTATCACCATCTGACTTTGTCACCTGAGAGAGTGAGCCATTGCTGTTGTAACAGGATGACTGGGGTAGCCCAATAGAGTCGCATATGCTCATGTCATCCAGAAAGCGAAATATGTCACTAATGTCATCACTTACGATCTCACACTCCTCGTCTGCATGTTTAAAAGGTGGCCTCTCCGCATACTTGTGCATACTGTAGTCTTTCAACTTCCTCTGTTCTGACTGGTCAGTCTGAGTCCCTACACTAAGACCATTGTCTATGTTAGCACTCTGGAGCGATGGACAGTTGATGCTCTTGTCTTTATATTTCTTTCCTCCTTCTCTCTTTTCAGAACTTGGACCACAACCAACGGAGGCCATCTCTTTTATTTTTGGTCCGCTGGACTTCTTGGGGAAGCCTGACGGAGAGGCTGTGGGCTTCTCTTTGGCACACTGGAAGTGCTGGTCATTGTCCATCATGTTGATATGGCGGTGATTGTCTACTTGCACCTTATGGTTTAAAACGGATCTCTCAAATTCAGAGCCCTCGTCTGCGTTCAGGCTTAAGCTCTTGACAGGCCAGGCAGACTGCCTGTTCTGCTTCCCAGACATCCTCCTGGTGTTCACACACTCAGTAACCGTCGTTGGACCAAAATATGTGGATGCCTGCAAGTCGTCTAGACTCTCGTGCTTCACTCGTCCTTTGCTTTGTATAGGTGAGTTGACCGGTTCAAAATAAGGGTTGCTATATGGCAACTCAAAGCTGTGATTAAAGAAAGTTGGAGGCTTGTGCAATTCCCTCCTGTGGTAATCTCCACTGTCTCTGGCACTGGCTTTAGACTCCGCAGAGATCACATGGGGCGAAAAGGCAACAAGGTTGTGAAAGTCCTCCTTGAAAATATTCCGCTTTTGCACACACGAGTGGACGGTGAAAGACTCTGAGTTAGGCAGAAAAACGTCCTTGCCACCCGGGTTGATGTGCAGGGAGTCGTGGTCGGTAGTGGACTCGCTGTCGATGTCCATGGGGAAGTAGGTGCTCTGCATCTCACACGGAGGAGGACTGGCACTGGCATACTGAGGCAGATGCTGCAGCTTATCCAGTGATGCTGCTCTACATTTCAGATCTTTACTGACTCCCAGGAGAAAATTGGGCTCTGAAGCTGGTATAAATGGCTGACAGCTGTTGCACTCAGATTTGGGGCAGGGTGAGTTCCGCGAAGCATGATGACCCCTTCTGTCGGTGTGACTATACACACTTTCACACTCGTTGTATTTATACACATCTGTATCAGACCTGCAGGACTCAAAGGATTGATTTTTATGAAACTTGGGTTTCTGAATAACTGGTAACTTGTCTTTGGCCATCCCACCATTCATCTGGATGAGGTTGAACATGGTCACAATGTCCGCAGCTACCATGAGTTTCTTAGACTGCTGATCTTCCACTGAACACCTCATTTTGTCCTTAAATAAGGTAGCGGGAAAACTAGGATCCAAACATGCTGTGTAGAATAGCAAGCTCCTCAGTTTTGCCAGATGAACCAGGTCAAAACGTGCACACAGAGACTTACACAGATCCTGATATGACACAGTGCTGTACTTAGTGTCTAGTTCCTCCAAAATCCTGACAAGGAAAATCGAGTATTCTGGCACTGCATCCATTATGGTGGCTGATGTGTTTCTTATCTTAGAGAAAAGATGATAACCTGCATGGGAAGACAGTAAGGATTAGTGACTGGAGATACTATCTGGCTGCCTGCAGAGGTTAAATGAAGCCCTCTGTAACCCTTATCACAGCATGCACACAAATTGAAAGAAATATAAATAAATAAATAAATAAAAAATAAAATTGGTAGCTGATTTCATTTCAGTGGTAATGTTTTAAACATTTTATTGTACTAAGCCACATTAACACAGCAACAGTAGAATTAAATAACTGAAAATGATTAGCAATATTGGAAATATTCTGCATATATGCAGTATGCAGTGGATCATACAAATCTTGCATACAGTGCAGTAGTAAGATCATTAGATACAGGGGCTCAAATAAGATATCGACTCAATTGGAGTTCTTCACTAGAGACCAAAGAATAAAAACCCTGAATTACTGAATGCATATCTTTACATTATTTTCTAGTAATAAAATTTACAGTGAACTAAGAAAAAGAAGAAAGGCTATACCTATTGCACGATCCCATCTGCAGTCCTGTGCATGAAAAAAAAAATAAAATTATTGCTTATTATCTGGATGCATTTCGGTTGTCGTTTCCTTCATAGTTGTGCATGCATGTGGAATGAAGTAGAGGATGAGAGCTGTGATATCGTTCCCATGCCTGCGCTCCGTTTGCAGACTCGCTCACTTGGGCTTTATTGTCTCTACAGTCCCGGGTTTGCGGCGGGGTTATGGAAAGCCAAACGGCTCAGAAACGTGGGAAATGTCCAAAATTACATTTCATTTTTTTTTTTTTTTTTTTTTTTTTTTTACATAGGTGTGGCGGCCGGCAGAAATCCATCACATGGTCAAATTTGTTCATTTTGTACTTTCTATAAGTCTGAAGACAACAGCTTTTCTCTTTTGCATGTGTCTCAACCAGAAATAAAGTTATAGCATTTTAAAATCCAGTTACCCTCAAAAGTGAATAAAACAGAATTTAAAGATTTCATTCCAATTCCACTGAACGGCGGCAAATGTTCAAGAATTATAAGTTTAAAGTAGGAATAGTCTGATTATGACTTTGATTATCAGCATCATCCACATCAGTTACTGTTTTATCATTTGAGATAAAGGTCACTTTAGGTTAGGTTAGGTTCAACTTTATTGTCATTGTCAGAGTGCGAGTACAGAGACAATGAAATCCAGAGTACGGAGACAACGAAACGAGACTTGCGGCATTTGATGAACTTGAGCCTCGTCATAATCTCTTGCCTCGACTGATCTCTGTCTGCAATTACATCAGTGAGGAAAAAACTGCTGTTCATTCAGTCACTTCTGTTCTGTTGGCTAAATTTCTTGTTATTAATACCTTCTGTTAAGCCAATTAAGTTTGTATACAGTGTGTAAGAGCTCTTCTGGGTGTAGGAGCACCATGAACTTCATCACGTTATCGTTATATTGTTAGCATTACAGACAGATGCCAAGTCAAGGTTAGAAAATAACCTAAATAAAAACATTTAAACATAGTTTTCGTAAATATATTAATTTTTTTCTTAAAGTAGAGATGTCAGTATATTAGTGTTAAAAAAAAACAAAATTTTAAACAAAACCAGATGTTTTGTCTCTATTGGTTTTCCAGAATTCAGCTTTAGTGACTTCTAACAGATATTTCCAGACTGTCTTATATATTAAAAAGAACAAATTATGTAATTGCGGCATTTGTAATGTGCTGAATAAGGACAGTCAGTAATATGGTAACTTCACACTTATTTATATTTACAATGTGCTAATTAATGCTTTTATTATACATATGCAAAATTAATAAAAACTGATACAATTACATGTCAAAGAGTGCCATAAAAATCATGCATTTATTATACTTTTTTTTTTTTTAATTCCACTTTGAAATATAAGTGACACTTTTTCGAGATGTCATCAAAGTCTCTAGTCTTTATGGCATAAAGCACTACAATAATATAATACTCCTTATTCCAACTTAAATAATGAGTACGACGTTTTTCAAGTATGCACTGCAACTGATCTTGTATGTGTTTATTAACCGTATGGCTTTCCACACAGCAGAAGTTCAATAAGCTTTTCTTTCTTTTTTTTTTTTTTTAACCTACAGTGACGTAAATTACTCCTTTAATCTGTCAGGCAGGTGTTGGGATGAATATCAGACGAAGTGATTTAGAGGGAAATTGCAGCTAATATAGTATATATGAAAAAAAAACAAACAGAAATCTAAATGCAGTATTTAGCAGGAGATAAACTGATAGCAGACATTCAATTATAAAAATTGGCTACGATAATCTGAGGTGTATTACAAGAAAATGTTATTGAACTCATACTGAAGATATAGAACCTATATTGTTGGCCCTATAATTAGCATGTAGATGATTATCACATCACATTACATTTGCATATGCTATTGGAATATTGTACAAGACAAGTCAGTGTTATTGTCATCACATTCATACAATGGATGGCCAAAGGTTTATGGACACCAGACCATCACACCCATATGTGGGCCTTCCCCAAACTGTTACCACAAATTTGGAAGCACAATGTCTTAGAATGTCTTTGTGGGCTGGAGCATCCCTTCACTGGAACAAAGCCCAAAGCCATGACAGTGCCTCTGTGCGCAAAGTGAGGTTCATGAAGACATGATTTGCCAAGGTTGGTGTGGAAGAACTCGCATGGCCTGCACAGAGCCCCAACCTCAACCCCACTGAACACCTTTGGAATGAACTGGAACTCTGACTGCACCCCAGGCCTCCTCACCCAACATCAGTACCTGACCTCACTAATGCTCTTGTGGCGGAATGGAGACAAATCCCCACAGTCATGATCCAGAATCTAGCGGAAAGCCTTCCCAGAAGAGTGGAGGTTATTAAAACTAAATGGTAAAGGGGGACTAAATTTGATGTTATGGTCAGATAGTGTACATGGGAAGAAATAATTCTCTAGGATTGTGTGTAACATAGAGGCATGTGCATGTTTCTCTCACAGAAACTTTGACCAATCCTGCCTGCTCCCACAGTTATTAGTTTTTTTGCACCCCCGTGATATTTTTGAACAAGCTTCAATTCTGTTTCTTAAACTCTTAATGTAAACTTCAGTGACCCTGGCTGGGATAAAGCAGTTTGAAAATGAATATGAATATGAATATAAATGAAAATGGTAAATCTGCAACCTGCTCTGTCCTGTACACTTCCATATTAATGAATGATGCCTTTCTTTGTCTCTCAAACTTCATATCTTGATGCATATCTCTAGTGTAATCCACCAATGTAAAAAAAGAGCATGAACAGTACAGCACCATAATGCAGTTTAGGTAACTATGCAAAAATGTGCTACACAGAATAAGAAAATGAACTAGACAACATAATTGTGCAAACTGACTTGTGATGTACACCTTTATAAACAGCAGCATATGAATGTAGCATCTGGAAAGATATGTATATTTCTCAGAAGATGTCCAAATCTCCTGACATGACACATTTATCGCTGAGCAATGTCATCTGTTATCTCTTGAGATTTGTCCCTTGTAGTTATGTGATGTTCTGCTCATTCATTTTGGTTTACCCCATCACTTCAGCATTGGTGTTACTGAGGTGGTTAAAATGTACCAAAAAGGGCAGACTTTTTGAACACCAACAAATCAATATCATATCTGTGCCCGCTCAGCAGTTAGGATTTGGTTGGTGGCACACGGAGATGGCTTTGAGGATTAGATGGAGGTATATGCCACTCAGAGTAAAGTTTCAGACTCCGTAGGTATTACTGCCAATCTTCTTAACTTCTGCAGATAATACCAGCAATTGTGAGGGATTTATAAGAAATCTGAAGCCACTAGTTCTTTCCCCTTTTGGACCAAATGATGAGACACATGATGCAACTGAGTCATGTGACATTTAGCTTCTGAAATGCTGATTCAGCCAGCCACACTGATGAGGACATCAGGCTTCATCATCCTCAAGGGTCTGCAAAAGTAGGTAAAAATAATTCAACCAAAAATTCTATCAAAAACAAAAGAAGAGACTCAAAGGATATTTGTGAGCCATAGTATGTACTACTGTGAAATAATAATAATAATAATAATAATAATAACATCTGATGAGTGTTTTCATAGACTAGGACCTTTATGACTCTTTGTGTGTGTGTGTGTGTGTGTGTGTGTGTGTGTGTGTGTGTGTGTGTGTGTGTGTGTGTTTTAGAAAGCTGCCCAGAAAGGTTCACAAAGCATCTGGTAGAGATTGGAAGTGTGCAAGGGATGAGGGATGGAGCAAAAATTATTCAAGCAGGAGGTTTTTACTTTCATGCCAGTGAGCAGTGAGACATAAAGCATGTGGGCATGAGCAAGTGGTCCAATATATAGCTCATAGGACAAAGAAAGATTGCATTCATTAATGTGAATATGGGCTGCCGGATGTACTTAGCATTCATCTGAGCCGGAATTCACAGTGTAGTAGAGTTCAAGTTTAATTTAAAAAAAAGGTTTAGGACATGCCCACTTTCCACATTCAGATACAGCTTACAAATATGTGGAACACTAAACAGATACAGACATGGATAGTGGCATTGCGCTACACCCTTCATTTATACTAGATGTGTGATTGGGATTTAATTTAAAGTTATGAATTATAAATTAATTAATTAATTACATGGGTAGTTATAATACTTTTCATTTTCATTCATATTTTATTTATATTTTTCACAATGCATTTTTCACAATCAAGCTTGTTTTACATACTGTCAGAAATAAGGTACTGTACAGGTACAAACCAATTATGTTAGATTATTTCACTGCATTCATTTCCCAGGTAATTAATAAAAAAAAAGTATTCAAAAAAAAAAAGAAAAAAGTTAAGAGTATTTATACTCTTATAGACACTGTTTTTGGTAGTGCAATCTCCCTTCTGGTCCCTAGTACATGCACATCTGTAATATCACTGACAGTATGTTGTAACTCATTGGATATAGTGGACAAGAACCTGATTACTATTGACCACAGCGTTGCTTTTGCAAAAGTTTAATTGGTGTGTAAACACAGTGGGAAAGCCGATCCATGCAGGCGGATCTATACTAACTGAGGAAAGGTGTAATGTTTGCAAATATCATGACCCAGGTCTATTTTATAGACCTGTTTGAGTGCGTTTATGTGCTGGAGGAATAAGAAAAGCAATGGATCTCATCTGACAGTCATCCAAGTAATGTATTTGAGACTAATCTGCTAAAAAACACTCATCTGGCCATGAGTTTCCCTTCAAGTGATTTGTCTCACAGTCAGCTGAAATGTGCTGGAAATTGATTATGTGTTGGCGGTAATGAAGAAATTGACATGCAAAGCGTTTTTGGTGTGCTTTTGCTGGAGGGCCCAAATAATCAGTCTAACAAACCTATATGCATTTTGAGCGTGCTCATTTGTAATGCATGAAGGCTGCTTTAATGAAGCAATTTTCCATCCTACCCATTCCTTTAAGCAATGGAAGTAGAGATGAGCCTCTACCTTTTTACTACCTTTTATCAGGATTCTTTCATTCAAGCTAGTATTAAATGCAATAAAAGAAAATTAAGAATGCAATTACTTTTAAACAACTGATTTCCATACTGAATTGCAATAGTGATCTGAATACAACATTCAGATAACACTGAACAGCTTTAGCGTGGTTATGTAATTGGAGTTCTTAGGGTAATAGATATAATTCTAAGAAGCAATGGTAAGAGTGATAGGCTAATATCTGTATCATGCGCTGAGAGAGAAACTGCATGAGATTAAAGCATGCAATTAATCTTCCCGAGTGATGTTCAGAGAGATAAGTGGGTCAAGTGGCCAAAATAAAAAGGCAAATATATGCACACCCACATGCGAGTGCACATCGAGGGATGACTGTGCAGGGTTTTTTCCTGACTCTTATTTAATTGCGACAATGTTTTACACCTGCCAAACCAAATTCCTTATATGTGGCCAATAAGATTGACTCTGATTGAGGAATGAGATAACGTAACTCACCAAAGAGGTGGTTGTGCGTCACCTGAGACATCATGGTAGCAAGTTATTAGAAATTTGGCAAAGATGAGTCAGTAGACAGGAGAGTGGTCTGATCTTCAGATTTTCAATGTTCATCCGCAAGCTTATAGTATCTTCAGATCAGTTTTTCCCACTGACAGATGTACAAGAGCACAGCAGTGACAAAGTGGCAGCACTGGGATTCAAACTGGCATCCTTCAGTTCAATAGTCCAGAGCCCTAACTGCTGTCCCTGATGTGTAACTTCAGAAGGTTAACACCAGCTCAGTTTCAGAATTGAGATGCCACCTTATCAGCTCTGACCTTGGTGTGTTCTGAGACCCACCATAACGAGACACAAGGAATGAGATGTATGATATATTCAGCATATTTAACACTCAGGGATGAACATAAAATTTAGCAAATGGTCATAAAGTCAGAGAGAAATAATTAACACCAAATAATTAAAGCCAAAGATTTCCATTGTCTCACTATATCTCATTTAACTTCTGCATCCTACCCACACAGTAGTCATTAAGGATTTTCTGTGGAGTCTGTGATCATGTAGTGTTTAATTTTATTTAGATTTCATATGTATAGCAGTGATTTGAGAGCTGAGATTTGAGATACCAGTGATGCTGACTCCTTCCGCCCACCGGACCTGCCTGATCCAACCTTGATGCCCCACTTCTGCTTGGAGCCTCATTCACCTGAAAAATCACTCGCTGCTGCTGAGGATGGCCCGGCATGGATAGCCTAAATATCACTGTGGGATTACTGTGGATGGTACCACATGGACACTAAAGATGGCTGTGAATGTTCTTCCCTGGATAGCCTAAAGACAGCCATTGATAAGAACAGTTTACACTCAAGTCACAATCGTTGAACAGTTGAGAACTTCAGTTTGATACAAAAGGCTTAAAGTTAAACTCTAATGATGCTCATACTCATGTTCCTTTTAACACACTTAATGATTTATAATCACACTATCCAGTGCCATCCAGATGAGAATGAGTTTCCTTCTGAATCTGGATCCTCCCAAGGTTTCTTCCTCATGTTGTCTCAGGGAGTTTTTCCTTGCCACCATTGTCTCTGGCTTGCTCATAATGAGTAATGTAAATTTAAATTTTATATCCGGATTTCTGTAAAGCTGCTTTGTGACAATGTTTATCATAAATAAAATTGAAAACTGAATAGGGTGATAAATCATGCTACATCAGCCAACCCAGGGGTTCCTAAACTAGGGGTTTACAAATTGGGTCTTGAGAGAATCTCTCCGCTTTTGATTCATTTATTTTTTTACAAATTAAAAAATAACGTAGATACAGGTAGATAGAGTGTTATGTGTTGCCATGCAACATCAGGCTGACTGACAGCCCATAGTAAGTCTAACTATAGCTAGACTTTTATACAGCTAACACAGACAGGCGGACTGACACAGTGAAATGTACCAGTGCTGTTATACAAAATATCAGAGCTCTTGGAACACCACTTGTCCAATCCAGTTAGTGGACTGGAACTAACTGTTGTATAATTAAGCAATAATACATGAGCAAGAGTGCTGCCTTACTGCTGCTATACTGCTATAATGACAGCATAGCTGTGATTCGGCTGTAGGTAATCACGTGTAGGGATAATCCAAGCATATAGCAGATAATCAAATGCTAAGTTAATTTTATGGGTAAAGCTAATGCTTTGCAAAGGTAATCTTAAGGCTAAAAGGAATTTCTGGCATTCATCAGGAAATGCAATGATATTCAGTGCTATAAGTCATAGTCTTGTTTGAGAGTGGAGATAGATATTAGGTTATTAGGAGAACTTATTTTATACATTTTGTACTATAGCGTAGTAGACCTCTACAGATATTAACTGTGTGGCTCGGCGTATTATATTGTACAACTCTTGCTAACTCTTGCTGGAACCATGATTCGTTTTTCCAAGTTCCTCACACTGCCATGAATGACTAAAGCCTCACTCCAATTCATTTAAGTAAATAGTAGCAGTGTGTTTATTGACATATAGCAAAAATTAGTAGCAGTAGTAAATCAAGGTCACTGGATTTATATTCTGAATATGTATAAACCAGTGCATGTAGCTCCTATATACTGCACCTCAGGTGATTAGCGAAACAGCATTAAGATTAACTCTAGTTGCCAGGATGATAAATCAGCATTTTGCTTTAAATTTAATACACCACACACATATACGACGAGCTCAGTTTGTTAATGAGTATCTTAGTAGTATCAGTGTAAAGCCTAGCATTCTTGATTTGCAGTCGATTTTTACAATGACACTACCATAACACAAGATATTAAAATTAAGCAGGCCACATTTACTTTATTTACTTTTTAAACTGCTTCAAGAGCTTAAGAGACAACACAAGAAATTAAAATTAAACAGGCCACATTTACTTTATTTACTTTTTAAATTGCTTCAGGAGCTTAAGAGACGAACCCCCCCCCCCCTTTTTTTTTTTTATTAAACTGCAGCATTGAAACAACTCCCAGCTTTGATAAACACTTTTAGATGCTAGGTCTGGAAGAATCAGTTAGTCCAGGCCCTCCAGGACTACAACACACACACATACAACACTATGGAGTCTGTGATTTTCAAGATAGCAAGGTCTGTGGTAAAGCTTGAGATTGAATCAGCTAATGCCTCGCAGGGTGCGAGCAGACACAGCAGAGTCGTCGATAAGGACACAGAGGAGTCCGGAGAATTGCTGATAAAGCTAAACTGATGCAGCTATTGCTATGTAAAGGCACTGTGTATTCGCTATAAATGCTGCAGTATGATGGTATTTAGGCCTGGTTTTGTTTCTCTTCCTCTTTGTTCTGCTGTGTTTCAAGTTTCCAGAGAGGAAACAATGACAAATTGCAGCAGCAGAGCTTAAAACAAGGCCTTCAACAAATTATGCCAGCCATCTTTAATTTTATGGCGCAAAGACGTTAAAAAGGTCTTAAATTTAACATGAAATTCGAACAGTTTGGTGACATCGGAATAATTAGAACTGTTTTATTTGCCACATGTGAGGTAAGAAATTCTTCTTGGTTTGAGAGTTAACATTCAAAAAATTCCATAGTAAATTCCAGAATTATAAGATGTAAAATATTATGGAGGATAGAAATTTATATGACAGTGCTGTTGAACTCTGGATTCTGATTGTCAGAAGATACTGAATAATTTTCCATAACAGCAGCTCATAAGGACTTGTAAGGCAGATGATCTCCATAATCTAAGGTGAATAATAAGCATATACCTTTCATAAAAACTGTTTTTATTTAACAAAGTAAAATTTATAATTGTTGATATGTTAAAGCTTTCTGTAAGTAGATATTCATTTATATAACATTCCATAACATTAAATGTAACTATAAATGCTATGTACGATCTGTTGTTCATTCATAAATTAAGAATTAATAAATTACAAAATGTAAATGTTGGCAAATTGCTGTGGTTTATAATCCACTGTGGGATGGTAACCAAGTGCACCAGATCCACCACAAACCTAATCATGATAAAGTTGTTACTGAGCATTAGTGAATAAAGGACTAAATCCACTCAGTGGATTAAATTAAAATGCAACATTTCTAAATGCCTGGGTGCCATTTTTACACTTCATGCAGTGTACTTGACAGGTAGAGCTGATTACTCTTTGAGGATGTCTTTTAAGAGTCTTAATGTGGAGACAGGAGACACAGAGGAACAGTGATAGTTTGTAATCTATCACTATTTATTAACATTTTGAGTAGTCCCTCACAGAGATACCAAACTGAACAGTGTATTTAACAAGAATGATATAATTCAGGATGTAAATAAAGTCACAGCCCCTGATAGGGACTGTGTGGCGTCATGCTGAGGCACTCATAGCTCATGGGTCTTGGCAAACTGATTACTGATCCTTCACTTCTCTTTGACTTCATGCTATGATCTGAGATTTTTTTGTCTTTGGTCTATGGTTAGATGCATGGCAGTGTAAACCCAAAATATAGAGGGTGAATCAAGCAGTGCTTGTCAGGCTCGCAGTGGATTTGGAGCCTGCACGAGGAATACACCCCGGATGGGACACCAGTCCATCGTAGGGTACAATGCACACACATTCACACATTCATTCACACCTAGCACAATTTAACATAGCCAATCCACCTCCAGTACCTCCAGAAAGTATTCACCCCGATGATGATTTCTCTTTTTGGTGTATTGCAACACGAAATTAAGCATATCAGAATGGGATTTCTTTTCTGCTCCTTTTGAATTGAGTTTGAATAATTAATAAATACAATTAAATAAAGCATTTAGATGTCCTCAGAATTATTTGAAAATAAAAAAAAAATCTAAAAAGTTTTTAATTGATAATTATTCACCCTCTTAGTGTGAACTGTCCTTCTGAAGCAATTGCAAATTTGAGTTGTCTCAGATGTGTCTCTATGAGCATTGCACATTTTGCTTTTGACATTTTCTTCCATTCCTCAATGCAAATTTTCTTCAAAACTGCTAAATGAGATGGAGACTCTTGGTGGACAGCAATTTTCAAGTCATGCCACAGATTTTCAATTAGATTTAAGTCTGGGCTTTGACTTGGCCAAAACACAAACCTTCTTTTTTTTTTTTTCAAGCCATTCCCTTGTAGTTGTTGCTCTGTACTCATTGTTCTGTTGGAACATATATTTTTGCCCTAAATGCAGATGTCTGGCTGTCTGGAGCAGGTTCTCCTGAACAATATGTGTATATTTGGTCCATTTTGCCAGTGAGGCTTTGGCTTTAAACCAAATGGCTCAACTTTAGTCTCATCAGGCCACAATATCAAGTGTCTGGGTTTTGCCATACTTTTTTCCACTTTGTTATAATGGATTTCACAGGTTCGAAGCTTTGCTGATGTTTTATTAACCTCCTCTGTCTTTTTTCCTGCTAAAACATTATCTCAAAGCTTCACAGGGAGTTCTTTGGTCCTCATAACAGCTGGACTGATCTGATCTGCCATTTTAGTTATGAGACCTCACAAAGTCAGAAATATTTGTTGTGCACCCAGACAATTGCACACAGGTGGATCTAAAACTAACAGCTGTCAAAAAATTAAATACTAGTCCTAATTAATATTGTTTAAAAAAGTGGGGGGTGAATACTTCAATAATGCAGTTTTTACACTTTTTAATTTTAAAATGTTTCTGAAATCATTTTTATTTTATTTCTGAAGAGAGTCACTTCAAAATGAGCAGAAAAAAAGATCACATTTTAATATACTTAGTTTCGATGCTGCATTACAGCAAAAAAGAGAAATAATCACTGGGGTGAATGCTTTTTGGAGGCACTGTACATGAATGTTTTAAGGAAATGGGACCCTCCTAAAACAGACAGTAACCTGAGCTACAGTAAGGATCAAAATGAAGACCATGGAGCTGTGAGGTGGCAACACATGGCAAAAAAAAAACAAAAATTTATTTGTTATAAGCATTCTTCTTAGCCTCACTACAATAAAAAAAAAGTATTTTAGTTTATGCAACAACTGACAAATTGTTACTTGTCACTTAACAGAAGTAGTACTGATTAGCTGTATAGTCAGAGTTGATTAGCTGGTTTTTACAACTTCATATTGTAGTTCTGTTCCTCGCCTTCTGTTAGATGTGATAAACACATCTGGAACTGCGCAGTGTGAAACCCGCTGATTCACACTGACAAAGTGTAATGAATAATAATGCACAGCCTCGACACACAGACACAAACCTAAACAGTGTGATTAAGCACAGATTTGTACTGACTTCTCTCTGCTCCAACTTCCACCAACTCTGTTGCTACACTTAGCCTAAGCTGAAGAGCAGTGAGATTTAGCATGTATAGTTTAGGCCTGTCTGCCTGAGACCTAGCTGAATGCTAATACTATGAATGCCTTTTTTTCCATACCTCTGTCTAAATTGCTTTTCACACCACATTAACCATTCTGGTTAACGTAATGGACAGCAGTGAAGGTTTCCATGACTCAGAGTTAAATAGAGTCAAAAGTAGTCTACGCCAAGAGAAGCGCAAAACAATGCTAACAAAAGCAATAACGCACATGGCCCAGCGTTGCAGGGCATTGATTATCACGGGCCAAGTTTATATGCTCCTCATTTTTTGTTCCAACAATGAAGCACTCCAGAAATAAACTGCCTGAAATATCCAGCTTATTTTGGGCAATAAACCAGATTTAAAAATTACTACTGTTGTGACAGCTGCTCACCAAGGATTTGTTGTTGCTATAGTACAGTTGTAACAACTTGGAAAATGACACTAGGAAACACACCCTGGAGTTTTAGAGTGTTCATTATGACTTAGTTTTGTGAATCAATTCTTTATAGAAATGCCCTTAAAATTCTGTCACGACCAATTCCCACCCAGCTAAGGCTTCCTGTATCACGTGGCAGCTACAAAAGTGGGAAAGTGAAGCACAAGCTTCTTCTGAGACACTATATTATCTGGAACTAGTGCAGCTGAACACTCTTGCAGGAGACCACTAAGCACTCTATTCTGTTTAGATGAGCTACCAGATGTGATTAGTAGTGTTGGTTGAGAAGTGGTGGCTCAGTGATTTAGGCTCTGGGCTGCTGTTCAGAAGGTTATAATATCAAATTCAAAAGTAAAACAAAGTGTCTGGCAATGAGTAAATGATAAATGAGTAAATGATATCCAGAGAGCAGGGCCAATTTTTTGGTGTGAGCCAAGAATGAGTATGGTATTATGGGGCTTCAAACTTGTGATTTCCTGACAATACAGTGAAAAATTAGACAGTTGTGTACTCAGGGCATGACAGGACAGGCACCCATAAACACTGTGAAGCTACAATTTCCTCTATCAGTTAGCTCCATTCCCTCATGCTAGCACAACACGCAGTAATCTTGTGGTTAAACATGTTGAGAATAAACAAAAACAATAACCAAATAATATCTTTTAGGTGCGGTGTGAAGAGCAAATATCACAGCTCATGGCCAAACATTGGTCAAGGACTTGCTGTCTTTTTGTCGAGGGCACAAACACAATGTAGACACTTTCTTAAAAGGATAACGATTATGGCTGAGTCATCACTTAAACAGGAATTTATATACTCGTTTGTGTCTATGTTAATGCGCTTAATCAGCTAACTAGCTTGCCATACTTTATTACATTATGCTAGCTATTACATTATATTTTTAGCCTAGAACATTAGGTTTCCAGGCAACCAAAACATGAGACTGGGGAACACATTAGCGCTTTCACTTGCCCTGCTGGCTAGCAAATGGATTTATGATTTGTCCACCCCTGAAAAAATTGTGTTTTTGTGACCACATTGTCATACAATATAATATCATTATATTGTAAATGCCCAGATTCAGCGCAGCCTCTGCTAACAAGATATAACACTCGGTAAACTGCATAATTCACTAAAAGGAGTCACTTAAATATATGATTCATTCGTGTATCAGCTATCATTCCCAGAATGCACAGGAGTGATTTGTATTCTCTTGACAATTTTTGCCCATTTTGCTCATGCTTGTCTTTTCCAGCCCAGTCTCTCTGGGACATGCTTAAAAAATCATTGCACTTGTCCTGACTCTGCATTCCTTAGAGAGAATACACACACACACACACACACGCAGATATGCTGGTAAGCAAGAACCCAGGCACGCCTTCAGTGAATAAGCATCCAAAAGTCTCAACAAGGACCAGACTGCATATAAAGACAGGATAAGCATTTTTCTCTCTGATTCTCTGATTCTCTTCACACACACACACACACACACACACACATTGAGAGAGCTTATACACAGGCATACAGTACCATCTCTGGATATTCCAAATGCACATGCACCTAAGCATGAACGCAGAGGGGAGACACACACACACACACACACACACACACAAAGAGTGATATATGTATGCGCTGTGTCTCCTGCTGACTTTAAAATCATGCACAAAGGCAAGCATGAACACAAACACACCTATGTGGGTCCTGTGAACACACACTCACACACAAACATCACTAGGAAAAAATACATATGTATGATCAAGCATGCATATACTACTTCATCACACATGTCTGTAAATAATAATAACTATAAAAATGTTAATATGTTAAAGGAGAAATATCAGTGCATACACACGTATGTTACATCTAGATGATTTAACTGCATAAGTATTTTTGGATCAGCGTCGGTTTGTCCTATTCTGGACTCGTACACAAGAGGAAGCCTCAGGCATTGAGATAAGCGCCTATTCACCTCTGTGTTTAGTGTTCAGAGAAGTGCACTAGCAGGACAGCACGTGTGAAGTACATACAGAGTGCCTTGTTGTGACTCGTTTTAAGCAGTTAAGATTAATTTATTCAGCAGCTTTGCAAATGTAAAAGGAAATGACAATAAGGAGGAAGAGGAAATGAGGTAGAGTGACAGAGAGACACAGAGAGTGAGAGAGATGGGCTGAAAGAGAGAGAGGTAACAGATGTTTATGTATCCTCTCAGGCTGTGAGGATTTACTGCCACCTTCCTCATGCTGCACCTGCCATATAATGAGCTCAGTGTGTTGCAAAGCACCAGCACACAGTGACACAGTCTAAGCATCCTACCTCTCTCTCACACACACACACACACATATATATTTACAATGAGAGCATACACACATGCATGCACACCTACACCTCCTCATACCTGAACGAAGAACAAAATTCCCTGCTCAGAATAGATGTCATTAAATTCTTGGTTGTAACACACACACCCACATACACACACAAATGAGCAGAAGAGCAGGGGAAGAGAACTGGAGCACTGACCTCCATGTGGATCAAACCAAGCTTTGTTCGCAGTAGCTGCCGGAGAGACTGAGGGGATTTTTAATGAGGACCCAAAGCCTCATAGCCGATAATTAAATTCCAATCAATTCAAGGTGCTGTATTGGCACTACAAACAATGGTACATAGTGTGTGAATGTTAAGAAGAAAAAAAAAGAATCAAGAAGCAGTACAAGAAGATAAGGAGTCAGAAAAAAACAAACTGGCGAAACGAAACTTTGTACCTTTTGTGGAAACCGTGTGTGTCTACATTTGTAAAATTAGGCTATTCATATGTTGTTTTTTTTCTTACAGCCACACATGACACCAGAGCTGTGCAATTAAACACAATATTATCATTTTTTAAATACTAGTATATTAACTCATAAGCTCTCTTATTAATGTGCTTTAATTATTTAGTTGCACACTGTGGCAACATATTAATTAACTAGGTTTTATTTTGAAGAATCTCATTGTGTTTATATTTACCACTTAAATGGCTTGATTAATGTGATTGAAAATATTGTGTAAAAGATTTATACATGTTAAAGAATGCATTTTTGTATTTATGGCGTCAAGAAAATGCTGTTTTCTGATTTAAAACAGTTGACGAAAAAAAAAACATTTTGTTTGTTAATTGGATAAAAATGTGATTTCAATATTGAGCAAAAATACTTATAATTATCATAGCGTTGACAGGATCCTTTTCCCATTTCTACTGAAAAATCCTGAAGGTGTCTTTTCTTCTTTCCCCCACACACATTGACCTGCATTTGATCCCAATTAGTCGTACATCCAGAGCCACCAGTCCACAGAAACTACCCTCCTGTTTACAAAAAATACTGAAAAACCGCTGGATTTATCTTCAGTTTTCAACACAGCAAGCCATCAGACTCTTTTGGCCAGTAATCACTTTCCACAACCTTGGTCAGGTAGGAACTGCACTCAGAAGGGGTGAGGTGAGTCGGGTAGGAACTGCACTCAGAAGGGGTGAGGTGAGTCGGGGAAGAACTGCACTCAGAAGGGGTGAGGTGAGTCGGGGAAGAACTGCACTCAGAAGGGGTGGGGAGTCCAAGTCATATCAAGTAACAACTTATGTACATCTCACTGTTTTTCATATGACTGTCTTATACTTAGTTCTAATTAGTTCATAAAAACTCAGTCTTACCAAACTTCATTGTTCCTGCTACTTTAAATTTACCCTTATTAAGAAATCCTGATTCAAATGTGATTGGCTGTTATATTTTATTATTCAATAACAGTTGTCTGTTATATATTCAAGACAAGTTCAGATTTTTCAGATATATCCCTGTTTCTTTAAAGAATACATTAAATTCTCAACAGTGACCTTTTTCACATGACCAGTTTGCTTGCTCATATTAGTTCTGTTAAAAGGATATATTCTAACAATTACATGTTTTATAATGTTTAGGTCGAATCTGTGTTTTGATTGCATTCTGGCCAATGAATGTAAATATACTAATGTAAATACTGAATGTAAGTTCCTTGCAGTATCACAGGGGAAGACTCTATCAGGACAATAACTCTATCTACAAGGCAATAAAACGGATGTTCACTGGCAGAGACTGAACAGGACCCGTCACGTCGGAAATTTCCAGTCATAAAATTTTGTAAATTTTTACTCACATCATTATTATAGCAATATAAACCAGGAAGTATGAACAATAAGCTTTTTTTTTAAAAAGCTTCCTAAAATGCTCCAATGTTTTGCTATGATAACTCAGTGTTATTGCTGTGCTCATTTCAGTCAGACTCATTTCTGGTAATTTATGACAAGAATGCAGGTTCAGTGATCCGTAAGTGTAATGACCAGGGCTGAGTTTACAAAGCATCACAGCGCAAAGATCTTTGAACGGTACAGCGAGCATCCCAATAAACACCCTCTCTTATTTTTATGATGTTTTCAGCAAAATAAGCTCAGATTGGCACAAATTGTATTCATAATAAGTTACAAGTGTTTAGTAAGTTTTTCTGATTATAGTGCAAAATTTGCACTTCTTGCTTTCTTTTTGCTTTCACAACCAAGACAAAGCTTCCATTGGATTGTTGTTTTTTTTCTTTCTGAAATATCAAGATACTTGTTTTGTGATGGTTTACTGTCAGGCCCATGTCTGACAAAATTTGTTCAGCAGGACCAGGCATGGCTGTGGCCCCTCTTTTGTAGGTGAAAGTAAGCCCAAATCATGAATTATTTCAGTGTCTTGTAGAGTGAGAGCTGGTATTGTGTAGCACTCTAATGTTTCCACTAGGGTGTTGATATAAATATTGAAGAGTCTGGGGCTCAGGCAAAGTTGGATGCAGATTTGCAAATTGGCATGTACTGTAAGTCAACATGAACAAGCAAGTCTCTGCTTTTAATTAAGCCCCAAATCGGGCATGAAAAATTTTAAACATGATTGTATCTTGGGTGGAAATATTGTGCCCTAACCAGCCACTCAGCAGCAAGCATTCAACCAATTATTACACCAAAACTGAACCATGGTTAACCAGAGGGTGAATAAAACACAATATTCTTAATTATAATGCTTTTTTTCTTGTAGCTTGTATCATTTTACCCTTGTAGCACCAGATATAAGTATGTATCGATCCCTTGGTGGCATTCTGCTTACCTACACTATATGGCCAAAGGTTTTTGTACACCTGACCTTCACACCCACATGTGCTTCAACCTCACTGAACGCCTTTGGGAAGAATTGGAAGGCCGACTAGGCCCCAGGTCTCCCCGCTCGACATCACTGCTCAAAATCACTAATGCACTTGTAGCTGAATGAACAAATCACCACAGCCACGCTCCAAAATCTAGTGGAAAGTCTTCACAAAAACGTGGGAATACACCTTTTTGTGTGTGTATTTATCAAATTTGTTATATCAAATCTGTGACTACTTAAGTCATAAGACCATCATTCCACCTCATCAATCTGTCAACTGCAAATGGTCTTCAGGATCTCTAGTTTTTCACCTCAGCCTTGTAAAAAAAAAAAAAAGTCTATTATAATCATCCCTGCTTTGATAATAGAGGGTGAAATATCTATGGTGGCCGCTGCCTCCCTTTCTCTGTAGGTTGATATAAATCAGGTAGAGTGTGTGGTGGCCCATTTTTCCTCTAGCGCTTAGCTTCCCTGTCATTCGGGAAATGATAGAGCATTCACAGCTTTTGACCTCAGTCCAGATGTCCAACGATAAATAGGAAAGGTCTGCTTTTTTTTTGCTGCTTTCTTGCTGAAGGCATTGTGTCACTCATATTTTTCCATGTACACTCTTTCAGAACGACACAAACCAGGCATCATTTTCACATACGAACTCACCTATTGTTTTATGGTTCCTGTTAAACAGATCACATGAGTCCATTAATTTTAAATATTCTATATGGATTATATTCAATATTCTGGAGTTTTTTTTCTCCCATTGATCTAATAAAAATGACTGGAAAAATCTTTCAAAAACGGGAAAAAGGCTTTTATACTTGGTTGTGGTAGGATTTGTGGTCTGTCATTAAAAACAAGATGCAAAAAAATACTGAAATCTCAGATAAATAATGACATATGGGGTAGGTCATGTGTTTCTGCTTCATTATAATTTTATTTATAACATAGTATTCAGAAATAAACTGTTCAACAAATTGTGTAATCTATCTATGATGAATATCTTGTGCCATATGTTGCTGTTTGGTGCTCTTTTCTTTATTTTCTCCTTCCTAATCATGTTGCGTTTTTTCACATTTTCGCACAACAGTACATAGGAAAATTGTATTTACTGTCATTTTCCTTTTTGTAAATTTGCTTAAAACTTGTGAAATTTTCATTTTCATATCTTAACTAAATTAGGTAGCTAGATAATATAATTTAGTAATATTGTGTTCTTTAAGTGTCTCGTTTCAGCTGAAATTAATTGATGGTAGCGCGTACTTATTTGCTAACTACTGTACTTCATAACTGAGTGTTCACAGCACTACTGCAAGTGTTTCACCATCTCTGACAAAACAATAGACAAAACAACAGCCATCTATCAAGTAAATAAAAGTCTACACTGATGAAATTTAATAGAATATATAATAAATTTAGTAGAATATAGCATTACTAGAGACAATTTGAAAAATTGTGGCACATGGCTTGAACCATGTTTCTGTGAAAAAGACATCAAATATTTATTTGCTGCCGGCACATATTTAATGTTTATTCATTGTTTCATTGTTTTGTTTTTTCAGTGTGTGTTACATATCTATATTGCGTGAAGTTGAGGTCTATTGCATTGTTGTACTGCTTATGCCTGAAAGTCAGTCTAAATTATTCCAACATGTTTTCCAATTAATATATTACTCAACTCCCGTCTACTCAGACACACCAAATAAATCATCCACCCTGCTGCACTATTTATACAAAACGCTGATTAAACCCACAATGTTGGTAACGACAGCAATCCAGATAATGGAGCATATCACACACACGCTAATTACGGCTGTCCGAATACATGCTGATGTTAACCACCAAAATCAGCACAGCCTTAAAAATAAACATTTTTTGTCCTGTACTGGTGATGGGAGCACCCCAAGCCGACACTGTGATTAATTTAATAAATTTACTCAGTGTTTGTACTGCAAGTACACAGAATTTCAAATAGATTATTAGACATAATTACTTCTGTTAATTATGTCATCTTGTAGCTAGTCTGATTACGGGTGTTTATGGGTCTTTCCAAGATAACTTTGACACAATACAAAATTATTTACAGCTGTTTGGATGGAGTGAAATATGATGAAGTATGATATGATCCAGAATTGTGCAACTGGCTTGAATTTTAAAGAACAATTTTTAAAAAGTATTAGATGTGAAGTAATGGAGGTCACACATCACTCAGACTAGCAGGCACAGAGGCCACACCCTCTCACTAAGACTAACCTCCTGGCTCAGAATAACAGGCATAAAGGCCACACCTCCTTGACTCAAACTGACAAGCACAAAGGCCATACCCCTGACTCTGACTAACAGGCACAGAGACCACACCTTCTGAATCAGACCGATAGGCACAGAGGCCACACCCCCTGACTCAGACTAACAGGCATACAGACCACATCTCCTGACTCAGCCTTACAGGCATAGAGGCCACACCCTCACACTGGCTAACAGGTACAGAGACCAAATTCACTGATTCAGACTCTCAGGTACAGACGCCACACCTCTTGATTCAGATTGGCAGGTATAAAGGCCACACCTTCTGACTCAGACTAACAGGCATAGAGGGCCAGACCTCCTGGTTGGAATTAACAGTCAGGCAAAATAAATAAAAAGTGTACGCTATGAGAAGTGGGATGTTATACATCACAGGCATAGAGGCCACACACCCTGACACAGACTATCAGGCATAGAAGCCACACTCCATGACTCAGGGTAGATGTTCTCTCCATCCCTTAACTGTGTGCAGTGCAGCACAGTGACATTTTTATAATGTCATACAATTAGAGTTCGCTTTTTAGATTTCATATCAATTCCCGTGGTAGATATGACAAGCAAACTAACAGAACTTACAGTAAATATTTTTTTTCTGTTTCTGACACTATAATTTATGCAATAGTTTAGTTTTAATGTCACAAAAAGGAGACTTGGTTAGAAGTGCACACATTTTTATTCTCAATGCCAACGGTCCAAAATCAACAATCGCCCAACAGGTTACATGAAAGCAGTTGTATGGGTAGATGCTTTAAGTAGGTGGGGCTGCCAGTTGAATATAAAAAAAACGTGACATCATTTGGGTTTTCTTTGCGCAGCGTAGGAATTTAAGGCTGCAGCCTTGGTTGCTTGTACGCCTCCATGTTCATGTTTCGTTACGAACAAGCTATCCAGCTAACTTTGATGAGTGATGTATACTTACCTCCTCACAACAGCGAACTGTATAGTTAGTGTTATAGATTTAACAAGGTAATATCTTGGTATGTTGATCGATCTAAAGCAAATACTTGTATATACAGTATAACTCATTTAAAGCAAGAAGTGCTACTTTGATTATAGCACAAAATGGAGCTCAGATTGAGAGAAATATAGATACACAATGCTAAATGATACACAGATAAAGAAGTTTATCTGATAACATTTCTAAATAATAGTGCATTAGTTAAAAAAAAATGTAAAAAGTAGTGCATGTGATATCAGACATTACAGATACAGAGACTGCGGTATTGATTTAGTTGTAATTTTCTCCCCACATGTCCGATACGCAGTATTTCAAATGAGTACATAAATACTCAGACCTATGCACTCATTTCAATCGTAAATCTTTACAAACCCTAATAGGGATGCTATAAAAATATGATTTATACTGTAACATGAGATGAGATTACTCCCAATTCAATGAGATTACTTGTAATTTTAATATATGATTCCCAAACAGATCTGAGGCATGCTACAAAATTCAGGGCTTCTCCATGTGGTTTATATCACCATCTCTAATGGCCAATAAATCACCTTTGTGAAATTGCCTGTAATAAACAAGAGGAAACACACCAATACCAGATATCTGCAATTTATTAGCTATGAGTTATAGTAGACTGGAGGTTCAGGCCTGCACAGTGCAATCAACAGTGTGAAATTACTACTTACGGTGCAGAGTGATGTTAATTGAACCATGTTCGTTTTGCTCTGTAGGCTGATCATAAATGGATCAGTTCCAATATCTAGTATGAAAAATTCAGCTGACCATTCAGAATGCAAAAGCCAGAAGCCTGACCTCGTTGGCATCATTTATGCACCACACACACATGCATTATGTAGCAGTCTGCATTTCAGGGACGAAAGTCTCCTATAATGAATAAAGCATAAGCGTCAGGGATTCTGATTTGGGATAACGGATTGTTCTGTGCGTAAAAGCAAAAGAGTGGTGGGAGCTGTTTATCATTGCTTTCTAAAAGCACTGACATGCTCAGTCTACAGAACGAGAGAGCTATTCATCTAAAACTCTGCTCCCTCATTTCCCTTAAAAATCAATTATATGTATGTGTGTGCTTCAATCTGCAAGGTTCCAGGTATGCAAACATACTATCCTCTGTCTGACTAATTTGGAGTGGATGTTGACAGTTGTCTCTCCCTAAATAAATGTTTGTAGTGGCAGAGAGAACGGTTGCAAAGGCATTCCTCGATGCAAACACAGTTATCTCATTTGAAGTGTGATGTAGAGCTGACACATCCAGCTTAGAGAAGATGTGTGACTAAGACAGAAGTGTGTGAGAGAGAATAAATGCAAGAAAGAGAGAGAGAGCATGAGAGGTAAAATAACTGCACAATTTTTCAGATTGACCCTTAGATTCCCCCAAATGGACAAAAGTTTGATTGACAGGTGGTTATCAGCGAAACACCTGATTATGGGTAGAAATTCTACACAACAAATGGGCTCTGAAACCTGGTTGGTCTCACAGACCATGATGAATGAAAATCATAGTCATTGTATTTCAGCCTCTGAGAGCATTCACCACTCTGGATAAAATCTTTCTCTCTGTAGCAGATTGACAACATTCATGGAAAGTGTATAATATTGTTGGGCAATAAAGTGGAATTGGCTGTAAAGGCCCTTCACACTAAGCCATTGAAAGACTAGTAATGCCAGTTGATGATCACCTTATGTCTTCTGTGAAACATGCACTTGAACATGACAACTGATGATCATCTTTCATTCTGCACTTTCATTCTGCACTTATGGGAAAGGAAATAGCCCTCCAAAGCAGGAGATGGCACTAGTCTGTAAATCATAATCAAGCAAAGAAAAAATGTATATGTCCCAAACTGCATACTGCTGTACTGAATATTTTCAGTTACTCATCCTCTGTAAGCAATTTATCTTGGTCAGGGTCACGGTGGATCTGGAGCCTATCCCAGGAACACTAGGCACAAGGTAGGAATACAATTCAATTTGATTTATTTGTTCAGCACTTTTAACAATAGACATTGTCAGAAAACAGCTTTACAGAAATCCAGATATAAAACTAAAATTTAAATTTATCCCTAATGAGCAAGCCAGAGGCGATGATGGCAAGCCAAAACTCCCTGAGGCACCAAGAGAGAGAACCCTTGAGAGGAATCAGAGTAAGCAGGGAGTCCAGCAAGATTAGCTATGATAGCATAAATAGAAGGGAGAGCCTGAAGGTAACACAATCATGAAAGTGACCTAGGACATAAAGAGGCCAGCCACTCCACCATCAACAAACTGGCGTGAACACATGGAGGGGTGGGGGGATGATGACGATAGCATCCAAACATCCCAGTTTACCAAACCGCTATATGCCCAGGAACCCTCCAGATATGCATGTTTACCTAAGAAACAAACTATTTAACAAAAGGCTTGACTAAACAAATATGTTTTCAACATGGACTTAAAGACTGAGACTGTGTCTGAGTCCCGAACACCAACTGGAAGGCTGTTCCATAACTGGGGGGCTTTGAAAGAGAAAGATCTGCCCTCTGCTGTAGCCTTCATTACTCGAGATACCAAAAAAGAGCCTGCAC
Source organism: Pangasius djambal (assembly GCA_022985145.1). Taxonomy (NCBI): domain Eukaryota; kingdom Metazoa; phylum Chordata; class Actinopteri; order Siluriformes; family Pangasiidae; genus Pangasius; species Pangasius djambal. Next base: position 9,053,854 of record CM040985.1, on the reverse strand, counting down.
CTTTTGAAGTGTTGCAAGTGTGGTGGATCAAAGCAAGCGTGGTGCTGCATTACTACAGCAATGCTTGAACTGGAGTTTGTTTATGCACCTACTGGAACATCCAGACAGTAAGGCATTACAATAATCCAACCTAGAGGTCACAAAAGCACAAACTAGTTGTTCTGCATCGTGTAGTGGCATTATATTTCTTATCTTAGCAATAGTCCTGAGATGAAAGAAGGCTACCTAGTAATATTATCTACAGTCAGGTCCATAAATATTGGGACATCGACACAATTCTAACATTTTTGGCTCTATACACCACCACAATGGATTTCAAATGAAACGAACAAGATGTGCTGTAACTGCAGACTGTTAGCTTTAATTTGAGGGTATTTACATCCAAATCAGGTGAACGGTGTAGGAATTACAACAGTTTGCATATGTGCCTCCCACTTGTTAAGGGACCAAAAGTAATGGGACAGAATAATAATCATAAATCAAACTTTCACTTTTTTAATACTTGGTTGCAAATCCTTTGCAGTCAATTACAGCCTGAAG
>CM040985.1:9002475-9053214 GCA_022985145.1 Pangasius djambal | reverse complement strand
TGTTGTGTCTTTTACTTTGCAATCTTGAGTATACGAATTCATACAGAGGCCAAAGGTAGGGTTTTAAATGTTTACTGAAAATCTGTGGCTCACACAACATATCAGTATTACATTCACCCTCTTTTTCAAAACTTTACAGTGGGGAGGACTACATTTCCTAGCTTTCTGTGAACTATAAAATATGGATATCAGCTTATCACAGACTAATACACTACAACAATCATGGACAATGTCTCCCTACTATTACATACTTTGCGACAGGCTGATCAAACAATGATGGAGTCTGGAGAGTTATGGGAAATCATTCTTGTCGACTGCTTTCATCTAGTGTGAGTTGGGACTTTGTCAGTATCAATATTAATATGAGCTTTAAATGATCTGTTTTTTGTGACTGAGGTATAATTCTTACACTTCATGCACTGCACTTTTCACATACAATAACAAGCCAGTGTTCCTTACAGGATCGATAAAGTAAATATACATCTGTCTGTCTGTCAACTCATTCATCCATCCTGAATGCCCACAGTATTGAGTAATCAATATAGGTTTCACACATGATGTCAAAAACAGACTGCTTCATGTAGCCTACTTGTTCTTTTTTATGTATGTGTTTCTGTTCTGAACACAGAAAGTCTCTGCTGGCTTGATTACTGCTCTATGTTGGGATGCCATCTGGAGAAAGTGTCCTCTGATTGGACTAACATTCTCTGACTGATTAAGACTAATTGCTTCCCGCAAACAGCTATGCAAGCACAACTTCTAATTTCTCATAATAGGCAAATCAAACATGCCATTCATTAACCTGTGCATCCTCATCAGGCATGGTTCCAATGCAGCACTCTTTCTGTGGGATGAGTCTGGTACTGTTTCTTATACTACTATTTCTATGAATCCCATTTTGTGCTGGAATATATTGAGCCATATCAACTGAATGTTTTGGTAAGCTTCTGTGCTAGTCACAGTTAAAATGTAAAGTAAGTTAAAATCCCAGGACTGCCCGGGAGCCAGTCAATAATTGGACTGAACTTTGTCTCACTTGTAAGTCATTTTGGATAAAGGTATCCGCCATATGAATAAAAGAGGAAAGGTTTACTAAGATGGTTTTCTGAGATGTAGATGCTACTTTTGCACTCCTGCATGCTATCCTTGAGTTCCATCTCTAACCCTAGTCACAATATATATTAAAATCTTTTTGGTGTACAATGCCTAATCCTGTTTGTAGATTTGATTTTATTAAGTGCCTTTGAAAGCACGATGCATGATGTAGGATTTCAATAACCTTGAAATGCTGAAACTATCAACACACTGTTTTCCTGCCAGCATTATCCAGCCTAATGCATTTGTTTATGAGTCAGATGGCTGCGACTTGTTCTTATTTTATCAGAGATAAAAGAACAAAAATTGCACTTCACCAGAATGCTGTTATTATCAGGGATGTATACTGCCGCAATCCAGAAAGGTTAAAATGCATGAGGCAGAGGGAAGTATCAGGTCAACTATCATACATCAGCAGAACATTGTGGGCCATTTCATAGCCATGTGTGTTTTTCTTCTGTTTTTAGAACAACAATCTGGAACAGTCATAATTATGAGGTCGTGACAAGACATGAAAATGTTCTGGTCACGATCTGGGAGATCATTTTGGGTCGTATTCAGAGTTATTGACTTAAGTCCAAATATTTTGTCGATATTTCACAGGGAAAGTTATTTGTATTCAGAGTTGGTTTACGCACATGCTTAAGCTGGTTTTCTGAGCGCCCATTCAGATTATTAAAATCACCTGAATGTAATTGATGCACTATGTTCAATTAGCTCTGAATATGCTCAATTGGGAGGAAGTACTGTGACAATAGACAAACTCACTAAGGTTGAATTTCAATCCAAGCAAAAATAAACTCCAAATGACTTTCACAATTTCTCCATTTCCTTTTTCCCACACTTTCCTTAAAATATATCATTTGTACATAAACAGTAATAAAAAAAAAAGAAGAGTAAGTATTTTTTTTTATTATATAATACTCTATTTAAGGGAGGTGTTCATGGAGCATAACACCTGCATATGCCTTTTAATAACAACTGACACATTCCTACATAAACATTGATAAGGATTTATTTCAGCAGATGGCAGCTGAAATGCTTTCTTTGCTTTGGATGTCAAGTTAACATAATACTCAAGTCAAGTGACATAAATATTTGTTTATATAAAGATGTGTTACAACATACATGTTAGTGTTATATATATATATATATATATATGTTTCTACTTTACTAGGTCACATCATCGCCACAGAATGGTTTAGTCCACATGGACGAGTTAGGAATTAACTCTTTTTTGGCATCCTAATGATCAAAATGAAGTGACTGATATATGGCATATATAGTCTAGATGAAGATACTAGTACAAGATACTTGCTGATGTCTTCAAGCTACAAAGAAAAATGCCAGTTTGATGGGATGCTAATGGGAATAAAAAAAAGGAAATGGGAAAAGTATTAATCAAACTTGAGTGACATGCTACTTTTATTGCAAGGCATGGAAAAATAAGGCAAAAATATCTATGGTCTTGTGGTCTGTCAGTCATGAAGGGCATTAATGCTATCTCTGTTAAAGGTCAGATTCTTTTGCGGTCCCCTTCCCTGCAGAGTTAGAGATGGAGAAGTGGAATAGTGCTGCTCTGTATGACCATAAAACATGAATATGTTTAAACAAACAAACAAACAATACTAAATTTTTTTTTATTTCAGATAACAGATAATAAGGGGCCAAATAAGGGCAAGTTCAGGAACATATAAACTTCCTGTAGGCTATCACTTATTTGCTAACATTTGGGTAAATGTGAAACTACATTTGAAAATGTTAATATGTAAGATGCAAATTATCATAAGTTAATATCATAAAATATCGTAAATAATCATAGGTTCCACTACAGATTTACAGCTAAGCTAATCCTTCCTCTGTGTGGGGTTCAAGTTTTTTAGTCAGTGCTGTAAGTCCAGGTGTATGCTAGTGTTTGATAAAATAATTTATTGGTATAGACTCTGCAGTAGAAAGGCCTCATGACTTTGTGCCATCATAGCCTATTTAGTAACCAGCTAACAGTCTGCTAGTATCTCCAGGCTAGCGGTTTTTCCCAAGAAATTAGGCTACTTATCACTTACTTACTTTTCACCGACACTTAATTTTCACACTTATTTTTCACAAATTCTAAACTGTGGGTTGATAATTTTGTTTGCATGTTATTTTGCATACATACAGTTAATCTGGAGTCATTTTAATGCAAACCGTAATTGCATAGTCCATGATATATGTAAATCTGCTGTTAAAAAAGTAGTGAATTAGCTGGTGAAATGTTGTAGTCTTGATTTTAGAGTATAGAACAGGAATTGGCATTTGGGATGGCCAGGCTTTATGTATTGGAAGTAGGCTGGTTTTATTGGTCATTTGGCTAATTTTGGGGCTAGTTTTTGGGCTAGCTTTAAATGGGCAATATACTTTGACATCTATTATAAGAAAACATAAATATATTGTACCAATGTGACATGAAAATTTCACATTTTGCCTGAAGAGATCATGTTAGCTAAGGAGCCAGTTTAACGAAAGCATTAATAAAAACAGGCAGTCTGCCTAAAAATGTCTAAGACTTTGCTAGGTCACTATGTCTTTCAGTAGAATTGGAGTGGAATCTTCAGATACAAGTTTCTCTTTTTTCACTTTTTTAGGGTAACCAGATTTTAAAATGCTGGAATTTTACTTTTGGTTCAGATACATACAGTATAAATAAGACACCAATTTCAGTTCAGTAAAGCATGCAGTTTTAAACTATATATAAAACAGAAATGTCAACATTTGACCATGTGAAGGATTTTCCCAGGCTGCCACATGTTTATTTAAGTAGCTGATGTTCTAGTGAGCTAGTGTTGTTAGATCTAGTGTTATTAATCAGGAAGTCGAGTGTATGGGGCAGAGTGTAGTTTAGCTAATTGCTAATTACCCGCAAAACTTTGTAACAAATTTGTACAAAATGAGCAGCAATTCTAAATAAATTATGAAGCTAAGATTCTGCCTCTATTATCCCAGATGAATACGTTTTAGGTTCTCAGTGACCTATTATTTACTGTCTTCAAAGCAAAGGTGACAGTTCCCTCTTACAAATTCATAGGTTCAAGCCATCTCCTTCATGTTCAGCCTCTAATAGAAGACCTCAACATCGTAACAAGGATCTATGTTGCGTAAATGTCACCCCACAATCTCAAAGAAGATTATCATTCTCCTCTCCACACTCCATTCACTGAAGGACAAAAGCAAATATGTATAGTGCTACATTGAAAAATTGAGAAGATAAAGATGGCTTCACACATTAATCTTGCCATTGTATTTAAATCCTAGAATTGCTGGATTAAACTCTTTCACATCATTGCATAAGGATTGAACATGCTGCAGCAGTGGATGACAAAATGAATAGGACTATAGAAGAATAACAAAGAAAATCTGATAGTTCAAAAAGGGATGAAGGGACACTACATGACCAAAAGTATGTGGACACCTGAAAATCTCACCAAAATGTGGGCCTTCCTATATGTATTGCCACAAAGTTAGAAGGACAGAATTGTCTAGAATGTCTTTGGTATTGCCAAATTTGGTTGGTGTGGATGAATTTGAGTGGCCTGCACAGAGCCCTGACATCAACCCCACTGAACACTTTTGGAATTAATTGGAACGCTGACTGCACCCCAAGCCTCCTCACCCATCATGAGTGCACAGCCTCACTATGCTCTTGTGGCTGAATGAACACAAATCTACACAGCCACACTCCAAAATCTAGTGAAAAGCCTCCCCAGAAGAGCGGAGATTATTATAACATCAAAGAGGGGACTAAATCTGGAATGGGATGTTCAACAAGCACATGTGTAAGGTTGGTCAGGCTGCAAGTTTTATGTTAATGCACTCAAATTCAAATTCAAATTCAAATTTTATTAGTCACACACAACCATACACAGTACGACGTGCAGTAATAGGTATAATAGTTATAGGTTCTACCTATAAATTTTATAGTAACAGCTAACACAGGGACTTGTATGGCGGATGCTTCATATAAACAGATTTTTAAAAAGCGTGTAACTGTTTATATGGTGAAGTTTTTGTTGATGTTTATTTAGCATTTTTGGAAGGAGTCCCCAGTGTCAGCACTTTGTAACTGTCAGGGAACGGTAACAACAGGTAACGGATGGATTGATGGATGCACTTTGTTGATCCCCAAGGGGAAATCTGGGGCTTTAAGGCTGTTATAAGGTAAGCGTACCACATTGCGTACAACATTAAACAAAAGTATAAACAAATAAAATATAAGACATAGGACTCTTTAATAAAAAAAAAAATTAGCATTAGCAAATTACTGTGGTATATGCCCATTCCTTATGCATACACTAATTTGACTGTTTATTAGGCACACCTACTTTGTATCTCCATTCAATGGCCAGTCTATCAGGTACATCTACCATATACTACACTTCGTACTTGTATAATTACTGACTGTAGCCCATCTGATACTATGCACAATTTGGTAACCCCTCTCGACACCCTTCATCAATAGAAAGGAACCACCACTAACCGGATATTATTTGGGCACTGGATCATCACCCAAGTAATCTCTGTATATGCAGCTTCTTCTTTAAATATGTAAATCATATGACTAAGGTAAAGCGGTACTAATGACTGTCTGATAGATAAGTGTGATATTTAAGCAGGTGATGTGGAAATAATCAACCCTAAACTTGGCATATAAAAGATGAAATACTGACGTCAGGGGGGTCTGCCAGCCTGCTGGGACTTTTTCATTTGCAATGATGCTGTTAAAAAGGGCTGAGATAATAAAAAACACCTCTTGTTTTTTTCTCCTAACATTCAGCTTAGGAACACTAGATGGTTATATAAGTTGTTTTTAACTCCAAAGCACCGGTGTTGACTATGTGAAGTAGTGTCAGAAACTGGAAAAGCAACCCTGATGAGTGATCCAAAACAGCATGAGCAGGATTGTGAAGCTAATTAACAGGAGAAGTAGACTAATGTAAGGCATTGTGTGCAAGATGCCTTATGCTTTAGAGCACAACATTTCAATTAAGCTTATATATGACCTTAAAAAAACAGTGCTACAATGCATTAACCATAGGAAGACTTCATTTGTTAGAGTTAATAAAGTGACATGTTTGGCTTGGTGGGAAAGATCGAGCATCACTCGCTCACTCATCTCTCACACCTGTAGATCGCCTTTTGCATACCAAACTCGATATATAATCTATAATTAATATCTTATAAACTCTATAAATAATCTATAATTAATATCATGGACTGTTACCTGTTATCTGAAGCATAAATGGAGAACTCAGGCACAGTCTTATAAGAATGAATGCTTAGATGTGGTTTACTGCAATCTGGAGTTGGAATTGGAGATTACATTTACACCTAGAATTGAAAATATGTACATGAAATAACTAAGTTAATTTATTTTAATTTTATAGGAAATTGATGTTATACCCCATAACAAGCTTCAGTACTAATAACAGTATGGTGCAGAGAAAAAAAAAAGGGAAAATAAGTATGTAGCAGTAGGATATAAGCAACCACAAACTTCATGCATGATACATGAGCCAGGTGCCTGAAGGTGAAAATTTCCTTTTCGTGAAGTCCTTCAGCGTCATCCTGAATCTGCTCTGCTGACCGTGGTAGAGAGAGAGCCAGATGGCCATTTGTCATGAGCATGCTCGCTGCTTTGCATATCGTGCTATGTGTTCTCAATGCCATGGTGAAGGAGCACCACTGAGCATGAAAAGAGAAATAAACAGAATATGAATATAAACTGTCTGAATGTGTTGATTCTTCACACTGGTAAATGTAATTGTAATAGATAATAGTTACCTTATTAAATATTTTCTGGTGCATTTGATATATTTTATACCAAATGAACCATGCATTTCATCTGGGTTGCTCTGCACAATTAAAAGTTGAAATTGAAATGAAAAACAAATAATCATGCAGGTAATCAAGAGGAAAATAGACTCATGTGTTATAAACTGCCTAAATGTTTATAAGAAGGGGAACCTCTGATTTACAATTCTTAATTGGACAGTTTTTCTAAAAAAATAAAATATTATTAATATTATTAACCCCTCCCATGACTCATCTGTGGCTCCTTCTTCTTGTGACTCCATAGATATTCTATTAGTTTCACTATAGATAGTAAATAATTAATAGTAGTTACTGAATAATATATTGGATAAGATAAATAACTGAATAATAATAGTAAGCCATGCAGTATCATTTTACAGCAAAATATTTTCTAAAATAGTTGGGATACTCCTTATAACATACTTATGTTCAATGTGGTACTGACTATAGCTGAGTATGGCTATGGAAAATGCCTGTTTTCATTGAATGGCAGGTTTGTTATCTTCTTATTTTTAATGTAGATCCAGTCAACACTTTAATCACGGCTCTAACTCAATGTTCCTGATATTACATGTTTTTATTACATGTTGGATTGTGACTACACCAATTAACTTAAATTATGGGTTTACTCTAGGTCAATATTTACACCTATCACTTGGCTTCAACATTCAGCCACTAAATGAAAATAAGCAAAAGAAATAATATTGATTGTAAGATCTGTTTTAATCTGTTTGGAGAGGACAAATCTTGGGAGGAATAAAGTAGATGTAGTGCTAGAGAATCCTAATGTAGCTGGGAGGGGTAATAAAAAAAAGACTCATACTACTTTATATATATAAAGTAGTAATTAAGTATTAAGTTAAGTACAAGTGTGTTGCAGTGCCTTAAGTATACACCCACTTGAACATTCCCACATTTTGTAGTGTTACAACCTGGAATTGCAACGGACTTAATTGAGATTATACTGAATGGCACATAAAATACACTCACTTTATTAGAACTCATTCATGTAATTACATTCTGTAACAATTTTTTTTTGTTCCTGGGTAGTAAGTGTTATTTTCTAATTGCTTATACTGCAACAGCATAGAAAATGGCTATTAATTCCCTCAAACGTTGCTTTTGTGACCAGGACATGGGGAAAAACAACATATGAATCAAAATGACCATGTATTTATACTAAAGTTATAAAAAATGACCGAAAAAGATTTAGAAGTGAGTAGCTTTTTGAAATGTATGATTATATTGTAAATCACTTTCACGAAGCAGCTCCCAAATGTAGTCCCCCTTCATGTTCTCATTATATTGTCCTTGGTAGCGACGTTCAAAATCTGGTATATCCTGGTGGAAGCGTTCGCCTTGTTCCCCTGAGTATGCATCCATGTTCTCCTTGAATTTATCAAGATAAGCATCAAGGATATGGACTTTGAGAGACATCCTGCAGCCCATTGTTCCATAGTTCTTCACCAGAGTCTCAAACAGCTCCACGTAGTTTTTGGCTTTGTGATTGCCCAGGAAGCCCCAAACCACTGCGACAAATCTGTTCTAAGCCGCTTTTCCTAGTGAGCTTCTTGGAGAATTCCCTACACTCCAGGATCTTCTTTATCTGTGGTCTGACAAAGACACCGGCTTTGACTTTTGCTTCAGACAGCTTGAAGGTACTAGGTTCCTAATGGTTCTAGAACTGTGACAAATTGTTTCATAAGGCCCAATTTGATGTGCAGCAGTACCATCAGTACCTTCCAAGATTTTGAAGTCTCCGATGAACTCCCAGCCATACTCTTCATACTTCAAGGCATCCAGCAATGTCTTGAAGCTGTTGTAATCCTCTTTCAGGTACATAATGAGCCAGGGTACTTGTTATGAACACCCGTTATGGAGCAGAACAGGTTTGAGGCTCCGGGATGAGCTGTCAATGAAGAGGCGCCATTTGTTTGGGCTGTAGGCGATTCCGATTGCCTTATCAATACAGCTTGCACAACTATTTACAAAGAAAAACCATAAGAATGAATGGTCAATTTCAAGTGAAATTAAAAGGCAAGGCAAGTGAAATGCCTAAATGACTCCTGGCAACATCAGCAGTCACATAATTAGTTGAATGGGGTGTACCTGTGTGCAGCTGAAGTGTCACATGCTCTAAATATAAATGTACCTTGTTTCTGGAAGACCTCAGAAAACATACCTAAACAAACAACATCACGAAGACCAAGGATTTTTCAAAGCAAATCCAGGACAAAGTTCTGGAAAAGCATCAATCTGGGTTTGTTATTAGAATAAATATCCCATTGAGCACCACTCAATTCATTGTTAAAAATGGAAAGAATATGGCGCAAACATAACTCTGCCTAGAGGAGGCTATCCATCAAAGGTCAATGACCAGGTAAGGAGGCCATTAATCAGAGAACCAACCAAGAGGCCAAGAATAACTCTGAAGGAGCTGGAGAGATCCATTGCTCAGATGGAGAGGCTATTCACATGACAACCATAGCCCAGTCACTCCCCCAAAAAACATGGCATTATGGAAGAGTAGCAAGTAGAAAGCCATTAGTCATTTGCCAAAATGCATGTTTGAGATTCAGCAAATGTGGAAAAATTTCTCTGATCTACTAAGCATATTGTCAAAGTTACACCGGAGTGCTTCAAAACCAAGAATGTGTTAGAATACCCCAGACCTCAATCTGACTTGAAAATTGATGTTCACAATCCAATCTGACATAGTATTTTTTGCCAAGAAGAACAGGCAAAACTATCAGGATCCAGATGTGCAAAGCTGATAGACACATGTTGCAGAAGACTTGTAACAGTACAATAAAACAAGGAGGGTGGATACGTATGTAAAGCACTGTCTAGCCAACTGAAGAATAGTAATAGTGTTTTTTTGCCATCCATTATTTTCTTATGTCAGGAGACTTTATTAGGTGGTATTTCTTACATACCACCTAGGCTTTCTGTCACAATTCCAATTTCAAACATTGGGAACTGGCACCTGGGGAGTGGAAGGATACCAAATTACACCAAGAAAAAAGTGATTGTGATTGTACAAGATTGTTCTGACTATAATGTTACAGTGTTCAGCTACACAGAAGCTTTTTTAATAGATTACAGCAAGTTATACTGTGTCCTAAACCACATCAGCAAGTCTGTATGACATTCTTTAAAAGAAGAAGCAAATAATTATGGAAAAGATAGATTTCCATCAGCCTAGTAGCACCAGTGCAAAATTAAAGAATAAAATATCGCACCCCAAACATGTCATGGATGATTGATTACATTTGGGATAACTGGGAAAATGTTTCATTTATTCTTGTCTGAAATATTCCTTTAAATATAGACATAGTCGAAACCTACAGTGACATTTTTGATGTTTCTAAAGGAGAATATGGATTCAGTCAGTGTACCTTTGCCTTACGAAATGTAAAACATAAGCTCCATGTGTTATAAGATTCATTTATTTTTGTATAACCATTTAAACAGTTGTAATCAAATCAGCACCATCAAAAATGCAGATTATGTACCAATCATGTGCAACTAAAGACATACAGTACTGGAATATATACGCATATCTGCACCATAGCAGTAAATGAAGCGATTTTCACCAATGGGCTGAAGTCTCTGAAATAGTAAGGCAGCTACATTTTAGTATTAAATAATCATCACAAAACATGTGTCAGAAAATACCTATGGAAGAACAATCATGAGAAAAACAGGACAAAAAACTGTTGAATTCCACAGTAGTGAAATTTGTCTAGCACCAAATGAACCCTGCACTGCCTGAGAAAACAGGGGCCAAGGTATCAAAAAAAACCAAAAAAAAACAAACACACACACACACACACACGTACACACACACAGAGGGACTTTTCTGTAGTGTAAAAACTTGGAAAGTTCACATTTTACACCTGTGATCCAAAGTAATGCAGCTGCATGTGAGCCTATAACCAGTTATAAACACTTTACTGATGGTGTCATCAGGAGTTATTGAAAGTTAAAACCTGGTCATTTTGTTTAATAACGTGCCCAATGATTTTCATTGTAAATAACATAAAAGCATTATGCGTTTTTATGAGCGTAAAAACGTTAACGCTCATGTTTTGAGCATGGAAATATGAAAAGCTGTATGCTAGTCAAACATCCACTTTTCTTACATATGTAAACGCATGTGCAATGTTCTTATTGAAATATATCAAACATTAACAGTACTTACTAAAACTGGAACAACGAAACACAAAAGGAAAATATGTTGAAATTAAGTGACAAACCCTTAAGTTGGAAAAATAAGTACGAATATAGTTAAATAAATCTGTGTAAATCCTGTAGCCATGGAAAGAGTGGAATGGGGTGTTTGACCAAATGTACTGACAATGAAAAAAATATTGAAAAAAAAGAAAGGGAAAGGAATTGGCCTAGTCATTAGAAGACTGATGTTAATCTTTCAACATTCACCTTTAACATTACCTGCTTTGGAATAATGAGAAAACTGGTTAAAGTAGAATTAATGTCAATGAAAGGACAGATCCTAGTGGTGTTATCTGGTGTATATAATATTCTTAAAACATCAAATTTAGTCACCAAACGATGTTCCGCACATTTAAGTGTTTCCCCTGCTCTAACACACCTACTTCAACTCTGGAAAGACTCTTAATGAGCTCATCAGGTGTGTTAGTGCAAGAACAACAGTAAAATGCCTAAGAGAAAGGATACTCCAGGACCAGGGTTGGGAACATGTGGTCTATATGAATTGTCCATTTCTCACACATCCTATGTGTCAAAACCTAGCAAAGTTTCAAATAAACTTCGAGTCCTAACCTCCTCTAGAATCTCTACTATGACTGGTCTTAGTTGAACACTTGTTTTGGTGTTCCAAACGGTGCATGTGCAATCTTGAAGTCCTAGTTTGGTTGCAGGATTTAGCAACTGAGCTTTAGGTAGCCTGTAGTGTATTTATGTGCAGAGGTGCCAACAAGATTGCTAACAAGAACAATCTAGCAAGAGGGGAAAAAAACCCCCAGAATTTTACCACAAAAAGAGTATATTGGTGGATGAGTGCGGCAAACAGCGAGGCAAAGCTCTGGTGTGATTTGCTATGTAAGAATAAGAAGCTCCTCCATTTTATGACTGACCACTTGGTTTCTATTGGCTCACAAGACAGAGGCTTGTGAAATCACTGGTCAAACTTCACCTAGATAAAGTTGGTGCAAAAAAAGTAAGTGACCATTACCATAAGCAAGAGCATGTCTTTTACCTTCAGTCTTTTCCACTTCAGTAAACTATCTGGTGAATTTTATTCATATTTGGCCTGCTGATTTCTTTATCCGAAAAAGGTGTCTCCCATATTGCCGTATCGACGGGTCAAATCTGTACATGTTGCCACCTCTTGTGTAGCACTAGTAATTTTGCTTAGTATCTTTTCACATGAATGTACATAGATAAGGCCAATATTAGTTGCTCTTAGGCCTCTTTAATAAGTGTAAAATCCTCTCTCAAAATCAGTCTAAGCTATGACCTATTTAGCAGTTATAGATGATCTTACAGACAACCATGGCTTGTGTCATAGCTCATGGGGTGCAACTGGCCCCATAAACCATGGCATTCTGGATCATATAATCTCATTAAGGCACTTAATGGACTTCTCTAATAAATCTGGAAGAAATAAGAGATAAGAAAATGAATATGTGATTAGGATATCAAAATGACAATAATGTCCCGTTGCTCAGTTCTGGGATTACTGGCCAACCAGTGGCTTTTAGAAAGCAATGTAAGCCATTCCTAAATGGCCAGCTTACTGTACAACAGCCAAGAAGTCATCTCCAATGGCCTCCTATGTTCTCAACTTTGGTTTACAGCAAAACAATTAAAAAAAAGTCATAGACCTTTTGCACCAGTTTGAAGTCAAAACCTTAAACGTTTTAACATCCCATTTGAAAGATCTGGCATGTGCATCAATTTCCCGGTTACTGCTTTAAAATCCAATAATCCTTAATAACAATATACACAGTGTCACTTATGACAGTACGAAAAGAGGACATAAAAAAATTAAGCTGCTACGTGGCAAGAAGTGCCAGGCTCATTAACTTTCGCGGGACATTGTGCTGGCGTAAAAGTCTCTGCAGGTTTGGCAGCAGCGTTGGTACCAGCGCATGTCCTGGCACAGGTTCTTCTCCCGAATCACCCGACAGTACACCGTCCACTGATCTCCCGTGCACTTATACGTCAGTGCCGCTGTTGGAAAGAATACAAGAACGGGACAAGTGAAAGAAAAATCAGAAAATATTATATTATGCCTGCTAACTTTTTACATTAAACCTACCATAACTAAGTATGGTCCACAGTAGGTTATTCCGATTATACCACAGCACTTTTTTGCCAACAATTACAATGTTTAATTTATTAACACACATTTTATCACCACATTTTCATAGTTTATAGTTGGATTTAATGTTGTGGAATTTCTGCGAGAAAGGTTACGTTATAGCAATGGTAAATAATTGTTTCCTCACCTCTTATTCTCTCTCTCTCTCTCTCTCTCTCTCTATCTCACACACACTATTTCTCTTTCTCACTCAAAAAAAAAACCACAACTTGTTATTTTACTGAGAAACCTACTCTTTCCTGAAGATTTTCATGTTCTGGGAATCTTTACAAAGCACTGTGACTGTTACAAAAAACGCACACTCGAGACTCCTTCAAAAAAAAAAATTCCACAAATTAACAAATTAACATAAACCTATCAGTCACGTCACAACCAGAAAGTAATTTTAACCATGTAATTCATATTTCATTTATGTTTTTTTAAATGTTAGAGAAATACACCTGCATTGAGTATGCAAGGAATAAAATATGACAGTGTGAATTGGAGTTATTGTTACCACCCTGAAGTTGATTATTTCCCAATAACAGTAAAGGAGTGTTTTGCTCAAGTTGTTTAAAATTTGTTGGTAGACTGGTTGAGGACAGTCATCGGACAGCTTGTTGAAATAAGGTTTATGGTTTTATAAAGTTACAGCTCAAAAAGAAACATTTGTATCCCTTAGGTTTGTTAGAGCATTTCTCTAAGACCACATCTTTCTCCTCTCTCTCACTCTCTCCCCCTTATGTCTCCAATCTAAGGAAAACATCTCACAGAGCAGTGAATGACCACCACTTTGAGCCTCCTTCTGCTTTCTTCTTTTTTCTTTTTTTTAAAGGCTACCAACACATTACACGGATTAACCATATTTATCATCTAATCAACAATTAAGCTAAACCCTGGACCACATTGATTTATGTTCCGATCTGGCAGTCTGATGTTATCTGTCTTCTTGCTGTCTGACAAAATGAAACAGGATCAGGTACATTTTATAAATATTCTTCAGATGCTAAGGTCTCTGGCTGGTGAGGGGCATATAGTTGAAAGTAAAAGTTTACATCCCCCATAATTTTTGAAAGGAAAGAAAATAAATATACATTTACTTTTCAGTATACCTGAAGTTTTTCAGAAATGGGTTAAGGTTGGTGGAATCTGGTTTTTACTCATATGACTACAGGAAATGTAGGAAATGGTTTTCTTACCCAGTCTTGGTGAAGTTATGGTGTTGACATTAACTTTTTCATTGCATGCCCCCTGATGACACTGCCTGTATGCTGGTGGCTTTAGGACTGTGGGACAGTCGCTGCCATGACGACCCGTTACTCTGTGCATGCACTGGACTACGCGGGACTGAAGCCCCCGCCCACAGGACGATGAGCACTGGAATAAAGACAGGTTACCAATAAAACAGTGTTAGCTATGAAGTTATATACAACACCTTCTATTAAAAGCTTACAATTAATGCAGTTCTGACTGCACTGGATGGCCACTTTAAAATGAAATAAACTTCAGTAAACTTCAATCTGGTTGTGGCGTGGTACCAAACGACCCACAGCCTGGTGGTCGGGAATCTCTGTTCCAACGGACCTTATCTTGACCACATGTGAAGGCTAGTATACGTATAGTATAGTAAATTGTCAGGAGTATTGCTTTAATTAACAATATATTTGTCAGAATTCATTTCCCTGTTTACAATTAGCTACCTAATGTAATGTGGCCTGTGAGCTGAATTATGTGGGGAAAAAAGCTGGTATATGTGGGAAAAAAAACCTTATGACTGATACATTCTTAGGGCTGGTATGCATCCCAATTATCATAACTTGTCATTTTCCTGTGTCAGAAAACTTAAAATTAGAGCTTTACCTCTGACCTTTACAAAGCAATGACATTGGAGACTCCTTCCATAAATGCTAAATAAACATCTCCTCATAGAAAAACTGCACCATATCAACAATTACACACCATATAAATGAATACACACATTTACCCTACAACTCCCTGTGGAAGCTGCTGCTATAGAAATGATAATGTATAAGTAGATATATACTGTCTTCAGAACTACTATCAGAGATGTGCTGAAACAGAAAATTAATCAATGGCATCTGACCAATCAGACTCAAGCATTCAACCAAAGTATTGTGGTATGAATACAAAATAAAGGTATATATATTTATTTATTTATTATTATTTTTTTTTCCAGACAGCAATGGACTGTAGTTTCTAAAAGACACTAGAATATTTGAGACCAGAACTGCAAAACAATACAAAGTACAAAATAGTGTTTGTATTGTTTCATTGCTTTTTCCATGCTTTCCAGGCATGTATCTAGTAATGCAATGACTGCATTATATTATGAAATCTTTAATACCATTTTGTCTTCTCCACCAGGGGGCGGCTATTAACACCCATTAATGATCCACAGCCCTGGACTCTAGAATGGTAACCAGAAAGCTTGCATAGCAATAACCCTATATCATACATCCTATACACAGCTATAAGACTTTATAGCCCCTGACGTACAATATAAGGCCAAAAGATGGCCTGGCCATCACACCCATATGTGCTTTCTGAACATCCTAGAATTCGTTCCCCTTTTGCTGTTATAATAACCTCCATTCTTCTGAGAAGATTTTCCACTAGATTTTGGAGCATGGCTGTAGGGATTTACTCATTCAGCCACAATAGCATTAGTGAGGTCAGGCACTGAAATTGGACAAGGAAGCCTGGGGTGCAGTCGGTGTTCCTGTTCATCCCTAAGATGTTCAGTGGGGTTGAGGTCAGGGCTCTGTGCAGGCCCCTCAAGTTCTTCCGTACCAACTTCGGCAAACCATGACTTTATGGACCTCACCTGTGCACAGGGGTATTGTCATGCTGGAACAGGTTTGGATCCCTTAGATCCAGTGAAATTAAATCATAGAGCTACAACATACAAAGACATTCTCGACAACCGGGTGCTTCCAACTGCGTGGCAACAGTTGTAGGTGGAGAAAGTCCACCTATGGGTGTTATGTTCAGGTGTTCACATACTTTTTGCTATATAGTGTATCTCCCATGAAGCTTGGGCAAGAGGTTAAAAATAAATGCTATGAATAAACCATAGGCACCCCTATGTATGTAGCAATTGTATCCTCTGAGAGACACAGGTTATGAAATATCAGAATGAGTGTGCTTGTCGAGCTCATGCTCAACCAACTCTTGAATGAAGCTTTATTCACAGGCAACAAATTAGCTAAACTCAATCAGCTTGTTCCAGTACATTCTAATAAACATGCACATCCACAGACCTGGAACAGATTCCATTAATCTTACATCTTGGCAGATCTAAACAAAGATGAGCAATTAATGCATAATAAGCCAATTAAATTTTGATCCAATAGGGTTTGCTGGCTTTTTGCAAATGCATTAAAAATTCGCTGAGGACCTTAAACTGCAGGCTAATTAATTTTGTCAATTAAATATCCACTCCCCATCCATCAAAATCACACACTGTGACCTTAGAGAGTTGAAACAAACATAGTGAAGACTATAAAAATGTTAAAAGCCCATTGATTAAACTGAATTTATTCATGAGCTGAAAAACAGTTAGGGACTAGGGACTCAGGACTGATTCTTAATGTATTATGTCGATCAGATATATACATAAAAAAATTGCAGACCCAATTATGACAATGTCCAAACACAGCCGTTTACATTTATACAGTTTCACCTCACTAATGCAGAACTTTAACTGGTTTTAGATGGAAAGCCAGACCACCAATCTGAGTCTGATAAACAGAGAAATATGTAGAGGAGGATAGAAAAATATGCAGTTAACATAATTTTTAAGCAACTTGACAGCTGGTTAGCCAAGCACACTCCAGTACAAAATCTGGAACTTTATAACGTAACTTTACTTACGTTAATTAGTTACAACGTCTTAACATTCGTAAGCCAGTACATTATTGCCATATATCATTATTAGTGTTTGGGCATTGTGTCATTTAAACTTGCCACCTTCTTCACATTTTAGACCTTGCAATTGCATTATGAATACGTTTGAACTGGATCAACATTACCTCATTTCTATAAGAATACTACTACAGCCAAAATGCTAACAGCATTGTTTCTGCTGCTATTGATGGTCCCTAAAGATACCCTAAAGGTTTGCACTTCCCAACAACAATCAATGCCCAAGTCTCACCCTAGCTTCAGTGGATAATTGCACCTGGATACTGCAAACTTCAAAGAACTGCTGCTGTAATCATAAAGACTGTCCTTTGCCAATAACAAGACCCTAATTTGTAATATACTCACACAGAACATGCTGTCAACACACTTAGTACTGTATAGTATACAGTTGTAGGAGAATAATGGTTAATAATCCAACTATCCAATGACACTTAGAAAAGGATGTTCCCTTTAGAGTGTAGTTTTTCTAAAGGTTTCTTTCTAATGTCATCTCAGGGAGTTTTTGTTTGGTACTGTCTGAGTATATGCTTTTTAGTA
Organism: Pangasius djambal; assembly: GCA_022985145.1. Taxonomy (NCBI): domain Eukaryota; kingdom Metazoa; phylum Chordata; class Actinopteri; order Siluriformes; family Pangasiidae; genus Pangasius; species Pangasius djambal. The sequence continues at coordinate 9,035,441 of CM040985.1, read as the reverse complement.
CTCTTTGATATTGATACCGAACTTGAGTAACATACTAATATTTTTATTTAGTTCTGTTTATGTTGTTTCTGCTGTGTGCTGCTAGCAATGAACTTATCATGCTGAGTTTCAGGGTTAAGATATTATGGCATTTAAACAGCCATATCTTTAACAGAGTGCTACTGTGGCTGACCTGGGTGCACAGAGCTGTATCAGGGAGCAAGATCATTAAAAAAGGGCACAAGGTGGTGTGATTTGCACACTGACTCGCAAGCAAATTGTAGACCCTGGCAAGTGAGGACAAAGGAAGAGCACATGTCTCAGTGCTCAGTGCTCGCAGAACTGATGTGCTCTCACGTGACAATTTTGGTTCATTGCTACATGCTTGTAAATACAAAATGTGAAGTGACATGTGGCCAAGTATGGTAACCCATACTCAGAATTTGTGCACTGCATTTAACCCATCCAAGTGCACACACACACACACACAGTAGTGAACACACACACGGAGCAGAGGGCAGCCATTTTAGCTGCAGCGCCCGGGGAGCAGTTGGGGGATCGGTACCTTGCTCAAGAGTCGCACCTCAGTCGTGGTACTGAGGGTGGCAGAGAGGGCTGGTCATTCACTCCCCCACCTATGATCCCTGCTGGACCCGAGACTCGAACCCATGACCTTCGGGTTCACCATCGGGTTACAAGTCTGACTCTCGGACCATTAGGCCACGACTGCCCCCAAATACCCCCAATACACTATAGGGCCACCCATAAGTGGGCCTTTCCCAAACTGTTGCCACAAAGTTGAAGCACAGAATTGTGTAGAATGTCTTTGTATGCTATAGCATTATGGAGTTCTTCACTGGAACTAAGAAGCCTAGCCCAAACCTGGTCCAGCATGGCAATGCCCCTGTGTAGAAATCAAGATCCATAAAGACATGGTTTGCTGATGCTGCTGTGGAAGAACTCGAGTGGCCTGTACAGAGCCCTCAACCCAGATCTCAACCCAGTGAACACTTCTGGGATGACTTGAGCCCCAGGACTTGTTATCCAACATCAGTGTCCACCCTAACTAATGCTCTTATGGCTGAATGAGCACAAATCCCCACAGTTCCAAAATCTATAGGTAAGACTTCCCAAAAGAGTGGACACTATTATAGCAGCAAAGGGGGACCAGCTCCATATTAATGCCCATGGTTTTGGAAAAGGATTTCCAAAGGATTAAGCACATCTGGTTGTGATGGTCAGGGGTCCACATACTTCTGGCTGTATAGTGTACCTTTGTGTGCCTTTGCTCACTTTTATTGACCATGCTTGCTGATACTGCTCTGTGTGCTCAGGCCAGCTGCCCTTGTGCTCTCTATTAAAGATAAGATTAAAGATTAAAATTGTATAACGATGTTTTATCTGGTAGATAAAGATACAGAGGAAGATACTGTAGTACCTCCTCTTGATATTTTTGCAGAGCACAGTTGGCTGTCTAGAGTATATCCAGATCGCTGTTAATTAGAGCAGAAACCTACACTAGGCTTACATCACATAGTATCACATGTTGGTATGTTTGAGCATTTTTTAAAAGAGTTCAAGTATGAGCAAATCAGCACGGTATTTGAGCAATACCTAATACCAGTATTAGTATTAATGTATCCCTATCAGAAGTTACAACAACTGCAAGGTCTTGAACACAAATGATCTTCTCTGCACATATGGATAATAATGAACTCCACAGAGTCCAGTATGGATAATAGTGACTAGCATAGCCAAACTACAAAGGATACTCTACAAACACAGATTGTTAACTTGAGTGGTGACACATAATCTGCATAATCTAAACAAATACAATTTTAAATGTGCATGTCCCCACACAAGCCTCATTCTTCACCACAGAATGTTTCACTTTTACAAGCCACAATGGACTGGTCAAAATCAAATCAGCATGCTGTGTGTCTCTCTCTCTCCACTGATACATAAAAACATACAAGGAAAAGTGAGACTCAAGTGAGCCATCTGAAATGTTGCAGTGTGTGAGTGTAGAGCATAGTCATACTTTCAAATGCATTTATAAGCAGAAGTGGCATGGCACAGTGGCACCAAATCTTTCTATAAAATGTCCATTCCACTGATCAAAGCCAAGTCTGAATCCGAGGTTCAATTTTGAAAGGTAAAGCACTGGACTTGTGGGATACACTACTGCTTTAAACTTCTCAGAGCTTTTAGTTAGGGTGAACCCAAGAGTGTTAAGCAACCCTGTACAAATGCTGTGCATTAAACAGCAAGTGTTGCACCATAGTGGAGTTGGCAAACAATGACCCCTGAGGCAAATCTGGATGTCTTTATAAGATTGTTTGATCTGCTGTGAAACAGCTAATTTTCTCTTTTCTCTTCATTTGCTTTTGACAATGAAGTTTTGCATGCGAAATTACATTCATTCCACTTAATGGAAACTGTCCCATACAATGAGTTGTACCCTATGGCTCCAGACTTGAATAAATCAATTGTGGGAACTTGTAAACAATTGCTTTACGAATATGTAATCCGCATCAACATTTTCTAATTTCTATAAGTCTACTACTATGGCCAAAATGCTAATAGCACCAAGCATTAAGAGGAATTGTTTCTGCTGCTGTGGATGGTCAGGTGTCCTACTATAGCAATACCTACTATACAATAGCAAACCCCCCCTTTATCTCCAAGATTCTAGAAAAGATTGTAGCACAGCAGTTATGCGCTTACCTACATAGAAATAACATACATGAAATCTATCTGTCAGGATTTAGGCCTCATCATAGCACAGAGACAGCACTAGTTAAATTGTGAACTAACTTACTACTGGCCTCTGATTAGAGTTGTTTCCTAACTTGTGTTGCTTGGCCTTAGTGCAGCTTTTTATACCATTGATCATACTATTCTCCTTGATAGACTAGAAAATGTTGCTGGTGTTAAGGGAACAGCCCTCTCCTGGCTCAGGTCTTATCTGAATGATCGTTATCAGTTTGCAGATGTAAATGGTGACTTCTCTACACATACTAAGGTAAAGTTTGGTGTTCATCAAGGTTCTGCTTTAGGCCCATTGCTTTATATATATATATATATATATATATATATATATATATATATATATATATATATATATATATATATTTATTTATTTATTTATGGTATTTTATATATATGTTACATGGTATTAACTTCTACTGTTATGCTGATGACACAGTTGTATGTTTCAGCAAAGCCAGATGAGAGACACCTGCTTAATAAAGCTGAGGAATGTGTAAAGGACATTAAATACTGGATGCTTATTAACTCCCTTCTACTTAATTCTGACAAGAGAGAAGTATTTGTACCAGGACTGCATGCAGCTAGAAGTAAGCTTTCTGATTGCATAGTGTCTCTGGATGGCATTTCTGTTTCATCATGTGCTGCAGTAAAAGACCTTGGTGTGATTATTGACTCGTCTTTCATTTGAAGCCCTTGTAGATAATATTACTAGGATACCCTTCTTTCATCTCAGAAATATTGCTAAGATAAGAAATATAATGTCACTACATGACGCAGAAAAACTAGTTCATGCTTTTGTTACCTCTAGGTTGGATTATTGTAATGCTCTACTCTCTAGATGTTCCAGTAGGTGCATAAACAAGCTCCAGTTAGTCCAGAATGTAGCAGCCAGTTATTACTAGAACCAGAAGATATGACCATATCACCTCTATCTTATCCACCCTGCACTGGCTCCCAATCAAATTTCGCATTGATTATAAAATGGTCTCGCGCCACAGTACCTGAGTGAACTTTTGGCCTTTTATGATCCGCCATTCCCACTTTGATCAAAAGGTGCAGGTTACTTGTTGATACCTCGAACAGTGAAGGCTACAACAGGGAGCAGAGCTTTCTCTTACAAATCCCCACAATTATGGAACAGCCTTCCAATTAGTGGTCGGGACTTAAACACAGTCTCAGTGTTTAAGTCTAGGCTGAAAACATATTTGTTTAGTCAAGCCTTCTGTGAATATTCTTTCTTAGGTAAAGGAGCAGATCTGGAGGGATCACAGGCATAGAGTGTTACGGTGAACCGGGATGTTTGGATGCTGTCGCCCCTGCTCAGCCAACCCCCACCAGACTTATGCCCAAGTCTCACCCATGCTTCAGTCAATAATCTCACCTTGATACGGTAAATTTGCAACAAATAACTGCTGCTGTATTCAAACAGATTGTCCTGTGTCAATACCAAGACCCTAATTCACAATATACTCATACTGAACATCCTTTCAACACACTTAGTACTGTCTGACTTTATAGTAAACAGCTGTAGAAGAATAATGGTTAACAATCCAGTGTCACCCAGAAGAGGATAATTTCCCTTTAAACTTTGGTTCCTCTGAAATATTTCTTCCTCATGTCATCTATTTCTTTTGTACTATTGCCTCTTGCTTGCTCATTTGGAATCTAAACCTATATGCAGATTTCTGTAAAGGTGCTTTGTGATGATATCTATTGTTAAAAGTGCTATACAATTAAAAATGAATTGTAGTGTGCATTCTTCTGATCCCACTTAATTGATAATGACATGCAAATTCACGCAAATTGCACTGTTGCACCGGCAGGTCTAACAAAATGCTTAGAGCTTTATAACAATATTAATAGGCTTTTGTTACCATTGTTTTAGATAGTATTGTGGTAATGGAAAGATGATTATATTAACTGTTTGAATCCTGTAAAATGGTAAGCTAGTGGCAGACTCATCACACCTACAAAACCATGTTTCCCAATAAACAGCACAAAAAAAAACACAAGCCCATAGTCAGATTTAATTGCTGACTGCTGCTGTATACAATGCGCAGATTGGGAAGATAACACAAGGAGCCTTTTTGGTGTGATATAATTTTACTGGCAGAATTGAACCAATTTCAACCTCCCATCCAGTTGACAAATGTAGCATCTAATTTTGTCATCTGCTGCCAGCACTCACAATGTGTTTCACATAATTGGACAAACATGGCATTCCAAAAAAATCAGGATCATCCAAGTAGAGAACAGATTTCATAGCTCAGTTGGGCTGAATGCATGCAATATGCCACAAAGTGAGCAGAGCCACACCAAGTCATTCAGAGTAGTGACTTGGGTTAACTTGTCTTAACCCATGATCAGAATAATCTGCTTGGGTTTATTAAGATAATTTGTGGAGTAAGGTCAGGTGCAATTGTCCTCAAATGTGCCCAAGAATTAAAAAAAAAAAAACAATTAAATAAAACTTTGGATATTGTAGAAAACATACAGCCCACTACCAGTATTTACTCACTCATTCATTCATTCATTCATCTTCATGGTTGATATAGAGATTATCCCATAAACACTGGGAATGAGGTGGGAATGCCACCTCAGATGGGAAGCCAGTCATTCATACACTCGTTCACTCCTAGTGGCAATTTAGCATAGCCAATACACCTACAGGAATGCCACCCCAATATCAATATTTTGGTAATTCAACCAGTTTATACAATGCAGCAGCATCCAGGAGCTGGGGGTGGACTTCAGCGAGAAGGACCCCTCTCACACCTGTCTGCATTCACAAGAGCGATGTAAAGATTGTTATAATAAGGCTGTGCACAGGAAGAGACCCAACCTGCTAATGGTGCTCAGGTCCTTCAATGAATATAACAAAGTGTTCCATTAAACTGTAGCAGTAAGGGACACTTTTATGCAGTGTGAGCTGGACCTATACTGGAAGCGGTATGGTATGGTGTCCAAATTTATGACTACCAAAAAACAAAGCCTACCACCCCTTTCCATGGCATACTTGTCAAAATGAAGAATGAAATCTTCGGCAATAGGCTGAGCCAACTATGGTCCATTTTCCAGGGTGCTAAACAGACAGCTATATGACTTCCCTTTTCCCATTTCCTCATCCCCATCCAACACAAATTTCAATCAAAGGGTGAACCAGCTCTCAGCATGCTAACTTAAACTCCCCCAGCCTCCTTGACAGGAAACCACAGCCTTTACCTTAATGTGAAACCAGAGCCCCGTCCCTCTCGACCTTGTCGCGGATCACCAGGTCTACACTGCCTGCACCTCCTCCAGCTGTTGTGGATGAAAAGTGAACCGTGCTCCAGTGCTCAGAGCACTGAAGGAACATAATCCTCATTTTCTGAGTTTCCTCACTCTGAGCTGTGTTTGTAAAGTATAGCTGTAACCACAGGCAGGACAAGCCCAAGGCTCCTGCTGGCCTTTAGCCCTAAACTTTGCTCATAAAAGCTTATATTAAACTGCTCTCCCAAAAGGCAGAGAGTGATGAAATGTCTCAAAACTTTACCACGGACAGGAACATGGGGCTTGATCTTACTTATTGTAAAATTGTGTTGTTTTTTTTTACTGAAAAAGTCCAACGGTCCAACATACACTGGTAGATAAACATAAAGCTTATATTTAGCCCAAATAAAGCTGGGCTACATAACTACAGGCAGCAGGGATGAAAAGTTGCATCCAACATCAACATGCTCTTTGCTCTTCTTACTGTCTTCATTTCATCAAGTTCAAAATATAAACTTGGCCATATACTAATGTGCTGCTGCTTCACCCAGTGTGGTGTACAGTTGTGTGGAACAGCTCATTACTGGACAACACATTAGTAGAGCACAAAAAATCCTATATTTGATTCCATAGCTACCCACACAATATGGATATTGACTGGTTGATTTGATTATTAGTTATATAAGTAGAGAATGCAGCAGTTACTTGGCAACATTAGCAGCTTATTAGTGTTTTATCGAGTGTTTTCACGCACTTACCTTATACTGTAGGTGTTACCTCCTTCTCTGTAATAATAGCCTGCACATTTCCTGTTTCTTCAAATGCACAGGCTAGATAATGCTTAGTAGTAACTTGTGCTCTTGATAAACTGTCACCGCACAAGACGTATAAAAATAAAACCTTATAAATGATGTCTCTTATTTGCTTATGTTCAGTACACAGCTCTATTTTATTGCACCCTCCAGAGTACTAAGTATGTATGTCATGTAAAACATGTTATTTACCAAAACAGTCAAACTCGATTATGCTTAAAAAAAAAACAAAAAAAAAAACTGAAATAATTAAAAACGACATTGGTAATGCTTTGCATTAAAGGTCACATATATTTCTAAAAACAGTAGTTATAAAGGAGAAGCAGGTAAAACTTATAATAAGGCAAAAATGTAAGAACATTAAATAAAGTACTGTTGCCAATTATCTGCTGTATTGGTTTTTATTATTATTATTATTATTATTATTATTATTATTATTATTACTATTATTAAGTGTTACCCTGAAATCCTACCAGAATTGTAGCATAAGTGATGAAGGGTTTGTGTTGCATGAGCGAACTTCTGTTCAATCAACACTGCATGCATTTTGTATGTGCTAGCGGAATGACAGCTTGCTTCACTTTTAGCAACAAAAACCAATGACCAAATGAACAACAGTGACAGTGAAACATGGGGAATGGGAACGGATGAAGCTCACAGCACTAAAACAACACAGATCAATTGAAACATTGTATGAGACAGCGGGGCGGAGAAAAAGCCGTGTATGTGTCTTTATTCCGGTTGTCCTTGAGTATCATTATTGTACAACCCCTCTGCTACACAAGACTAGGAGGCACAATCATGACACCTTTGTAGATTCTTATTTTAAATAAAGTTCACAGAGAGGCACAGTAGGTAGTGGTGCTGCCTCACTGTTTTAGGATCCTCTGAGATGATATCATGTGAGGGACATTATAATTGGAGCAGATGAATGCTTGTCAGCTAATCTTTCAAACTATCATTGCACTTACAGGAGAATGCACTGAATTAACAAATAACTTATTTTATTAATTAAAAACCAAAAATTAAAAGTGTGATAAAATATTATATTAGGGTTTCATGACCTCGGTTTAGTATTTCGTGGCTACATTAAGTTGTCACTGCAAAATCTAAAAATAAAAGGATCTAGATCAAGTGCTATTTTTATAAGCTTCCAAACAAGGAGGATAGAAGCCATATTGTTACATTAAACCAAATGTGCACTGTAATAATTACAACTAAGTCTATTCATGCAGAAAAATATTAGTAATATACTAGACTTCTATTAGATGTTTATTTCAACGTTTGACATCTTCTCATTCATATATCATATTAGTCTTTTTCATTTTTAAATTGTCTCTTGCATTTGTTACATTTTATAATATTAATAGTAAAGAAAAAAAGATATTTCCTTCTTAGGTCCACATTTTCTATCCCTGATTTTTTTTTTCAGGCTTGATGGCAAGTGTTCATGTTTAAAGGTAGTGGTCTAGATGCTACTGAAGAATCCTACTTCTACTCAAGAAAAATCAGGCAACCCTGGAGGCATGAACTATTCACAGGTGATTTGCATAAAAGTCAACTCTGAATAGGCATAACTTACCTTACATAAATACTCACAAAATGTTTGAGCTCAAGTCACCAATTCTGAATGAGACCCTTTATCTCCAATTATTAAGCATTTAGATGGAACTTATTTTTGACTCTTTTTGAACTGTAAAAACATCATTTCATTTTGATTTACTTTTCCCTGTGTGTTAGTTTTGCACTTAATTAGTAGCATTTTAAAATAATGTAAAGGTGTGTTTGAGTGTCTAAAAGACATGTGCATCATTCTCAATTAAAGACACACCTACTATTTAAATTAGTTGCTATTTATGCAGTCCTATTTCCTTCCTGAATGGAAGCTCTCACATAAGAGCCCATGAAAGCATCTATACAGTGTCTTTTCAACATCCACTCTTCAGTATGTTTGCTGAAATTGACAGGTGAAGCTCTGTTTTTTCATTAGTAATTTCACCTAAAGCCAGAGTGGTATTACTTTAGCACTCAGGCAGACTAACAGGAGGAAAGGCATCACAAGAGGAATATATACAACCTAGTACAACATGTACAGAGCCCAGCGTGTACCAGAGGACGTCAGGATAAAATACCTTAAGGAAAGAAAAGGCAGCTTTTAGTAAACAAAAAAGGAATCTTTAAATGCATATGCTGTAAAGACTTACTGTCCAGAAAAAACAATACTTCCCTAGTAATTGGCCTTTTCGTCATGGCAAGTACCAGCATTACTGTCATCCCAGATAAAACAGTGTAGCTTTAGCTTCAACAGTGATGACAGAATAAGTAGCCTCATCACCGAACCGAACTAACAGTGGTATAAATAAAGTCCCTCTACATGCCCATCTGTGTGTGTTCTTCTCATGCAAATACAGCAAATCTAATCTGGAAACTGGCCTTGGCTTTCAGAGCCTGTGTGTTAAGAGCTCAGGCTGCCTAGACACCTCGGATTCAATTTGTTTGTTGCCACTAAAATCACTATAAACAAAGGAGCAATCGCGTGCCACTTATTGATGAACTAAAGTTTTTAGATTAGCACTCAAGCTCTAAGAGTGTGTACAAAAATGGTCAACAGCTAATGCACAGAAAAGGCGGAAATATAGTGGACATGCTGCTGTATCATCATTTGTCAGCTTTATGGAAATGCACTGTCCCTTAATAGTGATAGTTTTGTCATATACTGTATAATGTGTGCTCTTAAATTAACAAATGTCCTATCAATAAGAAAATTGTGTGGGTAAATATAAAAATATTTATTTAACCATTTGAGGATAACTACTTGGAACTATATTATCATTCAAATCACTTCTAATTTACACACTCTTGTTCACACCTACCTGAGTCTGATACTTACGAGGAGCAGCACTAAACTACATGCTGCATAAAAAAGAGATTTTTTTCTATCCAGATTTGATCGAGATTTAAGATGGATGCCTGTGCTGTTAGTATTGTGACAAGCAACTCTATGTGACATTTGTTCAATTCAATTCTAACATATCTGTATAGCGCTTTTAACGACAGCTTTACAGAAATCCGGATGTAGATTTAGACCCCTAATGAGCAAGCCAGAGTTGACCATGGCAAGGAAAAAAGTCTCGACATGGAGAAGAAACCTTTAAACCAGATTCAAAAGGAAACTCATCCTCTTCTGAGTGACACCAGATACTGGGATTTTGATCATTACATTAGATCATACAGCCATACAGAGAAAAGGCAAACAGTACTAAGATTCTTGATGTGGCTTAAGGTGAGTGTGAGATGATTTAAGCTTCTATTACTTATTACTTATACATTATACACTCCACCCTTGGCAAACCATGGACCTCGCTTTGTGCACAGAGGCATTGTCATACAGGAACATGTTCTGGCCCCTTAGTTCCAGTGAAGAGAAATTTTAATGCTACAGCATACAAAGACATCCTATACACTTGTGTGCTTCCAACTTTGTGGCAATAGTTTGGAGAAGGTACACATATGGGTGTGATTCTCTCTCTCTCTCTCTCTCTCTATATATATATATATATATATATATGTGTGTGTGTGTGTGTGTGTGTGTATATATATACCTTGGACCAGTCTCCTGTCTTCCACTCATAGCATTTTGAGTAATCCTCACATGGCTCCTGGTGGGTGGGACGGGAGGCAGGGTCACAAAGCCCCTGGGGATTTGTGCATGTCACTATCCTTTTCCTGGTGCCCCGCCCACAATTAGATGAACACTGGAGGGATGGTGGGAGAGAGAACAGGAAAAGAAAGCAGAGAAAAGAACAGGTAGAAGTATAGGGAAAATAAGGAAGAAAGAGGGAAAAAAAACAGACTTGTTAAATGCCACCCCCTGTGGAGTCCTTTTAACTAGTTTCTCCAATGAAAGAAGTTTTGTTAATGAAGTGGATAACACACAGATTAGGCAGGGAGGGGAGAGAGAGAGAGAGAGAGAGAGAGAGAGAGAGAGAGAGAGAAGCAAAAACTACCACAGTGCCCTCCACAGGTCAAGCTAAAGCATCACAGTTGCATATGTCATATATAAGCCCTAAATTCCTATATGGACATTCCATTATAATATACCCTGATCAGGTACAGCTACCATACACACTCACTTTCCACTTTAATAGGAACACCTGTACACCTGCACATTCATGCAATTATCCAATCAGTCAATCATGTAGCAAACTGTAGCAGCAGTGCAATACAAAAAAATCATGTAGATACAGGTAAAGAGCTTCAGTTAATGTTCCCATCAAATATCAGAATGGGGAAAAAAGTGATCTCAGTGACTTTGACCAAGGCATGGTTATTGATGCCAGACAGGCTGGTTTCAATGTTTCAGAAACTGCTGATCTCCTCGTTTCGAACTGACAGGAAGGCTACAGTAACTCGAATAACCACTCTATACAACCATGATGAGCATAAAAGCATCTCAGAATGCACAACACACCAAACCCTGAGGCAGATGGGCTACAACAGCAGAAAGCCACATCAGATTCCACTCCTGTCAATCAAGAACAGAAATCTGAGGCTACAGTGGGCACAGACTCACCAAAACTGGGCAGGTGAAAACTGGAAAAAGATGTATCTGCATGATTTTTTTGCATGATTTTTTTTTGCACTGCTACCATATGATTGTCTGATTAGATAATTACATGAGTGTACAGCTGTTCCAGATAAAGAGGATGGTGAGTGCAGGCCACTTTGTTGGTATAAAATTACTGACTAGCCCATCTGTTGCTGTGTACAGATTCTCAGCCCCCTCTACTCCATCCATTATTGGAAAGGCACTATCAGTGGAGTGTGTGTAGAGCTGGTACAAGTGTATTAGGTACAGCAGTATTGTTGGGGTTTTAAACACTATCTCTGGTGGCCGCTTTATTAGACATAACTGACCTTGTTAGGTGTATGGTTAGAGACTACAGCTCATTTCTTCTTATACATATTCTTAATCATTGCCTAGTCTTCATCAGTGTTCTCTGACCACAAAACCACTGTTTGCTGGGTTGAGAGACAGTCCACCAACCAAACTTTCCAGCTGTGACACTAAGGTGTTTAAAAGAAAAAAACCCATAGCAACACTGCTTCGCCTGGTACCAGGGCTACACACATTAAGTATAAAGTAGGTTTAGACTATGCCATTTCAGCTGTCTTTTAAGACTATTACTTGTCACAATGTATGAGATGATCCCAATAAACTCTATAACAGACTATGCAATAAAGTGTTCACCATGTCAGATTACATGATGAAGATCCTTTAACGATAGTCCTGTAATTAAAAGAAATTACTGCTTTTGGCTTATGTCATCAATCAGCACAATGCTTTACTGGGTGTGCAGTGATGAAGCACAGATTTGTACATACATGAAAGCTGTAATTCATCCTCCATTCTTTCCATGCCACATCCCTCTTTGCCCTGTCATGACAGAACTGTGATAGGACTCTACGCCCCTACAATTCAACAATCCACTCTTCTTTTAAATTCCACATTTCAATTATGTCTCTCTCTATTGTCAGTACTGTATTTCTAGCTATCCCATGAGGCTTGCTTAATCCTATGCCATCCTCCTATTGGTGGCTATTAGGTGAGAGTTGTAGCGGCAGTCACACTCTGAGATTTTAATTAAAAATTTGCAAAACTTTGTCATCACAGTGTATTTTCTCCCATATACACTTTTCACTTTTAGTGAACTCAGTATGCTACATCACAGCGTCTGCATAAAACGGAAGGACATTTTCAAACCTGGCTCCACTCAGTGGCATCCCATGCAGTGAGACAGTGGCGTCCCTCGCAGTGTTGAATGCTCTCTGGCTTCACACCGAGGCAGTAGAGTTCTCGTGTGGTGAGGAACGAGCCATTCTGGAGCTGATAAACACAGCCGACCTCACGCTGTTGTGCACCTTTTCCACATGTCACTGAACACTCACCCCAGTCACCTGCCACCCATCTGAGAGAGAGAAGAAATGGGGGAAGGTTAATTGAGACAGTCAGAAAAGGACAGTTGTTTCACATACACAGGATATAGGGCATTTATGCAGAATCTAAAGCAATTTCCATATTCTAACCCCAGCTTTGGAAGTTGATTCAGAGATAAGCCCAAATACAGAAACTGTGAACTCTGATCTGTTTCTTCTGGCTCCCGTATGTTACCATCATCAAACTAAGCCTGGCATTTTGAATCCAAGCACGCAAAGGCTGTGTAGAGTTAATAGTTGTGCGACCTTGACATTTAGAAATGACTTCCAGGTTTTCACAACCAAATCTCCAGAAAAATCCTCCTAGCCAAACTTTCCATTGTTAGAGGTGTTATGAACACTTCTCGGTTTCTACAACTCTGTCACTTTTTCTGTCCACACCTCCAAATCAATTAACCTTTTTTTTTTCCAAGGTTGCATAAATGTTTTTTAAGTTTGCATAAAAAGCCAGTCCAGAAGGGAAAAATGTAAAATATCTCAACTTTCTTTTGCAGTCAACTGAAATTTCACCACAGAAGCTACTATTTTTCAAGTAGCAAAAAGCAGATTATGGATATAATTTGGCAGGGATTTTAATATGTTTCCTTATATAAAGAATCAGCTTGAGATAGGGTAGGTTCTCTACTCTGATAAAAAAAAAAAAGAAATTCTGAAAGTATTTCTTTAAGCACAAAAAATTAAAGGTTTCATACAACAACCCCTTGAGCCTTGGTACCACTAACTCTCAGAAGCCTACACACTCACTGATCACTATATTAGGAACACCTGTTCACTTGCACATTCATGTAATTATCCAAACATGAAGCTCTAGCGCTATATCCACATTATTTTATGCTGACATAGCTCAAGAGCTTCACAATGAATAAAATAATGCAACTATAGCTCAAGAGCTTCATGTTAATGTTTACATCAAACATTAGAATGGGGAAAACAGGATCTCAGTGACTTGTGGTTTGAGTATTTCAGAAGCTACTGATCTCCTGGAATTTTCACGCACAACAGTCTCTAGAGTTTACTCGGAATGCTGTGAGAAACAACCTCAGTTCTGTGGGTAGAAATGTAGATGAGAGAGGACTGAGGAGAATTGCCAGACTGGTTCGAGATGAAAGGACGTCTACAGTAACTCAAAAAACATCTCTTTACAACCGTGGTGAGCAGAAAAGTATCTCAGAATGCACACCTAACCTTTAGACACGAAAGTGCAGCTGACAGATATGCACCTTTCTAACATCTTGTGGAATCCATGCCATTAAATATAAAAGCATATAAGAATATATTCATAATAAAGTGGCCGGTGAGTGTATGTCCTTCCATCACTTCCTTCTCCTAGTTTCCCAGTGTTGCTCCAAGTGTCTGCCTTGATCTTGAGTATGGACATGCCTGTGTTATCTCTGTCTGCCTGTCCCTTGACCCATGCCATGGATACTGACAGTCCTTGAATAAGTCCTATTACATGTTCAGCTGCCTTTGACTTCTCTTCGATAAAAAAGGCATATCAGATGATGCAATTGCATTTGTGTAGACCATATGTCATTGATAAAGTTGCATAGTAATAATAATAATTACCTCCATGGAACCACAATTAATCATGGTGACAGCATCCACCCAGTGCGATAGGGCAAAGGCCATTATCTCTCTATTGTCACAAGCAGGGTCATGGAAAATATATGATTTAATATGTATTAAATCACTAAATATCCATCAGAGAATAAAAACAATAGTGTCAGCAATTAGACTTTTCTAATAAACTCAACAGTGATGCCACAAATGGGGCCAGAGAAACATCTGGAATCTGCAGGGAGCTCTTCTGTCTCCAAGTGTCTGATGCTGTAATAAACCTAAGGCCAATTTAAAGTCTATAAAAGGACTGCACTGCTTTTTTCTGTTCTTATTGTTCTTGGATTTTATATAGTCAGGCATTTCTGGTAGCTCATTTCCTTCTCTCATATAAAGCTTTTTTTTGTATACCACTTGCAACCAAGGCTTTAAATGTTTGACAAAAAGGAGACATTATGAAAAGCGGACACAAGAAAGGTAAAGCAGCACAAATAATACAAGGTAACAAGACAAATGAGTCATAATTTCTGTAATGGCTGGCTGACAGTTTTCACAGGTGGCTCTTCTTTTTACTTCACACTTTCTTCCCATTCATGTTACTGTACCACAATCCTGTGAGAATGGTTAAATGGCATTTGGCTAGACACTCAGTGTACGTAATTCAACAGGGGAACACATGGCTAGACAGCTACATTGATTTTGGCTTTTCTGTAGAACTGTAGAGGTTTTTGAAGTTTCTGGTAGCTCATATTTTCCTGCTCTTAATTGCTATTTTTCATGTCTGAATTCCACATTATTCAGGCTTTACATGTTTGATGAAAATAAGATATGCTCTGCAACTTAATACTGTTTTGAACATACTCCGGCTGAGTTCCTCTCATGCTTGGGAAGCCATAATAGCTTGCTAGTAAATTAGTGTGACGACTTTGATGGTCTGTAAGAAGAAGAGGTCAAAGATAGAGATAGAGAAGAAAACCAAGTGGTGGAAGCCGAAAAAGGAGGAATGTTGTGAGGACTTTAGACAGAAGTTGAGGCAGGCTCTGGGTGGTCAGATAGTGCTGCCAGATGACTAGGAAACTACAGAAGAAGTGATCAGGGTGACAGGAAGAAAGGTGCTGGGTGTATCATCTGGAAGGAGGAAAGAAGATAAGGAGACTTGGTGGTGGAATGGGGAAGTTCAGGATAGTATCCAGAGGAAGAGGTTAGCCAAGAAGAAATGGAACAAGGACAGGACTGAAGAGAATAGACAGGAATACAAGGAGTTACAGCGCAGAGTGAAGAGGGAGGTGTCTAAGGCCAAGCAGGAGGCATATGACGAGTTGTACACTAGGTTAGACACTAGAGAAGGACAGAAGGACTTATACAGGTTAGCTAGGCAGAGGGATCGAGATGGGAAGGATGTGCAGCAAGTTAGAGTTAAGGATAGTGGAAAGGCAGTTGGTCCTGACGACATCCCGGTGGAGGTCTGGAAGTGTCTAGGAGAGGTAGCAGTGGAATTTTTAAGTAGTTTGTTTAACAGGGTTTAAGAGAGTGAGAAGATGCCTGAGGAATGGAGAAGTAGTGTATTAGTGCCGATCTTTAAGAATAAGGGTGACGTGCAGAGTTGCAGCAACTATAGGGGGATAAAGTTGATGAGCCATACAATGAAGCTATAGAAAAGAGTAGTGGAAGCTAGGTTAAGGAAGGTAGTGGAAATTTGTGATCAGCAGTATGGCTTCATGCCCAGAAAGAGCACAACAGATGCAATTTTTGCTCTGAGAATTTTGATGGAGAAGTATAGGGATGGTCAGAGGGAGTTGCACTGTGTGTTTGTAGACTTGGAGAAAGCGTATGACAGGGTGCCAAGAGAAGAGCTGTGATACTGTATGAGGAAGTCAGGAGTAGCAGAGAAGTATGTCAGAGTGGTGCAGGATATGCATGAGAGGAGCAGGACAGTGGTGAGGTGTGCTGTAGGTCAGACAGAGGAGTTCAAAGTGGAAGTGTGACTGCATCAGGGATCGGCTCTGAGCCCCATCCTGTTTGCTATGGTGATGGACCAGTTGTCAGAGGAGGTCAGACAGGAGTCTCCTTGCACAATGATGTTTGTGGATGACATTGTGATCTGTAGTGAGAGCAGGGAGCAGATGGAGGAAAACCTGGAGAGGTGGAGGTTTGTGCTGGAGAGAAGAGGAATGAAAGTCAGTCGTAGTAAGACTGAGTACATGTGTGTGAACGAAAGGGAGGGAAGTGGAACAGTAAGATTACAGGGTGAAGAGGTGAAGAAGGTACAGGAGTTTAAGTACTTGGGATCAACAGTCCAGAGTAATGGAGAGTGTGGGAAAGAGGTAAAGAAGCGAGTGCAGGCAGGTTGGAATGGGTGGAGAATGTTGGGAGTTCTGTGTATTAGAAAAATATCAGCGAGAATCAAGGGGAAGGTGTACAAGACAGTGGTGAGACTGGCCATGCTGTATGGTTTAGAGACAGTGCCACTGAGGAACAGACAGGAGTCAGAGCTAGAGGTAGCAGAGCTGAAGATGTTGAGGTTCTCTTTGGGAGTGACAAGCTTGGACAGGATTAGGAACGAGTACATCAGAGGGACAGCTCATGTTGGACGTTTGGGGGGCAAAGTTAGGGAGGCCAGATTAAGATGGTTTGGACATGTTCAGAGGAGGGAGAGTGAGTATACTGGTAGGAGAATGTTGGACATGGAGCTGCCAGGCAGGAGGCGAAGAGGAAGTCCAAACAGGAGGTATATGGAAGCAATAAATGAGGATATGAAGCTAGTGGGTAAAAGTGTTGAGGATGCAGAAGATAGGGATAGGTGGAGAGTGATGATTCCCTGTGGCGACCCCTGAAGGGAAAAGCCGAAAGAAGAAGAAGAAGAAAGCGGAAATTAATGCGAGAACTTAAGAGGTTTCTTAACAGATAAAATATAAAAAAACTGATAGTCATCTGCTTAAATAAAAAGTATATATATATATTTTTTTTTGTTCGATGCACAGTCACAATGGCTTAATGGCTAGTATGCTAGCTAACTAGCACGGTAATAAGCTGGTTAGCTAACTACCTAGCACAGTAAGGTAATGAACTTAATCAACTGTTATGTTCTGACTGAGCTGTTACTTCAGTTAGTGCTAACTAGCTGGCTTGATAACTAGCTGTCACTACCAAGTAATGAGGTTTTGCTGGCTCTCCTGTATAGACGGAATGACCAGTAAGATAGCAACAGGGATTCCCTCAAAGAAAAAGGGTGTTAAAAAAGAGGGTGTGTTAAAAACAGTAACAGAATGCAGCTATTAAGAAGACCCCCAGGGACAAATTGCTACAACTCAGGACAAGAGTTCTCAGGACAATCAGACTTTGTGTCTAGGCTACACGTTTTTCAGTCCTAGCTGCTCTGTGCACAAGTAGGTTCTGTAAGCTGCTATCCACCGATCAGAGACAGACAATATGTACATTTAAACTTTCCCTGTGGTGGTAAGCACTACTAGTGCACTACTTGTTTCTAAATCCCATTTTCTGCTAAACTAAACACATCTGAAAATGCATTCTGGCACTCTATAAGTACTATTTTTACTAGCTGAATAAATGAGCTTCTATTGATGGCAAACAAACATTTTTTTTAAAGAATTAACACCAACAGTGACCAAATTAAACAAAATACAGAACATGCATTGCAAAAAATGTCATACATCTCTTCTTTACAGAAAATAAAGACACAACCAGACTCAACTAACAATTTTTGTGTATGATGTTAGGAGGGAGAATCACAGTTCATAGCCAAAGACCTGCTGCTGCTTGGTCAAGGGTGCAACACAATATGTTACAGTGACTTTACCAAAATAGGTTAAGAAGTTTAGCTATACAGGGTTGTCCCTTCCCCAATACTCAGTTATTCAGACCTGTTAACCCAAAAGAGGAACACATGTACACAGGACATTTTTAATACAATTCTTTCACAAATCACTTGTCTAAGAAAACTGGAGTCTGTGTATACGGGTAATACAATGTATATGGGTTTTACGGTAACCATCAGGGTGCTTGGGAAGAAAAAGATCTTTAGTTAAGATGTTACCACTAGAACAGTTTACATGCACATTTTTTCTTCCTATTCTAGGAAAAAGAAGTTACATACATGAATTTGTAAGAACGTATGCATGTAAACATTTCTTGTGTCTAGTGTTTTCTGTGCTGGCTAAAATGCAGAGCTCATATGCAAAACTTGTGAAGGTTGGCACGTCTGATTATTCTTGATAAGCGGCATCAGTGTATTTTACTAGCTAAATAGCTTGTTGTACTTTTGAGTTTCACTTGGTTAAACAGTGGTTAGACAGAAAGTACATACAATATTATCTAACAAAGTAATGTAATTCCTTTTAAAGAACATGATAAATGGTAACACCATCTGTTAGGAGGCAGATATTACAAGTTCAACAATGAGAACTTAACTCTAAAAAAAAATTTAAATCACAAATCTGTTTTTTGCAGACACACACTGGTCCAATAAAAGACGTGTAATGAGCCCAGTGCACTTTGGGATCTCATTTCAGCAAGAGCAGATGATTCAATAATGTCCTCAGCATGAATCCAGATAGAAATGGACCTTAGTATTATTATTTCTGAGCAACAATGGGAACACATCTCTTATCCATTCTTTTCCATAGGTACTCTCTAAGCTTATAAGAACAGAGCTGCTATGTGTTATGCTTGGACCGAGTTTCATTTGAGTTCTGTTCACAAAGCTCTGGAATGTTATTTGCCTCAGCCATATTGTCTCATGAGTGTCTCTCCAAATCAGCATAGACTTGGCAAGACAAGCTCCACCATTTATATACATCTCAACAGTTGGACATAATTCACATCCACAGCTGTATGTGATCTCCAATAAAAATAGCACACTATAGCTAATTATCACAGCCATCATTTCAACAGTACATTTCCCCGATATCGTCAGGGCTCATTTTACATGAAGGATATGTGAGATTCACATAGTAGAGCCCAAAAAAAAATCATTCTACCAGCAAAACCTGCTTTTACTTTATCCAGTGATCAAAAACTGATCCAAAATATTACTCAGATGATACTGAGTCAGTAATGGAGAAAATCAATGTGGTGTAGCCTCTCTGCCTGTCAGTCCCAATCAAGGGGATGTAGCCTCTCTGTCTACCAGTCCTAACCAAGCAGGCAGGCAGGCTTTCTGCTCATCAGTACCAACCAAGGAGACATGGCTTTTCTGCTTGTCAGTCCTAATCAAGGAGACATGGCATCTCTGCCTACCAGTCCCAACCAAGGTAGTGTAGCCTCTCTACCTGTCAGTTCAGTGAAGGAGTCATGGCCCCTCTGCTTGTCAGTCCCAGTGAAGGAAGTGTGACCTCTCTGCCTGTTAGTTCCAGTGAAGGAGTTGTGGTCTCCCTGCTTGTCAGTCTCAACTAAGAAGGCATGTCCTCTCTGGCTGTCAGTCTCCACCAAGGAGGCATGGCTTCTCTGCTTGTCAGTCCCAACAAAGGAGGCATGGGTTCTCTACTTGTCAGTGCCAACCAAGGTGGCATGGTCTCTCTGCCTGTCAATCTCAAACAAGGACATATGGCCTTTCTGCTTGTCAGTCCCAGTGAAGGTGTTGTGGTGTGGCCTCTCTGCCTGTCAGTCCCAACCAAGAAGGCATGGCTTCTCTGCTTGTCAGTACCAGCCAAGGTGGCATGGACTTTCTGCCTGTCAGCCCCTAACAAGGAGGCATGGCCTCTTCGCCTGTCAATCCCAGTGAAGGAGCCATGGCCTCTCTGCCTATCAGGCCCAATCAAGGAGTCATGGTCGATGTCTGTCAGTCACTGAAAAGAAGGAATGATCTATCTACCTCTCAGTTCCAATCAAGGAAGAGTGGTATCCAAGGAGCCATGGTATCTCTGCCTGTCAGTCACAATCAAGGAGGCATGGCCTCTCTGTCTGTCAGTCCCAGTGAGGGAGGCATGGTCTCTATACCTGTCAGGCCCTCTGAGGAAGGCATAGTGACCAACTCATCAAAGTTAACTTAATTAATATCAGCTGGTTGAATAACACTAAATCACACTACTTTTCCTCATATTGCATCAAAACAGCCCTAAACCATGTCATATTAAATTGTCAGATGAAGATACACACTTCTACTCCTACTTCTACTACTTCTTTCATGCCCTCCAACAGAGCACTACATTCACCTGTATTGGCAAGGATGAGTGTTGCAGTAACGAACTTGAGGTGCAGGGCGGTTCTCTGGGTGACAGAAGCTCTCATTCACCAGTGTCATGGTCTTATTAACCATCCTTATGCAGGAAACCACCGTCTTTCTTTCTCCTGGGAAAAACACACATAAAACAGTGAATGAAACTGTTAAACTCAATCAGGTTTGCACATAAAGTTTATTCTCAAAGTGAAACAACACACATTAAAGCTTAGGGGAAAATCAAGCAGATCATAAAGGACATGATTAAAGACAATTTGTCTTCCTGTTGTTTCTTTGACCTTTACAGGCTGGAAAAGGATTTGCAGAATCAGCACTATATTAGCAGTGTATACACACAAAGCAACAGCAAACAAGGGAGTGCTTCTCTCTCTAAACATCTGATGTTGTAATAAACCCCCCAAAAATGTAGACCCTAAAAAGTGTACTACTTTGTGTCCTTATTGTTTTAGGATGTTATGTTTTTAGAGGCTTGTGGTGGATTTTGGCATTTGACACAACATTAGTGAGGCTTTAAATGCTTGATGGAAAAGCTAATGTTGGTGTCTGAACAAAATATAACTGGAGTTTGTTAGGATTTCCAAAGACTGACTATTTACAAATGAATCAGTGATGTATTGAGAAGTAAGCTTTCTATACAAACAACACTCCAACCCCATCATTACCCCCATCAACCAATCATAAGCAACAATATTATCAAAGCCAATCCGGCCCATGTTCCCTATTTATAAGGTACTAGCAGGTGCACGGCATGCATGCATTTCCACCTTCTTTTTCACTTATTAAGGCTATGACATCAACTACAGTTAATAGAAAAGATGACATAGATTAAGGAGACACAATGAACCATTTGAAGGTTCACTGAAGGCGGTATATAGTCCCCGTGAAACTGACTCTCGGGAAAAAAGACTGAGTGGAAAGTGAGATGCAAATAATGCAAGGTAATAACACATATGAGTCCTAATGTCTGTAATGGCTAGCTGAGAGTTTTCACAGGTGGCTCTTCTTACTTCACGCTCTGTCAAAGCCCGTTCATGCACATGTCAATAATTCAAGTTACTTTACCGCAATCCTATGAGAATTATTAAATGGCATTTGGCTAGACATTCAATGTGCGTAATTCAACAGGGGAACACATGGCTAGACAGCAACTCCTTTCAAATCCATGCTAAATAGTAACACCATCCTCCGGAATTCAGAGATTACAAGTTCAGCAAACAGAACTTATTGGCTTAAAAAGCTTTGCAGACACACTGGTCCAATGAATGCTGTCATTTTGTGGTTGCAGTGTAATTTATGTTGTTTGAAAGCATTCATTGATAGCTCAAAAACTAGCCTCCTCGTAATTACTTACTGCACCTTTAATGATGGAAAAATAGATTGACTCTTTGTCACCCTAATTCTGTCCCCAGTGATCCACCACAATTTGTACACTGTAGTGTCTTGTTTTTGTTAAGACTCTCTTTAGCTACAGTCCCCTCCAAAAGTACTGGAACAGCAAGGTCAGTTCTTTTGTTTTTGATATACCCTGAAGACATTTGGCTTTGAGATTAAAAGATGAATACAAGATGATAGATTTTACTTGATATTTACATCTAGATGTATTAAACAACTCAGCACCTTTTGTTTCTTGTTGCCCTCGTGTGCCCTGTTATTGTTTGTTTAAACAATTAATAGCTCTGAAAGTCTACTCTTAGTTTGAGCCCTAGGTTTTGCCTGTGATGACTACATTTGTTGTTAAAGATGATAAACCATCATGAAGACTAGAGTGGTGTATATGGGAGAAAGCAAGCCATTCTGAAGCAGAGAAAATATGGAAAATCGATCAGAGCCATTTCACAAACATTTGTTATAGCCAATACAACAATTTGGAATGTCCTGAAAAAGACAGAAATCACTGGTGTACTAACAACCAGATATGAAACAAGTCGGCCAAGGAAAACAATGGCATTAGATGACAGAAACATTGTGAGAGCTGTGAGGAAAACCCCCAAAAGAAGGAATATGAAGGAATCACTATCCACCGTTTGAAGACGACCTTGAGAGCAGAAATATAGAGACCATACCACAAGATGCAAACCACTCATCAGCAGTAAGTATCAGAAGGTCAGAATGGAATTCGCAAAGAAATACAGAGATGAGCCACAAAAGTTCTGGAAAAGTATGGAGAAAGAAAAGCCCGGCTCATTATCCAAAACATACAAGCTCATCATTCAACCAAGGTGAAATTAGTGTCATGGCTTGGGCTTGCATGGCTGCTTCTGGAATGGGATCACTAATTTTTATTGATAATGTAACTCATGATGGTATCAGCAGAATGAATTCAGAAGTCTACAGAAACATTTACAGAGAAATATATCCAATCTAATTGGAGAAACTTCATCATATAGCAAGACAATGATTCAATATACACTGCCAACACAACAGGGGAAGGACTTCATCAGGGGAAAAAGACTGGGTTTAAGACTGGCCAAGTCAGTCACCAGACCTTAACCCAATTGAACATGGATTTCACCTCCTGAAGGGAGACTGAAGGGAGAAACCCCCAACACAAACAACAACTGAAAGAAGCTGTGGTACAAGCCTGGAAAAACATCACAAAGGAAGAACAGTTTGGTGATGTCAGTGGCTCTCTGACTTGATGCAATTCTTGCAAGCAAATCTTAAGTGGGTTTTTTTTTTAGACTATCTGTTCCAACAATTATGCTCACCTAAAAATTAGGTAGTCTGCCACCAAAAGTGCCATGTTCTAGGCCATACATCTAGATGTAAATATCAGGAAATGAAATCTGAAATTCTGATCTCGATCATCTCTGATCTTCATCTTTTGATCTCAAACCCAAATGTCTTCAGAGTACACCAAAAACAAAAGAACTGGCCTTGCCAGTCCAGTACTTTTAGAGGGGACTGTATGTCTTAAATCACATACTTTGCAAACTTTATTTCAAATTGTGTGTTCATATTAGGAAACTCAACAAAAATTAATTGCAGTGAGGCCATGTTGGCAAATGAGCAAGATGTCTCTGGTCAGTTGGTGCTCACTAGAAATAAACAGCCAACACTTTGTGGTTGTGTGCTTGGTCTGACGGTTGCCCTGGCTAATTTTTTTTTTGGACAGACTTTTCTTTAAATCATTGAGGAAATGCATGAACAGAACATATGACACACAGGTTAAGTGCTTTCAGATCCATTTTCCTTCACAAAGCTACTAATCGAATCTCATACACATCTTACACATCTGTTCCTTCCAGTGGTTCAATAACAATCACTGGACAAGGTGTGCTATTGCAAATGGCCTAAATGGCCTATGGATTGGGAATTACTTTTGGTGTCGCTACACAGCTCAGAGTCAGAATTTATCACTGATCTAGATTTCTTCACTTTGGTAAAGATGACGTCTTTCCCAACTTTTGTTACTGTAGAAGAAAAAACATGTACTAAAACTAATTCATGCACTTAATTGCATTAAAAAACCTGAATGTTTCTTTAGTAATAAATAGAGAAGGTGGAGGAATTCTTGAAAAATATACAAAGTTTGTTGAGAAACCGGATGTTTTAGACATCATTTGTCTGATACTGTCAGATCAAAGACTTTTGTTCGGTTCCAAGGGAAACTTTTTCTGCCTTTTCCACCGACGGGGGTCGGTTCAATAGAATGGTGGCACAGGGAAGAGTGACATGTCTTTTCAGAATGACTGTCTGCTGCATTGTGCAGCATCTCTGTATGAGAAGCCTTTTGCTATTTTTGGTAAAAAGCTGATTTTTCAATTACAACAAGCAGCCTAGGGGACAAAATTTTTTCTAACTAGTTTATCAACTCCAATAATGGAAAGTAGATATGTAACCTATTGTGGATCCAGCTTCCTCTCAGCTTGTTCCTGGATTCTTATGACCACATTAAGAATTGGTACTTCCTGAAAGATGGCAGACTTTAATCGATTTCTGGGTCCCATGCTGAGGGATGTAAGATTGAGAAGGCATCAAATACACTAAAATATTCATTATATACACTAAAACCAGGAAGTTACCTGAAAATTATAGGCTAGAACTCAGGGGAGTATATCAACTCTAATAATGCCTCATGAGCCTCAAATAAAGTATAATCCCAGCACATCCCCTGACCATTTGTTAACACCATGCATCTTTTGAAAATAAAAAAAGAGGTAAAGTAATTTTAACACATATTACAAATAGTGACATGTATGGGAAAACATGTTGAGAAGCAGGCGAATCAATGAATTATATGTTATTTCTTGAACCTTGAACTTCAAATAATGCTTAGAAAGCATATTATACAATGATCATGTGAAATGTTCTTGATTCTGATTGGACGGCATGTGTGCAATATTTTTTTTTATTAAAAGTGTGACACCTTTAATGAAAAACCTGGCACCATGTTGGAATGTAACCATAAAATATTGTACACTAACAACAGGCTACTGAGAATTCATGTGAATGAGGGTGTACTGACAGAACACATTTCAAACTCAGATTCATAAAGTTACCAAGGGTCAAACACAGAGAGGCATGATGTATGCAAAAAAAAAAAAAAAGAAGGCGAATAGAAAGAGTAAATACTAAGCAAGACAAGGGTGAAATCAGTGATGGCAAACAGAGTAAACACAGCTCAGAACTTACATAAACAATGAGACTGGCGAAACCTCATAAAGGTGTATGCAAAGACTAGGAGTGCTTTTCATTTCTTAAATTGCATGACCTTGTTTTCTTCTCTTGCTTTCCTTTCCTTGCTTCAAAGCTCCTCACTCCAAGGAAGTGGAGAAAGAATGCAAGAAAAGGAAACAAGTTCAGGAGGAATTGAGAACAAATGTGCCAAAAGAGACATCCTTGCTTACTAAAGCATTACTGAAGTAACTTATTTAAATTTAACTTGTTTAATAATTTACTTATTGCAGACTTACTGATTAAAACAATATCATATGTGTACATCAGTTACTTAAATGCTGATATTTTAATTTAAAGAAGATTCTATTCATTACCTGACTTCTTCATCGGGCATATTAATCGATGTTCATGCAATTTATTTGCACCCATTTTTTATTTAATTTAGAATTTTTTTTTTAATTTGGCCTTCTTATAGTATTTATACCGTAGGCCTCCTCTCTCCTTGTTCCTTCATTTTAAGAATTGGTACTTCCTTAAATATGGCAGACTTTGATCAATTTGCAAGACAAAAGCTGAGGGACATCAAATACACTAAAATATATATTATATACACTAAAACCAGTTAACCACACTAAAAACAAGTTACCTAAAAATGGTAAGCTAGAACTCAGGGGAGGGGGACTTCTGCTGGCGGGGAGGTGTAATGTCCTAGGCTTGTGTAACATACATTTTGCTAGCAGCAAATATCCCTTATGCGCTGTTATGGAAAAACAAAAACAAATTTAACTGTGTAGTAAAGATGTTGAGAGAACAGAATTTTGGTGAAGTTGTCACCTCTACCAAAGTGAGAATCTGTTTCAGTGATGAACTCTGACTCTGAGCTGTGGAGCAACACCATAAGTAACTCCCAATCCATAAGCCATTTAGGCCATTTGCAATAGCGCATCTTTTCAAGTGTTTGGTATGGAACCACTGGAAGGAACAAATGCGTAAGTGTGCATGAGAATTGATTGGCAGCTTTGTTAGGGAAAATGAATCCAAAAGCACTTAACCTGTGCATCACATTTTCTGCCAACCACTTCTTCAGGGGTTTATAGCAAAGACCAGCTGAATGAAAAAAAAAAGTTGCAACCACCAGACCAAACACACAACCCAGGAGTGCTAAGTGTTTATTTCTCTTTTTTTCTTAGCAATGGGCAAAAACATGACTATTGACTGACCAGAGACATTGTGCTCTTTTGCCAATTTTGTCTGAAATTTGTATTTGTATTTATATATGTATGTAAAGGATTTTGCCATTGATTCATGTCAAATTGGTCCTATGTAGTGAAGTGAAGTGACTTGTGGCCAAGTATGGTAACCCATACTCGGAATTTGTGCTCTGCATTTAACCCATCCAAGTGCGCACACACCCAGAGCAGTGGGCAGCCTTTTTAGCTGCGGAACCCGGGGAGCAGTTGGGGGATTGGTGCCTTGCTCAAGGGTCTCACCTCAGTCGTGGTATTGAGGGTGGACGAGAGCGCTGGTCATTCACTCCCCCCACCTACAAACCCTGCCAGACCCAAGACTCGAACCCACAAGGGTTCACCTTCAGGTTACAAGTCCGACTCTCGAAACCATTGGGCCACGACTGCCCCGTAATAATCAGGTGCATTGTATATATATTCCGGTCCATGATACAAAAATAAGAAAAACATTGATTGACGCAGTAAGAAAGGAATTATACGGTACAAGCCATAATAGTCTAATCAGAAGTGAAAAGAAGAGAATAAGATAAGGCCCCGGGGCATAACCATAGCAACAGCCATATAATGGTAGTGGGGTGGAAACTAGAAGTCTAGCTAAATATCAATAAAAAAATAATAATTTTGCTATGTTCATATCTTTCAGTTATGAGGAAGCAAAACATATTCAAAGCCCCAAACCACTGTGGTGATCTTTTCCCCTCTCCTTTGTATTTTCCAATAAAAAATATACTGCTGCAGTCAGCTATAAGTGAGAAGGTTGAGACTGTGCTGCTTCACGTTAAGCTTTTTATATCTGTGTGTTATGATAAGAACAACACCAGCCTTGGTGAATTAGAATATGAGCGGAAAAATAAGAACAACAGATGTTTGGTATCAGATTCTGATCAGAAAGATTCTCAGACATTTCTGGTCACTGACCCCACTTTATGGGCCCACATTTCTTGCTTCCCATAAATAAATGCTAGAAAATGGGTTTGCTGGTTTAGTTTGGATCTTATAATGCATTTCACATACTTTTTTTCATAAGCACAAAGCGCATGTCAGGGCTTGAAGCATTCTGTGCTGTGCTTTCCTGCACTGTTTTAGTAAATACAAAATATTACAGATATCTAAATATCTGTAATAACAGATTATTCATATGCATTATCACTGTATATGATCATAGAAAGCTCATTAATCTAATCTAATGAATTTTAACTGAAGCCAAAGCACATGCTGCTGCAGTAGGACACTGAAATGCATGGGGTCACGACCCCAAGGTTGAGAACTCATGGGCTAGAATCAAGCAGAAATCACTAAACCAGAGAATATTCAGTGAAACACTATAGGTATTTTTGGTTTGAGCATCCAATTTCAAACCCTTCATGATCAACATAAAGCACAAACAACAGCTATGCACTGCAAAAGAGACAGGTCATGCATTATCAATCCAGCTAGACTTCATACAGTTTGCTCTAGCTGCAGCATATGTTTCAGCCATGGACCATTGCTTCACTGTTAATGTCTTTGTTCATGGCTCCTTTTCCTAATGGTGGCCCATGCAAACAACTTAGCTTGAGCTGATTTCTCTGGCAACTAAACAACCCCAGTCATTTATCAAAACATGCACAGAACAAGTTTTATTCCATGCGTAATTCCACGAACCATGAACTGAAAATTTATCACATGTACAGATGTTTATCACAATGCTTGGATGTTCATAAATCCTATACATTCTAAATTGCTCTGCTCGGACCTGACCACACACATTTACATAAAGAAATTGCAATATGAAATATAAATATAAAATGCCATATATATAAATAATTTTTGGCAATCTATTGCCCCAATTACATTTGGAAAACCCGAAATGACATGAATATTTATTTTTTATTGCTGCCTTTGGAAATGCATTGTGGCCACATTTGGAAATGTAATGCATTGTGACATTAGCCATATGTATACATGTACAACATATCATTGTTATCATCGTTGTTTGGGATATGCCAGAACTCTCTCCCAGTTCTTGGAATGTGACCATGGCTACAAACCCTAGATTAGATAGGACTTGAATGTGCATGGGAATGCTATTGTTGCATTTTGTTGGCATCTCTAAAAGTGTTGCTTCCAGTGATCAACTAAAATTGCATTGGGCAAACAAAGTTTGCACCTGTCTGCACCTTGTTGTGAGCACCATCATCAGCAATTACTAAATTATTCTGACATGATTGCCAATAATTGGGATTGGAGGTCCTCATAATCAGTTTACCCATGATTACACTTAGTTAGTAGTTTTAAATATACACACATCCTCATGCACAAGAATAACTTGATAATCATGTTCTATCCATAGAAACGTGCATATACACAGTTTACACACACACACACACACACACACACACACATATATATATATATATATATATATATATATATATATATATATATATATATACACACACATACACACACACACACACCGATCAGCCATAACTTTAAAACCACCTTCCTAGTATTGTGTAGATGCCTGTTGTGCCACCAAAACAGCTCTGACCTGTGGAGGCATGGACTCCACAAGACCTCTGAAGGTGTGCTGTCGTATCTGGCACCAAGACGTTAACAGCAGGTCCTTTAAGTCCTGTAAGTTGAAAGGTGGGGCCTCCATGGATTCGACTTGTTTGTCCAGCACATCCCACAGATTTGGGGTTTGGAATTTGATGGCCAAATCAACACCTTGAACTCTTTGTAGGTGCTTTGGGCAGTGGACAGGGGTCAGTATGGGCACTCTGGCCGGGCTGCAGCTACGTAGCCCCATACACAGCAAGCTGCGATGCACTATGTGCTCTGGCACCTTGCTATCATAGCCAGCATTTACCTTTTAGCAATTTGTGCTACAGTAGCTCTCCTGTGGGATCGGACCACACGGGCTAGAATTCGCCCCCACGCAAATCAATGAGCCTTGGGCGTCCATGACCTGTCGCTGGTTCACCAGTTGTCCTTCCTTCGATCACTTTTGGTAGGTACTAACCATTACATACTGGGAAAACCCACAATACCTGCCGTTTTGGAGATGTACTGACCCAGTCATCTAGCCATCACAACTTGGCCCTTGTCAAAGTCATATTTTTCCTTCTTCCAACACATCAACTATATATATATATATGTATGTATATATAGTACTGTGCAAAGTCTTAGGCACATGCAAAGAAATGCTGTAGAGTAAGTTTTACTCAGCATCTTGCAGAAGCAGACACAGTTCTTCTGGAGACTTGGACTGTCACACTTGCTTCTTATTTTTGCAGCAAAACCCAGCAGCCTTCATTATGTTTTTTTTTGGCTGAAAAGTGGTCTCTTATGTAATATGCTGCTTTCTTTACTGACATACAAACATTTTTCTGTAACACTTAATTTTGTGCTGGAAAACAAATGTTTGGAAATCTAAAATGTTTTTGTACTGAATCAATAATGTAGAAGTCATAAAATAAAAATTTATAACAAAGTTTGTACTAAAAAACATAGGGTGTTTTTTGCACAGTAGTATATATATATATATATATGAAATATGCATGTTTTGCATACTATTTCTAACTCTGACACTGATTTGCTTTTAATTGTAAAAATGTAATTCTAGATACATTTTTATTAGCTTGTACCTCCTCCACAATGCACGCTGCAGTCCTCCCAGCTGCTGTGAGTCCACAAGTAGAGGTGCTCAGGTTCTCTGGGCGCCTCTGTGCTGCTCTCCTGAGACTGGTTCAGGGACACTGTGTACTCATAGTGGATCCCGTATGTCTGATCGTGGAACAGGAGAACCTAGGATGAGGATCAGAGGTAGAGGAATATGGAGATGAAATCAATGCAACAAGAGATTGATTGAGTGAGGATGATGGGAAAAACAGAAAATGCTGACAACTGGAAAGTTCTATCATTAGACAATTGTAAGCTGACTGCCTAAAATAGTAAAAGGAGCACATGATAGCTTTTAATAATGGATTCCATAAAAGTTTTTTTTTTCCCTCTGAAGGCTTACTACCATATATATATATATATGTATATATATATATATATATATATATATATATATATATATATATTGTTCCAGCAATGCATTTACTTTTGGGCCAGTAAGTTAATAGTACTGGCCTGTTAAAATTAATGGCCTGTTGCTATGACCACATGATAGTCCTAGAACTGGCAATGGTGGACAAAACATGTACTATTCTCATCAGATCGCCCCAAAATCCATAACGAAGCATTTTTAAATGTAGGTAACATCTTCTATGATTCACCATGAATGTTTAGCTATTATTCTTCCTTCATTAGTAATACCGTTGCTTGTGAGAAGAGGAGATTAGTGACTTCTCTATGCTTACAAAATAATGTTCTACAAGGCACTGCTCTAGGGCCATTGCTTTTTTCGTTATATATACTACCTAGGGTTAGGGTTAAATTACAATAATTTGTAAACATGGTATTAGCTGAAAACATGGTATTAGCAGATGACAGACACCAGCTTAATAAAGTTGAGGAATGTGTAAGGTACATTAGACAATGGATGCATTTACATTCACCTCATTTGACTGATGCTTTTATCTAAAGCAACTTACAGGATATATTACAGGATGGACCAGCAAGCAACCTAGTTTAGCTCACATCCCAAACTGCTCCATGCTCCCTCCAAACCTCTAGCACTGCTAGACTGGACCCATCATCTCTCAGGGTACAAGAAGTCATGCATCAAGGTTCTTCTCTGTTCTGGCACCTAGGTGGTAGAACAAACTTCCCCTAGATGTCCGAACAGATGAGTCACTGGATCAGCTTCAGAGGACAACTAAAGACCTACCTCTTCATGGAGAACTTAAATTAACACTTTGTTATTTAAAAAATAAATAATTTTTTTCTTGTTGTCTGTGTGTTTTCATACTATACGACCTCCCCAACACGTTTTTTAGACTGATAGTACTATTGGTCCGTGACCTAGTGAACCAGAATCAAGACGTATTTATTCATAGACTTCAAAGCACTTCTGTAAGGCGCTCTGGATAAGGGCATCTGCCAAATGCCATAAATGTAAATGTAAATGCAATGACCTATAAAGCACTGAATGAATCTCTCCCCACTGTACCTGAGCAAACTTATGATCCAGCATTCCTGCTTCAAACAAAAGGTGCAGGTACATTATCATATTCTGCACTCTTCATATTCTGAACATCTTCCTACAAATCCCCCCATCTTAACTGCCTCCCTGTTAGTGTTCCGGTCTCAGACCCAGTCTTAATCTTCCTGTCTTGCTCTGTACTGCCTCCCACCCAGCAGACTACAGCGTAGAGAACTGCGGAGGCCACCACAGTATCGTAAAATGTCCTTAATAATGTCCTGCACATTCCAAAGGACCCTTGTCTCCTCAGCAGGTGGAGGTGACTCTGGCCCTTCTTGTACAAAGCATCAGTGTTATCCAGCCAGTCCAGTCTATTGTTTAGGTGGACACCTAGGTACTTGAACCTATCCACTAACTCAATGTCCAAGCCCTGGATGGTCACTGGTATGTGGTGCGGTGTTCTCCTTCTACGGAAGTCAATCACCATCTCCTTCGTCTTACTGGTGTTCAAGTGCAAGTGGTTACACTCATACCAGTCAACAAAGTCCTTGATGACATCCCTGTATTCCTGTTCATTCCCATCAGATACACATCCAACAATGGCTGTATCATCTGAGAACTTTTGGAGGTGGCAGGTGTTGGTGTTATAACTGAAGTCCGAGGTGTACAGTATGAAAAGGAAAGGGGAGAGCACCGTGCCCTGGGGAGCCCCGGTGTTGCAGCCTACCACTTCAGACACACAGTCTTTACAACCTTACATACTGTGGTCTGTTGGTGAGGTAGTCGATTGTCCATGCAGCCAGGTGATCATCCACCCCCGACTGCTCCAGCTTCCCACGCAGCAGTGCTGGCTGTATCGTGTTGAAAGCACTGGAGAAGTCAAAGAATATGACTCTCACAGTGCTCCCGGTGGTCTCCAGGTGAGTCAGTGCCCGGTGCAGCAGGTAGATCACTGCGTCGTCCACACCTATGCCAGGCCGATATGCAAACTGCAGTGGGTCGAGCACTGTGCTCAATAAGGAACGGAGGTGGCAGAGGATGATCCTCTCCATGGTCTTCATCAGGTGGGAGGTTAAGGCAACAGGTCTGAAGTGGTTCAGCTCCCTGGGGTATGCAGTCTTTGGTACTGGAACCACACAGGAAGTTTTCCACAGGATTGTGACCTTCTCCAGGCTGAGGCTCAGATTAAACATGTACCTGACCACTCCACATAGCTGGTCCGCACAGTCCCTGAGTAGTCTGGGGTCCCTTGCCTTTATCCTCCTTAGTTCACACCTCACCTGATTTGCTGTTAAGGAGAGGGGGGTGAGGGAGGACTGAGATGAGTGAATGGGGGTGAAAGGTTGTGAAAGACTAGGGGGGGCAGTGAGGGGAAGTGTAATGAGGTGTAAGTGAGGTGGAGGTGAAGACAGTCCGGAGAGGGGGGTGGTTGCTGGTCTGGAGTAGGGTGGAGAGGGAGA
>CM040985.1:8972256-9002375 GCA_022985145.1 Pangasius djambal | reverse complement strand
TCCTTAGTTCACACCTCACCTGATTTGCTGTTAAGGAGAGGGGGGTGAGGGAGGACTGAGATGAGTGAATGGGGGTGAAAGGTTGTGAAAGACTAGGGGGGGCAGTGAGGGGAAGTGTAATGAGGTGTAAGTGAGGTGGAGGTGAAGACAGTCCGGAGAGGGGGGTGGTTGCTGGTCTGGAGTAGGGTGGAGAGGGAGAACGCCGGGTGGGAGAGGAAGTGGGAACAGAGTCAAATCTGTTAAAAAACAGATTCAACTCATTTGCCCAGAGCTGACCACCATTTACTGATCCTCTCCCGCCACACTGACCACACAGTCCTCTTCACACATCACGGACATTGTTTTGTTTTGTATACTCATTTCACAAATATATTTGCACCATCCCAGAGAAAAACAGAATGCACTCATAAGCTTAGAGTGCAAACTCAGAGAACCTTCTCTTTAAACAGCCTCTGCTTTGCTTAAATTTAATATAAAAAGACACCAGTTCATCAAGGGACAGACTCCGAGGAGTAAACAGACTCCAATAGGTTGTGACTGAACAGCTCGACACGGACTGGCCAAGTCATTGCCAAGAGGAAGAGTGGAAGTGCACTCATCCATTCTCTGTAATCATGTCGAAGTAATGGCACTAGACTCTGGCTGGCGGCGAACAACACAAGCAAGGGCAATAATCTCCTCTTCAATCTGAGGGGAGTGTTTTCAAAACCAGCAGTCTGCACTGAGGAGCCTAATGGCTTGTGAACATAGGGGCCAGGTGTGTGATCTTTGAACATGGCTCTTTATTTCTTGTGTTCTTCCTGCTAAAATGCACTAAAGCAAAGATCTAGAGGATGATTTCATCTATAATGAAATTTAATTATTACATAAATAAAGAATTATCTTAACTCATTTGCTAACATTAGAAACCATTCTCAAATGCAGCATGTTATTCATGATAAAATTTAATCCTCTCCAGAAAAATCCTTCTGCTTTTTGTAGTATATTATTAAGCTAATTTAATGCTTGATAGCTAGAACTTGCATACCTGATGGCATCTGACCAGAGTCACTCAAGTGTACATTTATTTACTTTCATTAATTTTATGCAACATAGTAAAGGTATTCAATAGAGTAATATTAGTAAATATGCCTCAGAAGGACCTGAAGAAAATTCAGGAAAATAAGAAAGGCGTTGAAAAAACACTCATGGCAGTGTGTATTAGTAAAACAATCTGGTGCAACATTTAAAAGGGAATGAATACATGGAAAATCTTTGGGAATTTGGTTTATTTGACTAAAATTAGTAGTTTTGTCAACTAGACAAGCTTTCACATATGCAGAAACAGAGTGTTGTCTGTTTAGCTCAAACTTTGATGCATTACTCCTTTGGTGCAGTTCCTTTGTGCAGATACGTACATGGCAATCGCACATGGGTATGGACCAAAATGGTCTGAGAGCATCTGAGCGAGGTGGTTTGGGTCAGACTTCTTGTGAACTGTATACACACACTTGGAAAAGGCTTGTTTAACTTTTTCTTTCACCATATTTCTGTATGAAAGAGCTTTACGAGTATGTTTTCACCCGTACACACCCCTCAGCCAAATGGTTTTCCTTTATGGTTCATCCAATTATGTGCAGTCTGGAAACAAACCAAATAGCAAACAAACCAAAAACATCAATTATCAATTTATCAAAACATAGAATTGAAGGAGGGTTTACTTTCTTTTTCCCATGACTGTAGCAGATACCCCTTACTCAGAGCATATGTCTTTAATAAAGCCTCATTAAAAACATACCCTTGTGCAAGTACAAATCATGCTCTTTCTCTCATGCTAGTGAAAAACTCTTATAAAGTGTAAATTATTGGTCATAGGCAATGCAAGATTTTAGCATTTGTGCAAGTTAAAAGCACTAGACACGTATTTTTCATAATGTATGATGAGCTGTTCACAGGTGCTGATTAGCAATAAGTATGTGAACTTAAAACTGTGTCGTGCAAGTGCGTAACACATTTCCATTTAAAACACAACACCTCCGAAGTGGATTACATCAACTCACTCATTTCAGGTTTCAGGTCAGAGCAACCTGCACCAAAGCCCCTCTGAGAGCCTCTTAATCTCCTCTGCTATTTAGCTAAAATATTCCAAAGAGGGTCAAAAAACCCCTTGAAACATTTGGAGTTAAGCGTGACCTGAGGGAGCTGTGTGGAGTCTGGCATTCAATAAAGCCCGCATGATTTCTTTATTACGCTAAATATGGCACTCCACAAGTGTCCTTCAGGCTTTTCTGGTTCTCTTGACTTTAGGGTGCAGATCTATTGCAAGATAGATTGTATCTTGATTGGTCCTAATGAGCTTTGAGGCAGAACCTAACTGAATCCACACGTAAAGATGATCATTTTTCATCCAGTGTCTCACTAAAATGTAAAATGCTTAATAATTTGTATAATGTCATGATGATGTGATCTTGGTATCTGACACAGAAGAAAAGAAAAGCTGATCCACTGTCAATGTTTAAGGTCCACATCTCCCAAAACAAGGGTTACTTGTTAATAACGTGCTATTTCCCTATAATTCAGTGTGTTTATTCTGGATTAAGTAGAATTTCCAAATAAAAGTGGTACATTTTTCTCATGAACACAAGCCTCTTGGTTCATGGAAAACTAGTCTACCATGCTTGATAAAAATGGCTTAAAATGGTTTAAAAGCTTTTAGAAAAACAAGCAACCAAAGCAAGCTCCGTTTCATAAGACACTGAAACACAGCTACAATCGTAAATAAAAAGAACTTGACGTTCAACGCAGCTTCCTTGAACAAAATGGGTAAACAAATGTGTTAAAGAAGGTTGGCCAGATAAAAAAGAAGAGTCGCTCCCCTGGGCTGTAGAGTGAGGCCTAATTTATTTACCATGAGGTGGAGAGGAGTCTTAGTGGGCCCCTTGGCAGACATCTTTTCCCATAATCCTCTGCGAACATAGCGAACCGTGGTGCCGGCGAGCTCAAACTCCCCCGGCAGCTCAATTTTCCAGTCGCTGTTTATGGATCTCTTGCTCGAGTCTTTCAACGCTGAAATGGTCAAGAGGGAATATGGGTTAACTGCATGCACTCATGTGGCTCGTATAAAACGTTACAGCTGCAATATTAGAAAACTGATGCTCAACTATAAGGCTTCATTAAGTTAGGCATTGAATTCATAGCTTTTTTTTTTTTTTACCTTTATAAAATCGTTGATTGTTAAGGATGAAGTACAGTTCTTGTACTGTCCTAGTCCAAAAAAAGAAACTTCTTTTTTTAAATAATAGTATTTTCTCTAAAAAAAAACATATGTGCCAAATTATGGACACCCCTAAAGAATAACTAAAATAAATGGAAAATGCTCTCAGCCTCTAGAAACTTTAAACATTTCCTATTTCCTTTGAGTCTATGTAAAAATCCCTGTCATCCACTGCCATATGGAAAACCAAAGATTGTTCAGCACAAAAGATACACATCCTTGTTGACCTGCACAGGTAAGGCAATGGATATGAAAATATATAAGCAGTTAAAATAACATTGAGCAAAACTACACCCATAATAAACATTTCTGGAGCAGTGAAAATTTGCCAGGACACAGCTCCTGAGTGCCATCAAGCATCATTAGGTCTACTAGAATTGGTCATGTGTTGTCTTCACTTGAGACCAAAATCAATTTTGGTCATGCACACCATCAGCATACATGATTACTGAAGATTGAATACAAAGAAAACGCCCGATAGTCACTGTAATCATTGATGCTTCATGACGGTTTTGCAGCTGGTGGTCACAAGGGCCCCTCTTGTGAAGAATGATGGCATTTTAGCCCTAAATTGGGTTGCCTCTGCCAGGAGGTTAAAGCTAGGCCAAAGATGAAGCTTTCACCAAAATAAAAACCCCAAATACAAATCTAAATCGAAACAAACAGTTGTGGGAACAAACATTTTGTGTTATGCAGTGACCGCCTCAGTCTCCAGATTTAATCCCTTTTGAAACCACGTAATCTAAATTAATCAGTCAGCTTGAGCAAACCTAAAAATATGAAGGAGCTTGAAATATTGTGCATGGAGGATAGGCCAAGATCCACCTAGACGCATCATCAACCTTGTTAGACATTACAAGAAGAGACTGTTTTTGTCTCCAGAAGAGGGCTCAGACACACACACACACACACACACATACACACAAACTTATTAATAGGATTGTGTTGCAATGAACGTCTCCATATGTTTCAGCTCAAAATATGACCTAATGCATGCGTTATTTTATGTATTTTAACTTTTAATTTAATGGTGCAAATTATTCTGGAACTGACTATAATATCCAAAGCCATGGCTAAAGAATGCAACCTTGCATTTTATTATGGGGA
The DNA here is from genome assembly GCA_022985145.1 of Pangasius djambal. Lineage (NCBI taxonomy): Eukaryota > Metazoa > Chordata > Actinopteri > Siluriformes > Pangasiidae > Pangasius > Pangasius djambal. The sequence continues at coordinate 8,998,015 of CM040985.1, read as the reverse complement.
CTTTATTATGTGTTTCAAAGAGCTCTAAACCTTTATTTACTAAAATTTTATTTACTAGTTGAGAAATTGACCATACTGAAACATTCATAGGTGGCATAGAAGTGCAGCAAGTAGTGCTGTTGCCTCACAGCTCCAAGGTTCTCAGTTTGAGCCTGAGCTCTTCTAACTCTTAGAGCTTTGCATGTTCGCCCTGTGTCCGTAAGACTTCCCCTGGGTTCTCAAGTTTCCTCCAACCTCACAAACATGCATAAAGGATTGGATATGCTAAATTGTCCCTAGGTGTGAATGTTTGTGCATGGTGTAGTGAAATGGACTGGCATCCCATCCAAATTGTATTCCCGCCTCACGTCCTGCGTTCTCAGGATAGGCTCCAGACTCATCATGACCATGACCAGGATAAAGCACTTACTAAAGCTGAATGAATGAAATAATCATCCATTACATTTTTATTATATTTCCTTCTAACAACCAAGAATTTGTAGATATTTGAATTTTCATTGTTTTAGTATGAAATCGACATCTTTCCTAGAAATTAATTATCTATACCTCTTTGCATCATACTGTTACAGTATGAATGTTATAGTATTCAAGCTATTCAAAATAGCTTTGTTTACTACTACAATTTATTTTTGCCTACACAAAGTGTGTATATGTGTGTTATGAAGAACAGATGTTCTCCTCTACAAAAGGAGCCAGTGGCTTTCATGTTGCTTCTTGGGCTTTTGGTGTTTTCGGAGTCCAAAAAAGCCAGTGTGTGTCCTGTCATTAAGGAAGCGAAGTCAGAACCAGTTAAATGTGTGTTTAAATGTTAAACTGAACTAACAAGAATGTTCAGTTTGCTGGTAAGTGACCAAAGCAATAATACAGGGTTTTTTTTTAGGTGTTTCCAGATATAACACAATCCTGACTCTAAATATAACCCTGTCGATATCTTAAGAAGTGTTTTGCAAAATTATAAGAAAACATTTGAAAAGTTGGCAAGGCAAAATAGGAATCCCTGTGTGTTTTCATCAACTGAACCAGTGCAGTGACATAATCCAAAATGGACAAGCCAAAGGCATAGCGAGACACACACTCACTCAATCATTCAGTCATTTATTCCAAACTATCTGTTTCCATCACATTGTTTATCATATATTCTCTTTATACATATCACAATTCTTCCAGCTTAGTCAAGCTTGAAAACCGTCTTTAAGTTATTTAGCTGTCAGATTTTCTTATACGTACAAGTGAACTGAAATATCAGCTCAGGTAGAGGGCCTCTACAAGCATGAACCTTTAAAATATTTTGATTATTTTTCAAGATATACTGAAGAAAGAGATACAGAAACATCAGACTCCACTAGATGTGGGATTACTGCTGCAAGCTGGGTGTACTTGCAATTAAAGCAGCCGACATTTTGATTTAATACAATGTAAGGCTTATCTGATGTAATACAATGAGCTTCTAAAAGTTTAAGTTTTGAGGACAGGGAAGCCTTCTTCACTTTGTATGACAGACACAGAGGCCACGCCCCCTTCACTAGTACGAGCAGGCGCAAAGTCAATGCCTTCTTCAATTTACATGACAGGCACAGAGGCCATGCCTTCTTCACTTGTTATAACAGGCACATAGGCCATATCTTCTTCACTCTCTATGACGGACACAGAGCCCATGCCGTTTTCACTCTGTACGATGGGCACAAAGGTCATGTCTTCTTCACTCTGTATGACAGGCACAGAGGCCACGCCTCCTTCACGTTGTATGACAGACACAGAGGACACACCTCCTATATTTTGTATGACGGATACATAGGCCACTCCTCCTTCACGTTGTATGACAGACACAGGGGTCATGTCTTTTTCATTCTGTATGACAGGCACAGAGGCCACATCTACTTCACTTTGTATGACAGACACAGAGACCACACCTCCTGCACGTTGTATGACAAACATAGAGGCCACACCTCCTGCACGTTGTATGACAAACATAGAGGCCACACCTCCTGCATGCTGTATGACAAACATAGAGGCCACACCTCCTTCACTTTGTATGACAGGCAGAGAGGACACACCTACCTGTGACTGACAGGAAGCCTGTCATCGCTGTGTGTGTCACAGAGATCAATGAAGTCATCCGTCACAGAGAAACAGTGAAACTCATGGCATCATCTCTTTTGATAGGGTTCCCCCCCCACTGTAAGCCTAAAGGGCAGGGTGGGTGTCTGTTCTTTATTACAGAGACAAAAGTACTTACCCAGGAAGCTGTGTGATGGCTGGTCCTCCACAACTTTGATTCGCCGTGCTCCTACAGGAATGATGGCCGCCTCAATATAACCTTCAGGGAACAGAGAGAGAGAGAGAAAGCAGGAGAGCAGATTTCAGAACGTGATATAGCAGGGTCCAAAAGTCCACTACCAAAAATGGTATTCCTTTCATCATTTAAGAAATACTAAAACTGAAGAACTGAAAGCTGTAGGGATGATAATGATAAGGCATGGAGGACTAACACAACACAACAGTACATGTTACGTGTTAAGAGATGATGACAATCAACACTGTGTGTTAGAAGGCTTAAGTGTTACCATTATATAAAAAACAAAGGAATCAAACCATGTGAGAACAGTATATTATTCAGATAAATTTCAATATCAAGTATTATCTAGTAAAACCGTCCTTAGATATTAAGTATTGATATTATATATTGATAGTGGACTTAGAATTTGGACCCTACTAAAAGTTGTGTGGGTTAAGGTGAAGTTGAGGTGAGTGTGTGCATACACATGTGCACAGATGTTAAGCAATAATGTAATGGTCAATTTCCAGGCCAATCGGAGCCAACCATCTCTTACAGTCTCTATGCTAATTAGTGTGCGAACACAAGGTTGGAGGAAATGAAACAGGTTGGATTTTGGCTACAGCAAGTGTTAAGCAGACTGGCTTTATACTGATTTGGCATTAGTTCACATTTTACCGAAAAGGTACATCTCTGCCTTTCGCTAACCCTACGTTCACGCTCAGACGCAACAAAGCAACAGGTGAAGTTTAAATTCCTGTCACGACATAACACCAAATCCAAATTGCTTACTTCTACCAGTCCTATGGCAAAAAAGGTATTCTGATGTTTCCTACTCCAATTCAGCATTTAGTTCCTATTCTTATAACTACGGTTTCATCTTTTCCTGGCTAATATTATTATATGCAAAATGCAGCATAGTTACATAGATAAATTATACAGTACCCTGTGTATATTTTGTCTAGATATTAGGAAGATTAAAAAACAAAATAAAAAGCTTGAAAGGCTAGTGCCACAAGTGAGACCAGTAGCAGTCTCTAAACTCCCACAGAACACAAAGTGACTCGTGACTTTCTAGTGTGAACGCAGGGCAGAAGTCAGATTAGAATCCGTGTAAGAGCATGATGAGATGGGAAGCTCCGATTTATACCAGAAAATATTTCTCATACGCATACACAAATACACACACATTCCTCCACCTAACATGGCCGTGCCACGCTGTGTTTGGGCAGTAATGATAAAACAAAGCCAGAACAACATGCTTCGCTTCAAAGGAATCTGCTCAGGCTTAGCCAAGAAATGGTGAAAAGAAAATATGGAGAGAGAATGTACTCTAAGAAATGATTGCTTCTTTCTGGATTGGGTGTAATTGCAATAGGAAGAGCTTTCTTTCAGAAAGCTGATGGGGTTATTCCAATCTGACCTCGTGGCGAAACGGAAGCTGAAGCTGGTAAATACCTGGACAATGATACATTACACTCTTCAACTGTTCCCAAAGGGTCAGTATAGAGAGAAGGATTTAAGTGACAGTTAGATTAAGATGAGGTGACAGAACGGATGCTAGAAATCAGGAGATTGCTAGATCAAATCCCATTTTTGGACCCTTTTAAATGTTTACACTGGAGATATGAGGTTTGTTTCGTATCATGCTATTGCCTTTCCACAAATATGTGCTGACATCTTCATAACATCACTGCATACCAAACTTACTAGGGCATCAATTCAGGCTGCGAATATTGCATTTCATTTGCGCTACATCACCCTGATGCCATCACATTTTGCAAAAAATATTTTTGCACACTTGTATATTTATTCTGTACATATGTATTTTCCCATTAAATATTTTTTGATATAATCTTGTATTATCCCAGTTATGATAAGATTAAGCCTCCCAAAGTCAGCAGGTGGAATTGTACCAAAGAGCTGCAAGTTATGTCGATAATAATTCTACGTTTAACTTAGATTTGTAAATATGTAGACAGAATTATCCCTGCTATTTTACAAAATGCTTCATTACTTATCTTAATAATACAGTTTAAAGCACCTGCATGAAGATGTGGGCATGTATTTAAAGAAATGATTTTGGGTGAGACTTCTACAATTTTCTAACTACATAAGCCATCATGGCTCCAGTGCAAAATTAAAGAGGAAAATGCAGGACACCAAACATGCGTTGGCTGATTCACTACATTAGCACATATACAAAATTGGATTTTTGCCAGACCATTCAGTACGAATGTACAGTGTTTTTTTTTGTATTAATGTTTATTAATGAGCTTCTCTGCTGGTTTGGTTTGTGGCACGGGTTATAGGCCTGATTATTTCCTGAATGAATGCTGTTATAACTAAATCCACTATTGTGCACATACCGAGCTGCTTTGTTTCTCATTACTGCTCCAGACCAGACCAAATGTGTTCACACCACAGTTAATCAAAAGCATGCGGTTACTGCTATGCTACCCACCACAAACCGCTTTTGTGTGGAAAAAATCCATTACCTGAAAGCTCATCAAGCCCTTTGCACCACTTTACCCAAACACACATACACATACAAACCCACCTACCTAAAGAGCAACTTCACCATCCTGACAGCTAGAGAGAACTTTAAAGATGGCAAACTTTCTGATCAGACTCTCAGAACAGTTTGAGCTGATCACTTTTCTCCAATTAATATATTTTATATTGGAGAAAGTGACTAACCTCATTCAGTTTAAAGTCACCCAAAATCTGGTATGAAGACCAAATTGCTTGATAGTGTTGTGCCGCATTTGCATATTAGATCATCAAAAGCTTTTTTTTAAAATTTGACAAAATAATACTTTATTTTGTCATAAATAATTATATATTATATTTATAAACAAATAAGCCTTTCATTTTCATGTTCAATATTTTATCAGATTTTCCAACTAAAAGATCGCAGCAAATCTGCTGCACTGACAATATTCAGCTTTTGTCCAGTCAATTTTAATCATTAAAACATTTTTTTTGTAAGGTTTCCGGTGACTTTAAGAGTTAAGTTTTAAAATGATGAAATGAATGCAGAAGAAAAAAAAAATGACTGTGGAAGTGCTTAAAATCCTGGACTCTTTGAGTCAACACCCAAGTTACCAGGTCAAGTTACCACATGTATATGTAGGCACGTGCTGATATTATCAAATATCACAAGAGCAATATCTGTTTATGACATTTCACTTAGTAGAATCCTAAAATGAGCTCAAAGTGTAGTTTCAAGTTTATATATGGTTTACTTTTAAGTACAGTCACTGACCAAACACCAGACACCACCAGTCAAAAATTTGGACACACTTGCTCATAGAAGAGTTTTCTTCATTTTTACTATTTTTTTACAGCTTCAATAATAATAATAAGGAAGATGATAACATTCAATCTTCAATCATTAATATTCAATCTAGTGTGTCCAACCTTTTGACTGGTACTAGATATGGCTGGTTTAGTAATAATACCTTAAAGTAATCTCCAGAGTAAACTAACCACATCGAAGTTTACTCAATTTTATCTGTTCCAATTTAATCCTAAACAAATAAAGAACTAATACATATTATATACAGGATAGTATACAGTATAAAGTAGTAAGCTTTAAGTATACTTTCATTACGCTATGATATATTTACTTAATCACATTATTGTTGAAATCTCGAATTCTGATTAGACAGATGGTGTTGATTAAATTCCCATAACAGCAGCTCTGTTAATAGTTCCAGCTACAACATTTATATTAATGCGTTTATTCTAATACATTATCCTTTATATTGTAACAACTTATTCAGGGACATAACACATAAATAGATTTAAAAAATGTACGCAGCAGTTGATATAGTGAAGTTTTCTGTGAGAAGACATTTATTTAACATTTTTGGAAGGAGTCTCCAGTGTCAGCACTTTGTAACGGTCAGAGGTAAAGTTGTAACCTATAAATGCTTAAAAAATATAATGTGTGAGTCTTATACTAAATAATAAACTAATTACTTATAAGTTGGCAAATTGGTATGGTATGGTATTGCTATGGTTTCTTGGACTTTATCCTGCTCAGCTCAGGTCTGGATTACATATATAACTTGCAGGCCTTGCTGACCCCTGCCTGTCTAGTCACTATGAATATCAGACTGCTCTTTATAAACATGCTTTGAGCACACACTCACATCCTGCACCTCATTCCCACATCTGCTTGTTACATACTTTTATATTGTATAAATAAATATCAGCACATGCCTATGCACATATCTGAAAACACAGCTGCTGATTTCAGATCAGGTTTGGCATCCAACAAACACGCTGAAATCACGACATGCAGTGGGTTTCACTCAGTGGAACAACTGACATTCCTAACTAAAGAAGAAACATGTGACACTGTGTTAGAGTGGATCAGACTATGGTTTAGTGCCGCTAGTGACTGTAGCTCCCTTTCCCGGAAGACACCAGTGAGGATGTACGTGATGGGTCAATATGTCTGGGTTACACACACAAAGGATGCACGAACACACACCCACGCGTCCATGCACAAGCATGCGTCTTACATGAGAAACACTTGGGAAGAGCCCTGGATTTTGACATCACACACGTAGAGACCTTCTTACAATGGCTAGGGGTGACTGGGGAACAGAGAACCGAACACGGTCAGTGATCTCTTCTTGTGCTCAAATGCTGGCTTTCAAAATCCGATTTTTACGACTCAGATGTGCAGAAACACACAGACACAAGCAAATACACACTCACACCTAGGAAAAGGACAAATACACTCAGTTGCCAAGGTCAGCAATATTGGGCCACCCAATATTGGGCCACCCAATCATTTTTGTAATTAAGTGTGACATTCAATTACTTTATACAGGAAGAGAATGTCTGTTATTCCTGAAGACTCATAATCATTACAAATGTGGCCAAGTGGGAAAACTGGGAATGATTTTATACGCACGTTCCTCGACTCTCCTACTATTATGATTTACAATTTCATACAATTTGCACTCAGTATTTTCAGATTCACACACTTCAAGATGGCTGGTTTTCCCCATATGCTCCTTCTGCTCTGTAGAGAAATTGCACACTGTGTATTTATTTATGCTTTCCAATGCATTTATTAGATCTGCTGCACTCGCTGTTTGTGCAGTTTTCTTCCCTTATACTGTCAGTTTGTAGTCGCACATGCTAAGCCACTGCAATGTGTATTACTTGAAATGGGATCAATTATCTGATGTAAAAAAGATAAATTTAAAGTAGCCTGTTGTGATATGTGTGGTAAATTGAAGTAAAAAACAAGCTTGAGCTCGCAAATGGTGCAGGTGCCTAAGATTACACCCTCATGAGTTGCAATCCTGACAGCGACATAGCTATTTGTGGCTGGGAATAGAAAGCATAATTGCTCTCTGGGTGGGAAGGATGACCTTTCTTCTCTCAGACCAATGCTAGAATTATTGCCACCCTTGAGAATGTGTTCCGTAAGTCCAGCATCCTAGGAGAAAAATAAAAACCAGCAGAGCAAAAGATTTTATTTATAGAACTTGCTCAATATGTCCACCAGTTTTCTCAATACACAAATTTAGACATAAACCCAGTCAATAAATACACAGTTAATGATGTCAGGAGTAATGGTGTAACGTGCCTCAAAAACATTGAAATGTTGATGCAACATGCCTAATTTTCTCTGCATACACCTACGCTTTCAAATTGACTAGAATTATCTGGATTCGTTCTTCCTTGCTCAGATACATCATGGTCTGTAAAATAAACTATTAAAGTATACATTAATCCTATGTTATAAGCTCATCAACAACAAAGACATTTTTCATAATCTCTTTTACCCATCATTATCAAAGGTGCCAATAATTCTGGAGTTAACTATATATGTAGACAGACGGGATAACACCTGGCACTCTGGGACTTGCGAAGACAGAATGATCATTATGGTGTTGGAAAAAGAGGCACTGAAAAAAAAGGAGAGCATACAAAAGAGTCCATGTTTTGGTACAACACCAGTTGGCACCTGTTTTATTGCTGAAATGGCAACAGTGCTGATTTATGAAGATCTGTGTGGGATTTAGTAAATTTCACACAGCTGGGTGCCAAGTAGTTGTATAGTGAATGAAAAATTTATGGTTCTCTACCACAGGAATGGGATACTACGATGCAGAAAGACAGATCAATGCCTTTTAAGTGAATTTAATTTTTTTTTTCAGATTTGTTTTTTAAGATTCTTTTATTAGTTTTGCCAGACCACCAAGTGGGCCAGCCTAGAAATCCCACATTTAATCAGTTACCAACTGACTGTTACTCTACTGTTGAAACAAGCTGTGTCTGAAATCCCTCCCTCACTCGTTCACTATTTACAATACAATATTCCCAATATAGTAGGAAGCAATAAGGTATAATTGAGGATGCAGCAGAAACATGTCACTGTGACACGCTGTCACATAAACAAAATGAACGTTAGAAATTATCTGGCAAACCCAGACCACAGTAAAACCATTAAACATGCTGCCCAGTGATATGGTCTGATTGCCCGGAAACCTAACTGACCATTAAAAAAAATTGTAGCTAACATAATATAATAACATAAGGCAAGCCAGCTATGCAGGTAAGTGCATTATTCCAGACTAAGGGAAACAAACAAATGTATTATACTCTTCTAACGAGGTTTCTAATTGGGCCCTGAACAAAAACTTGGCTATGTAATGTCGTGTTCAGTCCTTATTTGAGTCTAGCTACCATTCTTTACTTTCTCTAAATATGTTTAACCACAAAATGACTGCACCTAGTAAACAGAAGCGTTATATCTGACATCATGTAGTCTTGAGATGTTTTCTCAATTGAAAACTTAATTGACTTGGATTTGTCTCAGATTATTGGCATCTGTATGTGTACTTGTCTAGGGCCTTGGACATTGGTCTTGCTAAATATGGTCTTGTTCTCAACCAAGAGCATGTAAAAATCAGTTTGACAAGTTTGGCTAGCAAGTTTGACAAGAAGTAATTTCTTCTTCTAGAAAACATTGTTGGGGCAATACACAACTGAAGCCAATTAGCTGGAGTAAAGGCTTGGCCAAAAAAAGTTAGCTAACAGCAAGATTTTTATGGTTTTCAGTCTTGATCTTAACTCAGTCTTGCTTTCATTTGGAATCAGTCTTCACGTCTTGGCCCTTAAGACTGTGTTGGCGTGATCTCGGCTAACTATAGCCCTTGCTATAGTTACAGAATCTTCATGAAGCCCATTAAGTTTAAGCATAGCTATATGATGGGAAACTGCAAACAAAAAAACTAGTAGCATGTACACAAAATCTATCCCAGGTGCCCTAGGTAGTGATTTGTCAATCCCTGATTAGTTCTACACTGGATTCATGGTGCACTCTGTGTAATAATGTAATGAACTACTTTTGGAATATAATTTGTCCAGTGAGAATTCAGCCTACACCACAAACTAGCTGACACCTAAATGCATTATATTGTGCATAGCGAATGAATTCAGACAGGATGGAGTCCCAAAGAAATGGGACTTTATCTTTTAATAAAGATTAAAGCACACAGCTACTTAATTAGCTCCCCCATTTTAGATTTCATTAAGAAAAAAGAGACCACAGTCTTTCTGTTTTCTAGTCGCTCATGCTTTCAAGATTGGTGATTTTGCTGGGCTAAATTTCCCCTAGATGAACTCGGCATGAAGCTAATTTCTACCAGACTGCTACCAGAAGTGAATTCCTTTTATGCATTCCCACGTCCTTTCCCATTCAAGTGATTTGTTTTTCACATTTGCATTCAGGCTGACTGCTCCTGGGTTGTTATAGCCTAAGCGAGTAGCCTAAATGATGCAATTGAAAACAGTTGCTTTGTTTCTTGTGTTTACTAAAAAGGACTTGAAGCCTTTAGGTTTGCCTTTAGGCTTCTGGACACTTTGTTTGAAAAGCAAGTGTGACTGGCAGTGAGGACATCTTTCTGTTTAACTCTGCTGGAAGGTCATGTGGGTTCAGCAGCTGCCAGAGAGAAAGACACATAGACACTTTAACTATGTATAAATACAGGTATCTCGGAATGCAAGGGAGACCATGCGCACACACACACACACACACACACACACACACAAACATCAACAGATGCAGAAAACCAATTCCAACATCTTTCAATTCTCATGTGCAAACTAATGCCAACTAAAAAGAAGACATCAGGCAACAGACATCAGACAAAAAGATGTCACAAATGACAACACCAAACACTCATATCAATTGCTATAAGAAGGAATCACTGCCGTATAACCCATATTATGCCATTGTATGCCTCTTACCCATGCCGCTGCTATGATTGAAGTCTCCTTTGACAATTTTGCAGGACTTGCCGTCTCCATTACACACTCCACAGCGGTCCTCTTTGGCTGAGGAGCCGATAATACCGTCACAGCCGATTTTCTAAAGCAAAATAAATGTTCGATTACAAAACATTTACAATGGTAGAATTAGCATTCTGACACTATGTTCACGCTAGTGAGGTAAACAGAGAGACCACTGAGTAGCAGTGAGTAGCACTGAAGTAGTAACCAATACAGAAGCACAATACATTTTTAATCCTTACCGTGATACTGGCTTTTGAAACACTTATCTCAGAAGCCTGAAATATGCAAATGAGCCTTCGTCAGTTATGAGTAATAGTAGATCATAGGCCAATATTTAAATATGACCTGGTGATTATTATATAGTGCTGCCTCACTATTAGCTAAGAAACATTAACTGAATTAGCCTTAAGCACTATACACTTAAGGGAAGTTCATATTTCGTCATCTGTGAATCTGCAGATGTGCTGTCACATGTAAACATAATTGCACCTAATGTGAATGCATGCACTAGGGGGCAGTATTGCATGTGTGTGAAAATGTGAATAAGTCTGCTCCTGAGCCAGCTTGAGCTTAAGGTCAAGACGTGCATCAAGACTAGGGTCCCCTGGAACCCAACAATAAAGTCATGGGAATGGGTGTTTTTTACCCTCACGTAGGCGGACACATATGATGTGGCGGGACAAAAAAGGCCACGTGATCAACAAGGGATCATACTAGATGCAGCACGGTACTGCGCGATGCATGAGTGCTTTATCATGGTCAAGGTTGGTGTGATTTAAGTTACTAATTTTTTTTTATATTTTAGTTAATCGAACTCACTGGGTTCATTAGAAAATATTGTAAATAGGCACAAACAAAAATAATAATTGTGGGGGTGGCTGGGATTGGTCAAATTTACTGCAGGAACAAGATAGTCCTTGTTGTCTTGGCAACAAGTCTGACAACAGTTTCAATGAAATAATCCAGGATCATGTCAAATAGTCAAAAATTCAATCTAACCAGGTAATTCACATCTGAAGAACATGATCCAGGACAACCTATAATCCCAGTTGCTTCTCAGTCCAGCTGTACCTCTGGCTAGACTTTCCGGCTCTCTGGCCTACCATCCACCAGCTCAGTCAATTAAGCTCACCTGGGTCTTGTTACTCTGCATGTATATAAACCCGGTTATTGCAAAGTCTCGCTATTGTCTCAGTTTGTAATAACAAGCCTTCAGCGCCTTTATACGGCACCTATAATTACTGGCTACTTGCCTGCTTACTTGTTTGGGCCTCTTAGATTTCTTAAATAGCTTGCTTTGCAGATTTTGACCTTTTGCAATATAATAATATAGCATTTTGCATATATGTTCCTTCCACAGTACCCCAGTACTCTACATCAGGGATGTAAACTAACATGAATATGTGATTTGGAGATGTACTATTTGTTTCTGAACTTGAGCTGAACTGTCAGAGCAGAGCCATAATTCAAAATACCATTCTGACAGTGCTGGCATTTGTATCTTTGTTTTTTAAGTATCTTCCAGAAAAAGATATGTCTATGAAATTTGTAAATGACATGTCTATGTAATTATGAAATAAATAGATAAAACTGAAAAGTAGATAGCAGGCAGGCGCATGGAGTCATTAGGTGAGTGGAAAGTTCAGTTTTGAATCGCGTTTTAAAATGGGTAATGGAGGTGCAGGCATGGAGATGGAGAGGAAGAGTATTCCACAGTTTTAGGGCAGCCCAAAGACTGTATACTATGTACGGGTGGATGTCATATCAGTGAGTCAAAAGTGAAGCCAAAATGTCTCTGAGGCCCTCTAGTGGCTGGCTGCAAAACAATTTTTAACCCTGTCCATTCCCATGTTAGTGGACGGAGACTGAGCTAAACTTCTATTTCTAAGTAGTTTCTAAGTGTTGGAATGGCAAGGTCAATTCTTTTGTTTTTGCCATACACTGAAGATGTCTGGATTTGAGATCAAAAGGTGAATGAGACAGTACACCAATCAGCCATAACAGTAAAACCACGGATAGGTGAAGTGAATAACATTGATTATCTCGTTACAATGGCACCTGTCAAGGGGTGGATTATATTAGGCAGCAAGTGAACAGTCACTTCTTGAAGTTGATGTGCTGGAAGCAGAAAAAATGGGCAACTTTGACAAGGGCCAAATTGTGATGGCTAGACAACTGGGTCAGAGAATATCCAAAACGGCAGGTCTTGTGGTGTGTTCCCAGTATGCAGTGGTTAGTACCTACCAAAAGTGATCCAAGGAAGGACAACCGCTGAAGCAGCAACAGGGTCATGGGTGCCCAAGGCTCACTGATGTGCATGGGGAGTGAGGGCTAGCCCGTGTGGTCCGATCCCACAGGAGAGCTACTTTAGCACAAACTCCTGAAACGTTAATGCTGGCTATGATAGAAAGGTGTAAGAACACACCACAGCTTGCTGTGTATGGGGCTGCGTAGCCGCAGACCGGGCAGAGTGCCCATGCTGACCCCTGTGCACCGCTGAAAGTGCCTACAACGGGCATATGAGCATCAGAACTGGACCATGGAGCAATGGAAGAAGGTGGCCTGGTCTGATGAATCACGTTTTCTTTTACATCATGTGGATGGCCAGGTGTGTGTGCGTCACTTATCTGGGGAAGAGATGACACCACGATGCACTCTGGGAAGAAGGTCAGATTGGAATTCATAAGTAAATACAGAGATGAGCCACAAAGGTTCTGGAACCAAGAACCTCTTCCAAAGTGATGGAAAGGCCAAAGTGTGGAGAAAGAAAGGATCTGCTCATGATCCAAAACACAGGAGCTCATCAGTCAGGCATGGTGGTATTACCGGAATGGCTTGGGCTTGCATCGCTGCTTCTGAAACGGGCTCACTAATCTTTATTGACGATGTAACTCATGATTGTAGCAGCAGAATCCTAAATCCATTCTGTCTGCCAATTTACAGAGAAATGCATCCAATCTAATTGGGAGGAACTTCATCATGCAGCAAGACAATGACCCAAAATATACTGCCAACACAACAAAATACTTCATCAGGGGAAAAAAGTGGAAGGTTTTAGACTGCTCAATTCAATCACCAGACCTTAACCCATTTGAGCATGCATTTCACCTCCTGAAGAGGAGACTGAAGGGAGAAACCCTCCAACACAAACAACAACTGAAAGAAGCCTGGAAAAGCATCACAAAAGAAGAATGCAACAGTTTGGTGATGTCAGTGGGTCGCCGGCTTGGTGCAGTTATTGCAAGCAAGGGATATACAACCAAACATTAAGTGTTATTTACTTTAACTTACTTTAAGACTATCTCTTCCAATACTTTTGCTCACCAAAAAATTTGATCTGCTACCAAAGGTGTCATGTTTTAAGTTCTTTAACACATCTAGATGTAAATATCAGAAAATGAAAGCTGAAATTCTGATCTATCATCTCATATTCATCTTTTGATCTCACATTCAAACGTCTTCAGTGTATAGCAAAAACAATAGAGTTGGCCTTGCTGTTCCAATAATTTCAGAGGGGACTGCATGCAGCCAGTGGGACAACCACATGACAAAGTTCTATCTCCTACAGTGCAGAGCCTACAGGAAGGGACAGAGTCCTCCTGATGTACTTAAATACCAATAGAATTATTTTGTACTGTATTTGGAAACAAACAGGGGGCCAGTGTAACTTTTTAAGTGTGGGGGTGATGTCACACTTTTTGACATCACTTTTGGATTCAGGACTGTTTCCAAATCTATACGTTTGTGACAGCTTGATTTTTGCTCTACTCCACCAAAAGACAATAATAAGGTGGAAGACTGCTGTTCCTGAAAGTCTGATGCTCCTTTATTTTCATATAATGACAAAAAGGTGCAGTGAAAGTCCCTCTTCTCTGCTAAAGTTTCAGTCTTTGCTTAAATGTGTCATAAACGTCATGTCATTGGATTGCTAATAGGGATTATAGAGATGATCTCCGATCTATTACATCATGAATGAAATGAGATACTATAAACAAGAGCTCAACCCAGTCCTCTCTAACACACTGACACACACACACACACACAGCACAAGCACACAAACAGAGAGGGAGAGAGAGAGAGAGAGAGAGAGAGAGAGAGAGAGAGAGAGAGAGAGCTCATAAGTGGTTGTATAACCTTCTGTAAAACATCCAACATTTCCAAAGTGTGTGAATCAGCTGGATAGAAACAGACAGAGAAGGAAAAAAGAGAAAGCAACCCAAAGTGCAGGATGCAGCTGAAGTGTGCACTCATTTTAAAGCACTAAAGAACAAAGCCCTAAGCTGGGAGTGCAGATGGATTTGTAACACACCCAGACTACAGACTAGAGACTGAGCCTTTGAAATGACCTCACAGGGGGTTTTCCGCATGTGCTAATGTGTTAAACATGAGAGAGAGAGAGAGAGAGAGAGAGAGAGAGAGGGAGAGAGAGAGAGAGCTATGCAAGCTACTTAGTGACTGTTTGGAATCTGGAAGTAATTTCTTGAAAGTGCAGTCAGAGTAAAAAGAGAGAATCCAACACATGTTCATGTGTCTTATACCTTTTTGTTTATGTGACTGAATCTGGCTGTGACCTTTACTGTGTGTGTGTGTGTGTGTGTGTGTGTGTGTGTGTGTGTGTGTGTGTTTAGGACCAAAGATGTCCTTTGGTAGACATCTTTTGGTAGAGCTAAATGGCCTTTTGGTAGAGCTAAATGTCATTCAGACTAAATGTTCACTGCTACAGCTAAATGTCTTTGGTAGGGCTAAATGTTCTTTGGTACACTAAATAACCTTTGGTAGGCTAAATGTCCTTTAGTCGACCTAAATGTCCTTTGGTAGAATAAATGTCCTTTGGTAGGGCTAAATGTCCTTTGATGGACTAAATGTCCTTTCGGTAGAGCTAAGTGTCCTTTGGTAGACTAAATGTCTTTTGGTAGAGATAAAAATGTTCTTTGGTAGAGCTAAATGTCAAATGTCAATGGTTAAGTGTTTTTACAAAAACTGCAGTTTTATTTAAAAAAAAAAAAAACCCTAAGAACTAAATATTTCCTTTTGGTTACTGAGGTTAAGGTTAGGGTTAGATTTGAGTAGGCACAGCATTAATTAGCTACAGTAATCATTACAAGAGATAAGAGATAGTAAGATAGAAAACCATGTGTGTCTGTGTGTGTGTGTGTGTGTGTGTGTCCACACACTGTCCAAGATCATTTGTGTTTATGCACCTTTTTGTTTGCAACTTGTGAAACTGTGTCCTTGTGTCTGTGTGTGTGCAAGTGTGTGTGTCCTTATTTACAATAATGCTGGCTACCAAACATCTACTAATATTACCTGATATGACACTGTAAAAGTACCAAATTGCTCCTCTGCCAGCATTCACATTTCTGCTGTATAGGAAGACATGATAGGGAGTGCTATTATGGGCATATAATCAACTTTGGAGTGGTAATTGTATCACACCACCCCATCATTGATTATTTTCCTACAACAGCATGCACCATTATGTTTTATTCCTTATATAAATGAATATTAATTTGTGTACTATGGTCCTCTATGTAATACTGTTTGTACTTCCACATCTGTCTGACCTAGAACATGTGTTTAGTGTGTGTGTGTGTGTGTGTGTGCGTGTGTGTGAGTGAGTGAGTGAGTGAGTGTTGTCTCAGCATGTGGACTGGCTACATTGAAAACATCTGTCTGTATCTTCACCCTTAAGGATTCTTTTCTCTCTCTTTTCTTTTCCTCTAAGTCTCTCTACCACGTTTTATGAATGTAGTGAAGACATGACACAGTGAGAAACAGATAACAGATGAAAGCCTGTGTGCATGTGTGTGTGTGTGTGAGAGAGAGACAGAGAGAGAGCGAGAGAGAGAGAGAGAGAGAGAGAGAGAGAGAGGAGCAGAAAGCATGCAAGAATTCAGTATTGCTGTACTATAGCCAAACCTGACTGGACAGGCAGAGACAAACATATCCATTGTTAACAAATGAAGCATCAGTGGAGAACATTTTACACACAACACACACACACACACACAAATACTGAGTCAGCAGGGATTCAACTATGGAGAGAGAAAGCTGTTAACAAATGAAGCATCAGTGGAGAACATTTTACACACAACACACACACAAAAATACTGAGTCAGCAGGGATTCAACTATGGAGAGAGAAAGCTGTGTGTGTGAGACTCTAACTTCTTTGCATTGTGTGTGTGTGTGTGTGTGTGTGTGTGTGTGTGTGTGTGTGTGTGTGTGATTGTATCTGCCCTATTTAAAAGCCAGCAGTGATTAACTGAACCTCTTGTCATCACAAATGGAGCATCTTGAGTGCAGCTGTATGACAGTTATCACACTGAAAGCCATTTTAATTGAGATTAATGGATTTCCTACCAAAAGAAAAAATGCTATTGTTGATTGTGGCAGTGTTAAACGAATTGTTCATTAAAAAAAAATGAACCCGAAAACTTAGAAGTGTAACAAAGTCTATAAATTAAGCCATTTAGTCAAGATATGTTTTGACGAGGTTTGCTTCTTTGGTTTTGCACTAATGTAGGGAACCTTACTGCTACCAGTTTAGCACTGGCAGGAGCTTCAAAGAGTAATAAGACCAAAATAGCATGTCAGTAATGTTCATATACCACATAATTAACCATTGGTTAATTTGGTAGAATAAAAAAGATAAAATTATGCATTAAACAATCAACAAAAGAAAAAAATCGGAATTTTCCTCAAGCAGGGTGGATCTTACACAATCTAAAAGGTACAGTACCTGACACCTCCCGTGAACACACAAGTCACTCTCGTAGGGTCCACAAGGCGTCCCGTCTAACACACGCTCAGCCATCAGCACCGGTGCATCCCTGCCCACCGGCGTACAGTACAGAGCACACGGCTTCTCTGAGAAAACAAACATACGAACAATCATCATTTATATACTGTGGGGTCCAAAATCTGAGACCACTACTGAAAATGCATCTATTTTGCAGTCTTTTCTATTTTAATATTAATATTCTGTATTACCAATTATATTATCAGCAATAACTTGAGCCGAATGTAGAATCTTTACATGAATTTCAGAATTTCTTAATTTAGAATGTCCCCCTTAGGCATTAATGACAGTTTGTATGAATAGTGACAATCCATGTTAGATCAAGCCCATTAGAGTTGTCATCTGAAATGAAAGAATGGGACTCAGGGAAAATCTGACCTTTTGTAGAAAGGATTTTAAATAGTGACCTAGAAATAATGTGGAATCTTTAATATTAAATAATATTTTTAGATTTAATACTGATATATTCAATATATTGAAGATTTCCTTTCTTTGTTGTAAATTTTTTTTTTTAATTTAAACTTTCCAGTTTTTAAAAGATTTCAAATTTTTAATGGAAAAAAAAAAAAATCCCAAATTTACAGTGCGGTCTCAGACTGTTGGACCCCAATGTATATAACTTAACAACGTTAGAACTAAATATATGAAGAGATGGGCATGTATTTATGGAGAAGGGCTGAGTAGAACTGTAGTCAAAGTGACCATGGTCAAATCCAAGACAAGTCCAAGACCAGGACTGGCCAAGTGGGGTTGAAGCCAAGTCAAGACTGAGTCCAAACGAAAGTGAGACAGAGTCAAGATCCACACAGAAAACCAGCAAATCCTTTTCAAGGACAAGCCTTTTCTTCAACTAGCTGGATTCATTTGTACACTGTGCCAGTGATTAGGCTGTGTTTTCTAGAAGAAGGAATTACTCTGTGTCAAACTTTCTGCACGTGAAAATAAAAGACAACACAAACATTGTTTTTAAAACTCATGCCCAAGAATCTACAGTCTAGGCAAGAACGAAGTCAGCCCCATTTTTTTACTTCGTACCATTCTATGCATTTTCTTTTTGTTTCTGGCCACTAGTGATGCTGTTGGTTTTGGTACCAGAAAAGTAAAAAAAAAACTCACTTCAAGCCATTTGTTAATAGCAAAAAAGCAAAAAAAATAAAAAACTGCAAAAACTGAGCCTTAGTTTTATTTTAAGTTAGATATGCTAGCCCAATTTTACCTGCTGGTCCTGGAAGCTTTGCCTCTGAGATTCTTTGCACTTATGACAAAATATCCTATCAATATACATTTCTAAGATACAGGATATATTGTGATATACATATACCAACTGCCAGCAAAAGAGTAGTGTTGCATAAAAAAAAAAAAAAATAATAATAATAATAATTTTGTCTACAATGTCTACAAAATTAAATGAATTTAAACTGCAAAGGATGAAACTAATATATTCTAATTTTAATAAATAAAAACTACACTTAAAGGTTCAATATAAAATGGTAACATAAAATCAGCTGCTTCCAAATACTTCCAATACTACAATACCTGTAATATCACCGAAAAATGTATTGTGATATCTCAATATTACATTGTCGTATTTCCCAGCCCTAATTTGCACTTTTATGCTAAATGGGCAACCATCAAGTTTATTTATAACTTAAGTCAAGTTCAAGTACAAAAATGTTAAACCTAGCATTTAGTAAACATAGTAAATTGTAACTAAAATGACTACAACAGCTGAAAGTAGTGTGACGGCAAATAAGGTATCCCATGTTTTTCTTACTACCTCAGTTAAACTCATAGCTTGTTCATTTGTATTTGTTTGTCTGTAACTGAAAAACTGCTAAATGAACTGCAACTGGTGGGGAGGTTTTACTGCGTAGTCCATCTGTTCATTCTGAATTCTGTTTTGAACCTCAACCTGCTGTGGCTACTGGTTATGTGAGGGCGAACTTAAAAAATCAGGGACTGCCTCTCTGACAGGTGCACTCGGTCTTATTGCATGTGCTTTCCTGAGGAGAAGATGAAAGCATGTCCAAACAGACGTAATGGATGTGAGTGGTTCTTGAACATACAGACCGTTGGTCTTAATATGCAGGTTTGATAAAATAACAGAAATAAGAAAACAGAACAGGACAGCAATGACGTGTACGTTAAATCTGGGGCAACAAAGGATGAACAGCGACCAGAAGGTTGTATGTACAAATCCCAAGACTGCCAGAAGGCCACTGTTGCCTCAAGCAAAGCCGTTAATCCTCAGCAGCTCAGTTCTGTGCACGGGGGATTCTGACTCAGTTGTAAATAGAGGGAGGAGACTACATTTAGGGGTCTCGGGTTCATTTTGGCTTTAGACGATGAGGAAAAATAATACAGTCAAATTTGAAGACCAGCAAAAGAACCTCACAAGTGTGTGTGGGCTTGTTTTTATATATTGGTGGGGAAAAAATGTCCCCACAAAGATAGGAATATCTAATAGTGGGTGACCTTGTGGAGAGTTTTGGCAGGACCCCACAAAGAATACTGTCTATTTACAAAAACTAAAAAAGCTTTTCTTTTGGTTGCAGAGGTTATGGTTAGATTCAGTTATAGTATAGCATTAATTAGCTGCATTAATATTTATGTCAGTGGAAGGTCCTCACAAGGATAGTAATACAAGTGTAAGTGTAAGTGTAAGTAAGTGTGTGTGTGTGTGTGTGTGTGTGTGTGTGTGTGTGTGTGTGTGTGTGTGTGTGTGTGTGTGTGTGTGTGTGGGAAGGAGTGGCATTTTAAATAAACATTTTCTTCCTCATCCTGTTATGAGAAACCTGGGTCGCGTGTGAAAATTGACATTTGGTGGGCAGCTGTAATAATTTCCTCCAGTGAAATTCAGCTAGATCAAAATGTGATTAAACATGCAGGCAGAGCAAAGCATTAAAGCAAAAACGAATATAATTTGAGAAATGTAAATAAAAAGGCCTCTGTAGAACGCTAGAATCCTTTTCACATAACATCAAAAGTCTGATGTATGTTGTGGGAGTTAGACAAACGTGTGTTTCACGGCTTTATCATTTGCAAGTTGCAATATTTTGAACTTCAGCAGGAACAGTGTAGCTTCCCCTGCATTCCATTCAAGAGGAAGCAGACTAGTTCAGCAGATCTTTTGGGTTTAAGCTTGTTTTTTCCAGTCTTGAAGACAGAATAAGGACTATAGAAAATCCCCATGGGATCCCCACAGGAATTCATGGGTTATCAGTAAAGGTTTAAAAGATAAACAAGGTTCCCCCGTGAGCTGTTGTAGGACATTCATAGGAAACCATGGGGTATATATGGGACCCCATGAAAATTCATGGTACTCTCACAAAGCTTTCCATAAAAGATACCTACAGCCCAGAATGTCTTTGGTGCACATGGCACCCCCATAAAATTTACATAACGTCCACACAAAGCCCTGGGACTTCCATGAAAGGTTCCAGGTACAGGTTAAGCGTTTCAGTTAATGTTCATATCAAACACCAGAATGGGGGAAAATGTGATCTTTAACCGTGGCATGGTTGTTGGAGACAGACTGGCTGGTTTGAGTATTTCAGAAACTGCTGATCTCTTGGGAGTTTCACGTACAACAGCCACAAGAATTTACACAGAATGGTGCAAAAAACAAGAAACATCCAGTGACTGGCAGGTCTGAGGATATAAATGACTTGTTGATGAGAGCAGTTAGGGTCAGACTGGTTCAAGCTGAGAGGAAGGTAACTCAAATAAGCACTACAGTACTACAACTACGGTAGCTCAAATACCACTCTTTATAACCATGGTGAGCAGAAATCAACTCAGAATGCACAGCACATCGAACCTGAAGGCAGATGAGCTACAACAGCAGAAGACCAAACTGAGCTCCACTCCTGTCAGCCAAGAACAGGAATCTGATAGAGCACTGTCTCATAGGAACTGGACAGTTGAAGATTGGAAAAAATGTTGATTGGTCCCAATTAAAATCCCACATTCAATCAATGGCAATTCATTATGGGATGCAATTAAATTCCTGTTGGGAATGATAATGGAAATCTCACGGGAATAAACCATGAGGGTTATTTTGGACAAATCTGAAGGATTAGTGCATGTGCCAGTAGAGAAAGCAGCAGGTAATATACAGTATAAATGACACATGACATCATATTTGTGGGACTTCGTTGCGTGCCAGCTGTATAACAGTTGTTAATAATATTAACTGAGAACATTTAATCATGATTCTGGCCCATGGATTTGTCCCAAATTGTTTCTCTAACCCTCCTTTACATGAAAGATACAATGCAAATAAATTCCTGACAAATGAAGGTTTATATTATATGGGCTTATGGCCTTAGGTGATGCAATGTTTGTGTTGTTTGGTTAGTTATGGGGAAAAACGAATAAAAGTAGGAGGAAAGTTGTAGCTTGTGCCTGACACATATAATCTACAGCAGTCCCTGGACACTGGGAGGGACTCAAACCAACACTCACACATGAAAAATAGTGACACATATGTATGTGTGTGAGCACTACGTATTTAAGGAAACTATGTGGCATGTTGTTTTGTATCAGTGTCTGTAACAGAGTAACAGTCTAATTTAGACTACTGCCTAAATTCAAGTGAATATTATGCATGACAGAGTGTGTGGGTGTGTGACCTCACCGTCATTTACAACAGCTGTCCACATCTGGCTCTTCTTCTTGCCTGCCTGGCGCTCATGAGACTGGCACTGCTGGTCCCTGAATGTAGGGGAGCCCTTGGCACATGGAGGACCCTCACACACTTTGTGCTCCACACTGCCCCCCAGACACTGTTTCCCTCCAGGACCGGGTCTACAACAACACAACAGAAAATGACTTATAAGGTTACATGACACATACATAGCCAATCACTGTTATGGAACTCTGACATACCTGAAGTACACAGATATGGTACGCAGAATCACGATATCAGTTGTCTCAAGTCCATTTAACACCAAAGTGACAAATGCAGTCTTTATAACAGATGCCCGTTCTAATGTGTGATAGCAGGGTGGTTGAGTGTCAGCAGCCTACATACCTTCTTCACTTGGACTAATTGACACACAGACCACACGTAATTTACTAAGAGTGACAGGCCCAGAGGCCACATGTCCTTCACTGGGACTAATGGTCACAGAGGCCACACCTCCTTCGTTGAGACTGACAGGTAGAGAAGCCACACTTCCTTCACTGAGACTGACAGGTACAGAGGCCACACCTCCTTCACTGAGACTGACAGGTACAGAGGCCACACCTCCTTCACTGGGACTGACAGGTACAGAGGCCATGTCCCCTTCACTCTAAAAGACAGGCACATAGGCCACACCTCCTTTACTGAGACTGACAGGTACAGAGGCCACACCTCCATCACTGGAACCCCTCATTTAAATTTGCTTCTCATTTATTAGAAATTGAAAATGATTCATTTTTGTCAGAGTGAAGATTACAGGTTAATTACTGAGTCAAATATAGCAGCAGGTTATGCAGATGGTATCTGTCACGTCTGATGGCTCAGATTTGGAGAAGTCAGGTCAATTAGAACAAGACCATTTAGTTAGCATTCATTTCTTAGTAGCAGGAATCCCAGGATATGTTGCCTCATAGAGCTGGAACAAGGACTGCTATTTCAAGAAAAGGAAAGCAATTCATTCTTCTTTTTTTTTTTTTTTTTATAAAATCAGCTAAACAGAAGTGTCAGGAAGCAGTATTTGTTGCTGTAAATCAAGGCTTCGTGTGATGAATTTCCCCACTCTGACTCATTCCGACATACTCCACAGGGAAATCATAACGGCTCCAGGCATCCTTGTAGGTATAAATATTTGGAACTGATACTGGGACAATTTATGATTTTGCCTCTTGATTCATGATAGAAGGTGTAAGAATGAAGTGCTAAGACCACCTTATTTAGTTCTGCTCTATGTGACTCCTTTAAAATAGTTTAATTTCTATATAATATGTCACTTGAGTATAATAATATTAAAAAGAATTAATGTACCAGGTATTTTCATTTCACATAATGTTTGTTCACCTCTAAAACAACATTTCTACTAGTGTAGTGTATTTGATTGTTGGTTATTTTTTTCCTTAGCTGATACTTTTGTTACACTCTTTATCTTCAATCCTTCTCTTAGGCCTGGAAAACGTCTGTAAATCCATCATTATAAAACAATTATAATTCTACAACAACGTTTAAGCCTGAAACCTTGTAGTTAACTTTAAAAGAGCAGAGAGAGAGAGAGAGAGAGAGAGAGAGAGAGAGAGAATGAGAGAGTCCATATTTAAATACAGAGTGGAAGTATATTATCATCTGTGTAACTTCCAGCTTTCTGGTCCATCTCCAGACTTTGGCCCTGGGCTTGGATTGATCACTTAAAGGTGCCATTTGTAATTATTAAAATCACATGTAATAAAATCATATTATTTAAAAAAAAAAATAAAGTAAGGCTTCTGTTTATATTTTTTCAGCATTGATGTTTGCTCCGCCTTTAACTTTGCTAAGCTCTGCCCCTTCCCCTGGTCAGACGTACTTTCAACAAAAGGGGTGGAGTCAAGAGGCAGGATGAAGATGCCTCACCAAAGCATCAGAGAGCGCTGATAATTACAAACTGCTCCTCTAACTGAATGCAGTCTGAGAAAGATATTTACAAAGATTTTGGGTGTGACAGACTTTCATTAGTTATTAGCTACATTAGCATTATAACTTTAATGCACAATTAAAAAGAAAAACAAACTTCAGACACTAAACCTTACTTGCTGATCAACTACATTTAGGGGGAAAATTTACACATTTGATTTTATTTTCCCTATTACTATTACTATTACTATTACCATTATTTAACTATCACCTAATGTTATGATATAACAATGGAGACAATGACTTCATCAAGAATAACATTATTTCCAGGTTCAGAACATGCCTTAAAATCTGCTATAAGATTTGAAAAGCAGGGTACAAATGGGGATTCTACACTGATTTGATAAAATAACAAAGACTAAGACCGATCATCTTATTAAGTCTGTTTTATAAAAATATTCCAGCAGTTTCCTTAACCAAAGAATGTTTCTCTTTAAACATACTATGCAATATATGGCGATATACCAAAAACTGTGGTATTAGTTGAAATGGAAGGACTGAATAAAAACCTCTGTGGTCATGCGGTACAATAGAGCTTCCTGAGGGACATTATTTGAGGTCAGTACCTGGTCCACACACTGTGTGATCTGGATGATCGTTCCTGTTATATGTAGCTCTCTAGAGTGATGGCCTACAACCAGAAGAAGTGACCTCTATTTAAAAGCTCATAACTCTGTCAGTCTGTTTCAGGACCACATAGAAGTGAATTAGTCTCTGAGCCACTGCAGCCATGTTGGAACACGTTCTTCTGGCCTGAGGGCTTCCTCTCGCTTTACACACAGACAAAACCGCAGACTAGATCATAATCCGAAGGACTGAAAAGCTGCAGACGGGGTCGAGACCTGGGTTAAGCGCTCAATCTTCCAGCACTCTCACTGCTGCCATCAACTTTATAAACTTTAAGTTTACAATGTTTCTAAAACTTCTAACCAAGTCTTTCTTTTTTGCTGTCCAAGATGAATAGCTCTTGTCTGTATTTTCCGTCTCTGGCCTTCTTGGTTGATGAAAAGCTAAGATACTGTTCTGCAAAAAAAATACTCTAGGTCCAAAATTTGTTTTGGGTGGCTCAGGAGCATTTCTGATTAAGCATAAATCAGGGATTAGGATATTTTTACATATAACCCAAAGGCCAAACTTTTGTTTTCAGGTGAAACGGAGATCAATTTCCCAGGACTGCACCCTGGTTGGAAAACAATGCAAGTGAAAATCTCTATGAGAACCCCCCTGGAGGAAATCTTCAGCATGTTAACATGAATGCGTGAAGATTAAGGGAGTAAACGAGTGCGCGAAGGACTGTGCGTATGGGGTGCAATTAATATATAAGTCACTTCATTGGATAAGGTGGATTAATGTTGCAGGCGTTGTGACTAAAGTGGCAGACAGCAGGTGTATAGATGACCTTTCACCTACATAGCTGCATGGTCCTTAGTCATGCCAAGGATGTAAGTATCTAATCAAATATGATTTCACTTCATCAGTTCCTTTTCATATACCTGTAAAAAAAAAACAGTATCATATTGTTTTATGTCATAGCACATGCAAAAAAAGGTACAAATCCAGAAAATACGGTACTTAAAGCCTCTGGACCACCTCTGGTTACAGCACTGCATCCTGTACTGGCAAAGAGCAACAAGAGGATTTTCTACTCATCCAAGGAATTATTACATCCTGAGTTTTCATGCCAACACACACGAATACATGCATACACACACACACACACA
>CM040985.1:8928380-8957585 GCA_022985145.1 Pangasius djambal | reverse complement strand
CTCCATTTTCAGGGGCTCGAAGGTATTTGGACATTTGACTGACAAGAAGTTAACTGACCAGGTGCGGTCCATTCCCTCGCTACATCAGGACAAATGAAGCAGATAAAAGGTCTGGCGTTGATATCAGGTACTGAGTTGGCATTTGGCAGCTGTTCGACTGGAGCTACCAATATGAAGTCCAAGGAGACCTCAATGCAAGTGAAGGAGGCCATCATTAGACTGAAAAACAACATAAATCTATGAGAGATAGCAAAAACCTTAGGTGTGGCCAAATCAACCGTTGGGTACATTCTTAAAAAGAAAGAAAGCACTGGTGAGCTCAACAACATCAAATAGCCTGGAAGACCACGAAAGACAACTAAAGTGGATGATCACAGAATCCTTTCCTTGGTGAAGAAAAACCCCTTCACAACATCAACAGAAGTCGAGAATACACTGGAGAAGGTAGGCGTATCATTGTCAAAATCTACAATCAAGAGACGCCTTCACGAATGTAAATACAGAGGGTTTACAACAAGGTGCAAACCACTGGTTACATTCAAGAACAGAAAAGCCAGATTGTTTTTTGTCAGAAAACATCTAAAAAAGCCTACCATGTTCTGGAATAAGATTCTTTTGACTGATGAAACCAAGATTAACTTGTACCAGAATGATGGGAAGAGAAAGGTATGGTGAAAGAAAGCAACAGCT
Organism: Pangasius djambal; assembly: GCA_022985145.1. Classification (NCBI taxonomy): domain Eukaryota; kingdom Metazoa; phylum Chordata; class Actinopteri; order Siluriformes; family Pangasiidae; genus Pangasius; species Pangasius djambal. Next base: position 8,956,895 of record CM040985.1, on the reverse strand, counting down.
CATGACCCAAAGTATACCACATCATGTGTCAAAGGCAGTGTAATGGCATGGGCATGTATGGCTGCCAATGGAACGGGCTCACTGGTGTTTATTGATGATGTGACTGCTGATAGAAGTAGCAAGATGAATTCTGAGGTGTATAGGGCTATACTCTCTGCTCACATTCAGCCAAATGCTACAAAACTGATAGGACACCGCTTCACAGTGCAGGTGGATAATGACCCTAAACATACTGCGAAAGCAACTCAAGACTTTTTGAAGGCAAAGAAATGGAATATTCGTCAACAGCCAAGTCAGTCGCCTGATCTCAACCCAATAGAGCTGCTTTTCACTTACTGAAGACAAGACTGGAGGAAGAAAGACCCACAAACAAGCAGCAACTGAAGGTGGCTGCAGTGAAGCCTGGCAGAGCATCTCCAGGGAGGAAACTCAGAATTTGAGTTTTGAGAACATGGGCTCCAGACTTCAGGCAGTCACTGACTGCAAAGGATTTTCATCCCAGTATTAAAATTATGGTTATATTTACAATTATGTCACTTTGTCCAAATAGCTTTGAGCCCCTGAAAATGGAGGTACTTTGATGAAAAAGGCTGTAATTCCTAAATGGTAAATGCCATATTTTTGTGGAACCTCTTAAAATAAAGCTGAAAGTCTACACTTCAATCACATCTTGATTGTTTTATTTCAAATCCATTGTGGTGGTGTATAAAGGCAAAATCACAAAAACTCTGTCATTGTCCAAATACTTCCAGACCTGACTGTATATAAAATAATCAATGTAGTGCATCAAAACAATAATTTAAATACAATTACTCTCAATACAATAATTTATATATAATTACTCTTATTACCGTAACGCAGCAGGTCAAACGAAGGTCTATTTTTTCAGATTTTTTTTTCTGAGACAAACTCTATTTTCAGTACATTATACATGAGCAACATAAATATGGCATTTGTTATGCTAAATAAAAATTTTCTCTATCTATATATTTTTATTCTATTACTGCTATGAGAAACCCATTACAGAAGATGAGGCTTTATGTTATGGTAATGGGAAAACATTTAATTTCACTTAAGTGGGAGAAGTATGAACTGATTATATCACTGAATTAATCAAAAAATAGTGCATGACAACCCGATACAGTTTAAAGGGGGAAACACAAGTGGGAACATTGTAACTTTCAACAGTTGAAAAAAAAAAAACTTTATTACTGCAACCTTTGACAAGTCTATATTTGATTGGATTTTAAAAACAAGTCAATATGTTTATTACATTATTTAGGTTTCATAGCCCAAATTACTCTTTTGACAAAAGTTTCACACACTCAGAAATGTCGAGCAGAGAAAGAGGCTGACTCTGGGAATACTTCCTTGATGTCTGCCATAACAAGAAAGTTTGGCACCACGATATTTAAGAACAGTGTTCTGTGGTACCATAAATCATAACTCCGCAATAGGATGCTCACATCTATCATAAACTTAGTTTCTCTCTTTTTGTGGTAGTTCCTATAACATACTGACATGAGGTTTAACCATTCAAAGAGTTAAAAAATGTATTGACTTTAACACGGTGTTCTCACCAGTATGAGTCTTTAGAGTATGCGGTAATAGGAGACATGAGTAATGGTAACGACATTGACATAGATATGTGAGGTAATAAGATAAAATGCTACCATGCTACATTATTTTCCCCCATGCTGCGTGATCACAGCTTATATTGTCTTACTATCACAAAAAATAAAGTGATCCTGTTTTAAAAAACATTTTTTTTATTATCACCCAAAATATCAATAATGATAACGAACAGTGTAGAAAAGGAGTTTTCACTAACATTTTCCAAAAATTTCATCACATGAAAATGAGAGAGTTAACTCACCTTGTGTCCATTTTAAATCTCTATCCTAAAAAGATGCATCATGGGTAATCAAAAATGTATTTAAAGAGACAGTGCAGTTTGTAGACACACTCGAATGTGCATTACAGTAATGAGAAATATTCTCTCTGGACAATATTTTTAAACACCCAACAAATAGCAAATTATACTAATTAAAATTATAAATACCATTTCACTGTATATGCAGTAGAGACAAAATTAAAATGATATTCAGTGACTTTTTAATGCATGAAGAGATTATTTTTAGGGGAAAAAAACATACAGTCTAGACACATTGTGGTAATGAGGATTCAGGGATAAAACTGGCTTAAATATTAGGGTATGTATTGCAATGGTCCAGGAAATACTCCTCTTTTTTCCTTTTTTTTAAAAGAGCAAATGTAATCTGTTGTTTTTGGCTTTTGACTTTGAAGTGCATTATGACTCCGATCTGTTCACAAAGTTTTCATGAGAATCATCCCACAATACTTCGCTGGAATGTTTCCTCGTTTCTCCTTAAAAAACTGGTGCAACTCAGTCAGGTTTGTGGGCATCCTTGCTCAGAAATGCTTCTTGAGTTGAGTCCAGAAATGTTCTATGGGATTCAGGCTTTGTCATGGCCACTCCAATACTTTCACTTTGCTGTCTTTAAGCCATTTTGTTACAACTTTGGAGGGATGCTTAGAATCGCTGTCCTGCTGGAAGACCCATTTGCAACCAAGTTTTAACTTTCTAGCTGATGTCTTGAGGTTTTGTTTCATTATTTTTAGATAATCCTCCTTCCTCATGATGTCACTTATTTTCAGAAGCGCACCAGTCCCTTTTCCAGCAAAATGTTCCCACAACATAATGCTGCCATCCCCATGCTTCACAGCTGGGATGGTGATCTTCAGATTAAAAGCCTCACCCTATTTCCTCCACACATAGCACTGAATAGTCCATGTTTCATCTGACCAGAGAGCACAAAAGGCTAGGTCTTCATCCTGGTGATCAACTGCAAACTTCAGCATGGCTTTTTTATGCCAGTCTTGGAGTAGTCTTGGGCTTCTTCCTTGTGCAACAGTATTTCAGGCCATGGCAGATGTACTTCTTTGCATCCTTGGTGGATGTACTTCCTCCATACTTTGGTATCTGCCTCCAACTCCTTCACCAGTTCCTTTGTTGTTGTCTCAAGTTTTTCATCCCTGGGAGTTAATTTGTGCCCTTTCCTGAGCGATGCAGTGATGTCGGTTTGGTCCCAAGATTTTTATATTCACGTACAATTGTTTGTATAGATGCTCCTAAGGAGGAACCAGACTTGTGGAGGTCCACAATTTTTTTTCTGAGGTCTTAGCTGAGTTGCTTTGATTTTCCCATGGTATCAAGGGCAAAAATGCACTGGCTCTAAAGGTAGGGCCTTAAATACAGGCACAAGTACACTCCTAATTAAAACCTAATTATGACAATTGGCCAATCAGAAGTTAGTTGTTATTTTTGTTTGTGTAGGTGCTGTATTTTCATTTGTGGTAGTAATCCTGACAGTTTCTGTCCACCCAGGGGCACTTTGCAAGCCTTGCGCATCAATGTTGCGTTTCTCTGGGATTTCTTTGTTCCTAAAAGAGATTCTTCTGAATAACTGGAAGGGTGTGCTGCTGTGCGCCGATGCTCAGGTGGTGCCGGGAGGAAGGCTGGAGATGCTGCTGTGATGTCTGGGCCTCTGTTCAGTCCTTTGTTGCTTTCAGTTGTCCATCGAGACTAAAACTAAGATAAATGAAAAAAATCAAATTGAACACAGAATCATTTTGTCACAAAAACAATATTCTCTTAGACATGTAACTGAAAAACTGTCTGAATTTTTATACATAACTGAAAGATAAATGAATATAAGATCAAAATAAATAAAATAGAATACAATAGAATAATTATCCACAAACATACTTACATATCCTGAGATGGCTCCATGTCTTCACGGAAATCCTCTTCTCTGTCACAGCAAATAAAAACTCCAAAACCTCTTCTGTGAAAAATGTCTTCACTATCTGATACTAAAAAAAAGTTCATTTCCTAATAAACGCGAATTGCAAATCCTTTCTAATAAACATAAGCAGTGTATATGACCGCTACCATGCAATTTGCATTTGTGTCCTGATGTCGCACTATGACGTCATGACACAAGCATGATACAACGTAATGGTGTTGTCGATGACATCTGAAAATGGATGCAAAATTAGATCTCAATTTTTTTTTTTTTTTAAATTACTTTGGGAGATTTCTGTTTTGAGATCATTAATGAAAACAGTGATATTAGTAATAAGTACTTTCGGATAATTCAGACAAATTGTCAGCGCACTCTGCACTCTGACTTTTAGATGGAAGCAGTATTCCAGGTACAGCGTCACATAAGGAGGTCAAATGTGTGTGCAGAGAGGATTACAATGAGCAAGCCTGTAAATACACTCACGAATTTCACTGCCAAGCTAGTAACATGGACCACACTAGCAGAAAAGGTTCCCAAAGCAGTCTGGTCACAATAATGCAACACAAAGCTATTCTCTGGGGTGCTGCTCTATGATTATTCCTACAAGACAACACTAAAATGCATTTTAGATTACCAATATCATATACACAGACATACATAGAATAAACACAGACAGATAGACAGATAGATAGACAGACAGACAGACAGACAGGTAGATAGATAGATAGTATAAAAAAGAATAATCTTGGTCTCTGGGGCTATGTTTGTGAGATTTTTATTTCATAACCTGAACTATTTTTTTTTTATTTCTGTACCAGCACAGTGGTTTTTTATGATGAATACTGCTAGTGATTCTGGTGCTACTTTATTGGTTGGTACTGAAGTTTTGTTATTCCTGTGAGAAGTGAACAGTTGTCTGCTGCACTGACATCACAGAGTTACATGCTAGCAAGAAAATTTCCAACAATCTCAAAAGTAAGTGATAAGGGTCAGGTTTAAAAAAACAGCAAGAGCTTTTTTTCTCACTCACGATTTTCCAGCAACATTTAACATCATATTAATGAGAAATCGTGGAGCAGCAAGAGCCTCAGCTCGGCTAGTTAATGATCTACGGGATGAAAATAGTGACGCCGTTGATGACGGTATTAGCATGAAAGATGAAGCTTTGGAAGCTGATCTGTTTGAGCAGAGTGTACAGATGCAGAAGACAGACTAAAGAACTACACTACATCGCTCTCTTTAGACAGATACGAAATCCCACTGGCGCCGTTATCAGTGGACAGTTGCTTGGCATTGTGGGTAATGTAGGAATTTACTCATATAATACATCTTTTGCACAAATGAAGATGACATTGATTATACAGGAAATCGTGATGTGCAAGTCAGTCAGGGTGGATTTTCTCTTTAAACATGTAGCAAGTTTTATTTAATATTGCAACAATATTGTCAACTGTGGCAAAAGGTTAAGTAATTACTATAATGCTGTAATGTGAAAATAATATCAGCATGTCTACACTTGACTCATAATGTGACTAATGATTGATTTGGAAAAATAAAACCAATCACTGTGGTTTGACAAAAACGTAGAACAAATCACTGAAACTAGAAAAATGCATCTGCTTAATGAATAACTTGTGCAAACAAGACGAGATGTCACATTTAATTGGCTTCCCCACATGACTTAGCTCCAATTCTAACCCCATCGCCAACCATAATTGCACATTTTGTTTTCACCAACTCTTCAAAACAAAGGATCATTTAACGGATCCAAAAAGTTGCTCTTGTGTGACGAATGGCAGCATAATGAAACGTTAATCAGAGAAAGCAATGAAACTCGGAGGCTACTCTCCAGAGTTCAGGCTGTATTTTACAGTAATCTGTTTTATCTGAGCCTCTGACAATCAGACAGCGTTCAAACAATCGGTTCCAGTAAATTGGACAGAAACAATGCAGACGTTTCAAGTATTTGAGTTCAAAAGTCTTGAAGAAGTAAGAATTTGCCAAGGTGCACTGCCTGTTAAAGTGTATTTGAGCATGTAAATGTCAAGTCGACATATATAGCTCGCTGGCTAATCCAAGTGAAACGCTAACACTCAAATCTCCTGACGTGCTGCACTACACTGTAGTTTTTTACGCTGTTCAAATAAAGTTCCACTGAAACCTCTAATATTCACTTTTTAAGAGGTGTTTTACAGAGTGAGCACAATGGGGGCTTGTGTGTGTGTGTGGGTGTGAGATGTGTGTTAGAGCCGTGGCACCAGCTACACAAGCGTGTCCTGCGTCTCGGCACCAGTCGGTCTCACTGTATGCCAGCTTCTTAATGACAGGCCTTAAAACACCCTCTGCGATAACTCCACACACGACTGGCACAGCCACAAAGCCCACGCTAATGCTAATACAACTTGGCTACATATCCAGGTGAGGCGTATCAAAGGAGGCTTTCTTTAGACCAGGGAAGATAATGAGACGGCACGGCTGTGGAAAAAGTAGTAATGCCTATGCCAAGATGGAGCTTGGACTGGATAAAGTGCTAAGATTTTCAGCCAAAATGTGGCACAGAGGACAAATGAATTGTTTGTGTGTGTGTGTGTGTGTGTGTGTGTGTGTGTGTGTGTGTGTGTGTGTGTGAAAGAGAGAGAGAGAGAGAGAGAGAGAGAGAGAGAGCAGGGTGGGAGTAAAATCAAAGATTCATGAACACACAGAGAAGTTTAGAATGTGTTTAAGGCAACATTTCAGCCAAAAATGCTAACAATTATGGAAAGCCAGAGGCAATCATTTAGCATAATCTTCTTCCAAAATGATAGCTGGCTTTTGCTAGAAAGCTTAGTCTTTTTGATGGTTTCTTTAACATTTTAGTCAATCTTTAAAAATCAGCCTATAGTACAGGGGTATTCAGTTCAATTTGTGAAGGTCCAGCTACATAAAATTCCGGGATAAGCAACAAACATCACTGAAAGGTGACAACCTTCAGTGATTAGTTCGTGCCTATAAATAATTTCAAGTCATTATGTTATGCTTTGTTTGCTTCAGTTTGTAGAAATACATCTGGACCTTGATCTGCCAGTTGACAACCCCTGCTAGTCTCAGTACCAAGTGAGATTGGCCTGATGTCCAATTAAGATAATGTTAACCTGCTAATAACACTCAACATAGGATCGTTATAACCTAGTGCCAGCCACTTAAGCTAACTTAAGCTACTTAACTGCTGAGCCAAGGTGAAAAGACTAGTACTAATCATTGTATACCCTCTATCTACTACAAAATGTAAAATGACCCATGAACTAACTAAACACACCATCCAGTTATGATAAGAAAAGAAAGTAAAACCACATCACATCCACATTTCTTTTATTTCAGCTGCAGTGCATTGTTTTATCTGTCTGTCATACTGGTCCTGGGGGGATGTGATTTTCAAGGAAATCATGATAATGCTAGCCAGGTAGGTTTTTTTTTTTTTTCCAGTTTTTAGTTTATTTATTTTATTATTTTTTTATTGGGAGCATCAAGTGATATTATTAAACTAGTGAATCAAAAGTCAAGCTTACAAAGCTCCCACTTCAAAGGTTCACTTATTTGTGGGATTAAACTTCTAGATTCACTTTGAAGTAACTGCTATTCACAATTCTTTTTTTTTTTTTTTTTTGCATCCTGCGTCTTTTCCCATTGAAATTGACACTTTCGCCAGGAAAACTGTCTTGCTTTCTTTAAAACTGCTGCCCATTTGGACTGCTTTCTATGTACTGTGTGGCATCCGTGTAGTATGATGTGGAATCAGACCCTTTCTCTGTATTGTGAAAGCGGGATACGCTTGTGGTGTGTGGTTTCTGGACTCACCTGTGTCCGAGCTCATGGGCAATGGTGAAGGCCAGATTGAGGCCGTTGTCCTCGGCTACTACGCACTTCCTCTTGGCGCTGCAGGTGCCACCTAAATAGGCGATACCTGTGTAGTGAAAAAAAAAAAAAATCCCGTTAGAGTGAGTTCTTACATCTTGGTACATGTGGGATTACAATTTGTCAAAAGCTACAGCCTTGACTATTTTCTCTCACTCCCCCTCTCCTGGCCAGATGTTTCTCTGAGCCTGCTTTTCATCCACAGAATGTAAAGTTCTTAGCACAGATCACCCAAAATGAGCTAGTGTCAAGGACACTGCAGTGTGGCAGGGCTTGATGAGTGGTTCTCAGTTCACCGGTCTCCATATACCTGTGAAATTTGCAATACTGACCCCATTTATGCGCCAATTACACTGGTGTTAATCATCAGCCAGGGTAATAGCAAGGAGAAGATAAGCATTTAACACTTATTCATTTGACATGACTCATTTTAAGTGATGCTGACTCACTTGTACTGATGTTGAAATGTTCAGGGATTATATTCACAGCCCCATGAGTGGATTTGAACTGAATTTGAACCTGACTTTTGCTAGAAGTGAAGCTTAACTAGCAGTGAAGCTAAACACCCATTGCTCTATAGTATATTTTCTAAAATCCTTTCATGTTGGGGTTAAAAAAAACAAAAGTCACACAGGAAGTGATGTACTAACTGTAGTTTATATGCATGGGCTCTTCAAAAAAAAAACTGCTCACTAAGCCAAGCTGGTTTTTGTACTCACATTAGTAGTTTTTATTGTAGATGACATGTTAGAAAGGAATTTACAAAAATAACATCACATCTAAAATATTATGTATGGAAAAAGGGAAATGGTTAATGTATTTTTATAGCAAATATTAGGGACCTAAAACCTACAGGGTTTTATCTTGCCCACATATTCCACATGACTGCAAGGGTAGTGAGACCTAAAATCCTTAACAAGGCATTTAATCGATTGACAGCACCCCTTTGCTTACTTAGAGAAACTGTCTTAGAAATAATATTTCACCCTTTGAATTAATACACAATTAATTCTTAATTTATGACCCTTCCCTGTTAAGAAACATTCTTTAAGACATTCTGTGTTCCCTGAAACCTAGCATACCTCAGAGCAAAGACATGCTGCTGCATCTCCCACCATCAAGCTGCACAACTCCTTAATAATGCTGTCCTAAGCATGATTTAATGGGCAATATATTATCTGAAGCAATTGAATATGAAGAGGACTGAGGCATGAGGGTGCAGTCTGATATATGAATTATGTTGCAGTTACACATGCTGATAATTAAACATCCCCACCATTTTATTATCATTTACAACTTTATCGTGGTATTGCATTGAACTGTAATATTTATACCTTCATATTATCTTCATCCTGGGGTGCAGGGTCACAATATTTTGAAGAATCCATGGTAACCATATGGTGCATTGGGCATGTAAAATTTTCATATTACAATAACTGGCCTAATCTTTTATCTTTATGTTTTCTGCATGATCATGTTATTACCATAATGCTGTAAATTCTACTACTAATAATGATTAAATGATCAAAGTGGAAGTTGCATGGATGTAGAATTACATGTAAAGTACAACCCACATGAAAGGAGGTGAGACTCAAAAACACAATATTAATGTAAAGAAAAATTAAAGCATTTAGACATGAGTGTGTATTTAGTCTATGTAACTAAAGTGCAAATGGAAAGCTTTTTGCAAGCTCTCTTTACATGTCGTTGGCATCAAAGTTGGCAAATATAAATAAAATAAAATAAATAAACCCAACATCGCTGTTGTAATATTAAGACATAAATTTGAAATTCTCATTATTTTGAGATAACAAGACATCATTTACATAAACCTTCTCTCTTAGTACCTAGTTTTAAATGAGTAAATAGTGAAAAATTTAATTCCTAATTTTATACCTGCCCAGTTTTATGTAATCGTTGTTCCAAGTCACTTTTAGGTTTGCTAAGTCACACTAAATGTATATATTTGCATAGACACTCTGCATTTTGCTTTTTTTCATTTTTTCATTCATTAACACTCACAATTGATAAAGGCCAGTTTATACTTGACGCAAGCAGTGAAAATGCGAGCGGCATTGTTCACATACTGAGCATTTATATATACACATATCTGTATATTTATATGCACATATACTGCATATCTCATGTACATCTGGAGGATTAAAAGTGACCTCCACTAAATCTCTGTCTATCAGGTTTCCATTTAACTGTAAAAAGTTTAGCAATTTCACGCACAGCGATGTTAAACACAATGATGAGCTCTGTTAAAACTTTCCACTGCTGTCATGATTGCTGTCATGAGCTGTGTCTCAAATAAAAAAGACTTTACCCCCAAAGGTGTTTACTAAGCAAGATAATCCAGAAGACTGGTACAGAAGGATCTGAAGACCATGTGAGTTTTTTTTTTTAAATTTAAACAGGTGGTTTGGTTAGGTGATTTGAGACTTTAAGAAAGTATTATCCATCCTTAAGACATTTTATTCTGTCCACAATCCTCTACACGTGGAAAAGATGCTCGTCAACACCAGGATAAATCTATTCAGAGCTCAGCAGAGTCTTTTGTTGAAAGAGCATTTCATCTGGTATTGTAACAGAAAAGTCTCTGCTGAGCCAGGAATATATTATATTAGCGCTGACTAGCATTCAATCAAGCTTCTCATTATTTAGAGTTCGTAAATGGTGTAATTTTGTTTTCAAATGGCGAAAACTAAATTTCACAAAATTATACCTGCCCTTCGGTTGTAATAATTCATCCATCTCATTTTTATACTTGGAAATTCACACCAAATGAATCCATTTGCATAGACCTGTCTGTATTTTACACCTTCGTTCATTAAAGCAAATAGGCAAAAGAGATATATTTTGCTCATCCGAATGACGTAATCCTCCATAACTGAAAAAGATGCTAGTCGATGCCAATATAAATCTATTCCCGGCTCAGCAGAGACTTTTTGCTGAAGGAGCGTTTCATCTGGTATTGTAACAGAGCGCCTTCAAAGAAACTCATTAGTTTAAAGCTGCATCAATCATCGAGTAGGCCAACAAAGTGACATCTGAAGGCTGTCGCATCACTGAGTATCTGCTTTTAGGCACCTGGTTTGTGTCTCTTATTGGCCTTAGCCCAGAATGCCTCACTTGCCCTGGGACCACCATATATTTAATCAGTGACATTAAAATGAAATCAAACCCAGATGGTTTTATTGAAAGAAGCAACAGTTTCGACATTTTCATTTGGGATAACCGTGCACACATATGATTTTTGGGTCTCCATCTGTGAGTGACATAAGCCAGTTTGGACTCGATAGATCATGCGATGATGGATAGGACTTTATACTGAGAAAAATTAACAATGTTCAGAGCTTGCATGTAAGGATTACTGAGATCAGAGCTCCACTGTATCAAGTTGTGTAACGGGTTGTTACAATAGGACAGTTTAGCTTTTTTTCACCTTCATGTTTTTTCACTTAGTAGTGAATAATTTCACATCTTCGCTTTATTATTTATATCCATCCACCTGAGATTGGATTAAGCACTGAAAAGTATGGAGTAAGTGTCCTTAACAAGGAAGCAGCACCACATGTTATCAGTTAATACAACGTGAGTAAATCACACTGGAAAAAAGAAAGACAACGTCATAAATTATATTTAAATCTAAAGAACCAGTCGAGAGACACACGCTGGTGACGTGGCCCGATGTAGTGTTCAAATTAACGTGCTTAGAACAAGCTGTCTCACACACACACGCGCACACATACAGGGATTGCTGTTTAAAAATGTCGGACTACTTGAAATGAACCGTAAAACAGTAATTAAAAAGCCAAACACTAGTATTACAGAAAATTTAACAACTTCATAAAAAATGATTACACGATGTTTTCAAACCTACTATTTATAAAATTCTGCAATTAAATGTAACAACACAGCATCTGTGGATCTGAGCTTTTACTGATATTAATTTAGCGTTTTGCATTGAAGACTGAGCTGAAGCACACCAACCAGACACTACGTAACAAGTTAAGTGCACTCTTTGTCAAGGTAACTCTTATGCTAAGTAGCTAAACTGAAACAAAAGAAACAACCTCTGGAAATTTTCAAATACAAACAAAAACAAAACAATAAAAAACTACCTTTGAGACAAGATGTTAACTTACATTTGAGTATAGCTGTAAGCACAGCTGTAAAGTAGACTTCTTCAATGGAACACATGATAATACTTTGAAGCCTCTATAACAACAATATTTTGGATATTGAAAATCATGCAGAATATTATAACTGATTATTGGCGCATACCTGGAATGTGACGGAACGTGTCTATTAAGATCTAAAGTCACTAAGTAAATTAACAGTGAGGTAATGCTAGGTAGGCGTGTAACACTCCGACAATTTGGATCAATGTATCATTTATATGGCAATGATGACTGAAATGAATCGAGGCAACAATCATAAATCAATTATAATTGAAAAAAAAAGGACAGGCAACTGATAAAAAAAATAATTCATATTTTTTAAAATGATGTGTAAATTGGATAGCAATTTGATTTGACTGCAACTCTAATGCTTAGAAAATAGTCTTCTCTACATCATCATTCATTCAAATTAACGTTAAGCCTACCCCAGATTTTGAACAAAGTTGGTCACCAATTGAGATTGAGATTCAACTTTATTCTCATTGTGCAGTGTACACATACAGAGACAATGAAATGCACTTAGCCTCTGTCCATCTGTTCATCATATCATATTGCACTGTAGCAGATTCAGTGGTATCATCAAACAATTATTACCTTATGAAATGGAATTACATCATATTGTATCATATACAGTGTATTCAGTGCTATCCTTAAATATTAAATTGAATCATTGACTTAAGAATCGAAATCATCTGAAATATATCTGATTGTGTGAAAGCCTGAGATTTCCATTTCATATAAATGAAGTCTTAAGAAAAAGTACAACAGCTAACTCCGCCCTTAACACTAACTTTAACTTTTATGATGAATAATATGAACTGAATTTTGTGAATTGCGTTTAATTTGTAAGTGTGAGACTGTGTTTTGGGATTGGTAGTCCTTAGATAGAACAAAAATATGAATATTTAACAAATCAATGCCAAACCCAATGCTTTAAAAAGTTCAGTACCTCCACATAGTTCTCTGCCACTCAACCAAACATTGTGGTAGAAACACAGGCTGCTTCTCATTACCAAGAATACCAAAAACAGGAACCTACATTCCTGAGAGGAATATTCTTGCCAAAATAACTTGTGGAAACGGACTTGGGAGGACACAATGCTAGGAAACTCTCCTGTAAAATAGCTAAAGTTATTTATTTGGTTTTTCCTAGCTAGCTAACATAGCTAACCTCTATGTTTCTATGTTTGTAGTTGGAACTAGCTTCCATATTAGCCATTGTTTGTACCATGTTCAACCTGTAAGCCAGTTCTTACCTCATTTTTTGACATTGAAACTTGATGACTACAAGAATCAACTAAGCTGAGCAATTCAAACTATGACTTTATATGTCTTCTTCACCATTGTCTTCACTCCATGTAGGAACAGTGTGCTTTTTCAAACTTTTCACTGTTACAAATATGTGAAACTGATATGATTTTTTTTTTTTTTTTTATGAAAATATGTTGTTTTTTTTACCCATAACCTGATTTATGTAGGTCAACAACATTTGTCTTTTGTGTTGAATGTTCTTTGGGCTTCCAATGGAAATGGATGACAAAGAGATTTTATATAATTTAAAAAAAATTTTGATGTGTGCAACCACATATTTATACCGCAGAGACACAGAGCATGTTTAAAGGAAACAACCTGGGAACTGCGAGCAAATTCAAAATGTTTTTTTTTTTTCAAGAATGACATTTAGGTTGCATTTAATTAAATACTCCTTATGGGTGTTTGAAAAAATATTAGAAAAAAACTAGTATTTCTCAAAAATAATTATTTATTCTTTTTTTTTTTGTTAGAACAAAGATAAATTGCTTGAGTGGAAAATTTGAATTAACCTGTGTAATGTTCATTTTATACAATATTTTTTGCTCTTTTATTTTTTTCAAAGGTTCCATCAATTCTGTATGTCGCCAAAAAATTATGAGTCTTAAAATTTCTTCTCACAGGCAAGTCAACAACTGATGCTCAATATTTGGGTTGGATCAAGAACACTTTTGGGTATTTTAACTTTTCTCTGTGTTTATGTTCTTCAGTATTGGAATTGAACTTGTGCTGTGGCAGATGACGTCACGTGAGAACTCAAGAACTCTAGAACAAACAGGAAACAACCACAGTCTGCTATCAACATCATTCATAACACATTAATACAACAGCATTCGAAACATTAAATTGGAAAACAGATGTCCTAAATTCTTCATGAAATCCCCACTACTACATTTCATTCTATTTCAGTATCACCGCACATAGTTGTTTAAGAGCTGCAATTATTTCCAGCCTGTCTATCCTTCCTGGACTAGAAAAAAGTAGCACATTGCCTGTTCCTAAATGTGTGTGTTTTGTTACGTTGCTTAATGTGCATTGGTGTACAGGTCACTCTCTCTTTACAGTGGTGGTAAGATTAGAGTCTGTAATCAAGCACAGTGCAAGATGTAAAATGTACCTTACTGGATTAAACTGAGTGACTGACAGGTTCACTTAATAGAGGAAATACATATGCATGCTCACACACTCCCACACACACACACACACACACACACACACACACACACACAGTCTGAAAAGCTTGTAACAGTGCAATCCAGGTGTGAAATTAACCGGTGTTGACCCCACACACTGAGGTCAAGATTTTATTCCACTTGTGTCTTTTATTATGTCTTAAAAACACACCACAATCCAAATCCCATTCATTCCGTCATGAAAAGACCTTTCACTGTCTTCACCTCCAGTGGAGGCTGTACTAATTAAAGCAAATTTCTGCCTGAGACTTTCATTACTGATGACATCACAGCCTAGTACAGCAGCACTACAACTCTAAGTTGAAAGGCCCCACACAGAGGTTGCGACAAGAGGCTTGGGGGAAATTATGAACCTCCCAAAATACCCTGGTCCATGTCTGTTGTCACAACTACCTACATTCCCTTCCAATTTTTAGAAGTAAACTAATATGTAAGGAATAAAACACAATCAGGCATGCTGTAGGAAAATAATAGGAAAATAATCAACAATGGGGTGGATTAATGTGGATCGGTGTGAAACGCAGTTTCTCTAACCATCCCAAAGTTGATTATTTACCAATAACAGCACATCCTGAAGTGTTCCTTTTATACCACAGCAGTTTGTCAATGTTAACATTTTTTTTTATTTATTAAACAACAACACACTTTTTTTTATAGTTTATAGCTATGTTTTAATGTTGTGGAAAGCCTACCAAACAAGTCAGTTAGTTGCTGTTATCATTTACTTTATAGCAGCTATAAACAATCCTTTCTTCACCAACCTATCCTTTTTCTCACTCTTTAATTAGTTAATAAGACAACATAAAATATGTTGGGGTTTTTTTTCCAGTTTTTCAGAACACATGTAAAACAATATTTAGGTCAATATTAAACATTTCATACATTACATATTTCATACTACGCATTTACACCTGTCTTATCTAAACTTTTTTTTTAACATTAATGGATATTATGCAATTTCACACCAGCATCATTTGCATCCTGTACTATTTTCTTACTTCATTATCCGTGATTCCCAGTCAACTCCATGCTCTGTCATGTGACCAATCACCAGCCTCACCGTCAACCTATCAACATTCTCAGTCACTGGACTAATTACATATACAGATCAGAATTGGTACTCGCCTTAAGAGTAGAATGACAATGTTTTCAGAACCACGCGTGTATGTGCACACATTGATGAAACCAAGCAAAATAAAGCTGAAGTCTCCTTGCAATGAAACAAATTGACAGAGGCACCTGAGTGGCACAACAGAAAATAGCACTGATCATGTATCCATGGCCGGGAGTCTAGAGAGCAAACTCTCCTGTTAATCAGAGAAACACTAGTGGGTATCTGATAGATCATGTATGTGGAAAAGGGCAGAAAATAAAGATGCTATCCATCCATTTTCTGTACCGCTTATCCTACACAGGGTCGCGGAGGAGCCTGGAGCCTATCCCAGGGGACTCAGGGTACAAGGTGGGGGACACCCTGGCTGGGGTGCCAACCCATCACAGGGCACAATCGCACACAACACTCGCACACCTGGGACAATTTGGAAATGCCAAGCAGCCTTCATGTCTTAGCCTACATGTCTGGAGGAGGAAACCGGAGTCCTTGGAGGAAACCCCCGAAGCACAGAGAGAACATGCAGATTCCGCACACACAGGGCGGAGGTGGGATTCAAACCCCCAACAGTGCTAACCACTAAGCCAGCATGCCCCACAAGATACTAGCCTTGCTAATCAGAGATCAGAAAGAGCACAACCGGTCATAGCTCATATGTTCACCAATATTTCTCTTAATCTGTATTAATGCACTTAAATAATTAACTATCCCACCATATGTTATTACATTATGTTAGCCATCAGTTTTTAGCTTAGTCAGTAAAGTTTCCAGGCAAACAAAACATGAGACTAGGCAGCACATTGGAGCTTTTATTTATCTGTAAGCTAGCTAATGAATTTATGATTTTCTTTTCCACCCCTGACTTCCACAATCACACTTGCACTAAAATAGGTCTAAAAGCACATTTTTACATTCATCCACATTTATTACACACTCACTGAAGCGGCTGCTACGACTACATGCAACCTGCCTGTACAGGTTTTCAAAAAAGTGCTATATATGTCATAAGCATGTAGTTTTGTTGGTTTATATTGCTCCATACTATGACTAGAATATGCTGGTGAAGTCTTGGAATTCATGGATCAAGACTTGCCTGTGTTATTTACCCAAATGAATTTGGATCATGTGAAAGCTGACTTTCACTGACACGTGCAGAAACTCTCGTGTTTAAGGTCTGACTCTACTCAGGATGTGATCTGTAATATTCCAGGCGCCTATGCTGTTATAACATTTACCAGACATTATATCCTGCTGCCATATCTCATACATAAATAGCTTCAAGTCAAGAGCAAGAATCAAGACCTAGAAATACCGTTCACACAACTATACAACAGGATGAATTCCAAAGCCTGTATTTGTAAATGGTCAGCAAATCTGAATAATCTTGAATCTTTCTGTTGTCTAGTACACAAATCATGATAAACTAGGATGAGCTGATGCATACATTTCTTGTGCTACAATATTGCCTATGGCTACATTATTCAGTATATTGAAAAGCAAAATGTAAGCTTCTCTCTTGTACATGCACATGTACACACCCCAGTCACTGGCACTTCACAGGCTGTGAGGTAATGCGTGTCTGTGTTGTTTGTGGCAGAGCGCAGTATTCAGGGAGGCCAAAACTTTTGATGTCTAAAGCTGGAAACAATGAAATAAATTCACTGGAGTGTGTGATCACATACTCCGTCCTACTCAGCACTTCCAGATCAGAATCTGAACATCTAGATGGCCAGCATTTCTCACATGGATATACGCAAGTATTCTCCACAACATTTTTAGCCTCTAGTGTTGTATTCAGCTTCAGGTATTTAAATGTACAAGCTCAGCAGACTTGGTGAGCAGACTTAAGGACTAACTCTGACTAGGATAAAGCGCTTGCTTTAGATGAATGACTAAGTATCATATTCAATATACCACACAGCTGTAGTTCGCACAGTATTTAATCATAGTATCATGTTGAATTTTGTATTGTCTGAACTCACTGGCTGCTTTAAGCAATTAATAGAACATGACAGGACATGCTGTTATAGGAAAATAATCAATGACGTCATGGTGTGATGCAGCCATAAGCAAAGCGGAGTATAAAACTTGATTATTTTCCTATAACAGCACATCCTGAAGTGTTTTATTCCTCTCATACACTGTGAATGGCACATCATGCTTTTATCCATTTAACATAACATTTAATGTTATGGAATGCCCAAGACAAGTTAGTTCCTGTTATCACATATGTTTTAGCAGCTATAAACATTTGATCCTTAACTAGCCTCTCTTTTTTTCTCCCTTGAAGAGAATAAGACAAAAATAACCTGCTTGTCATGTTACAAAGAATCCGCAAAGTCCTCTGTTTTGAAGACTTTCCAGTGGCTGTGTAAGGAATCTGATGAGGACGCAAGAGCAAGTACTCAGTGTTATACTGAAGCTGTATCCAGCTCAATATTCATTGTGCTTTAAGCTGTTTTATCTTGAATTTATTCTCTACTGGAAAGGTAGGACTCTGACTTTTATGTGCTATCTACTTGACTCAGTTGGATCTAGATTCTTGCCACTAGAATTGCTGTATTGTATAGTATTGTTGATTCTGTAGTGTGGCTCGGAAGTGTCTGTTGATCTACACTAATTAGTTCTCTCAGGTGGCTAATCAAGAGTAGGTTCAGTCTTAAATATTGAAGGTTATCCACTACTAGTGTCTGTAGCAGTCAGAAGCATATTCTGCAATGGTTAGAAGGATAAATTTAGATAGAAAGTAGCAACTTTAGTGTTTATCTCTTTTTGTTCACTTAAGTGTCACCATTTCCCTCTCAGACCTCCTTAAACTCACTAACATCACTCCTGACTAGGCTGCAGACATGTGCCTCAAACCTATCTCTGTTGTCACCTCTCACAGCCCCTGCAGCTCTCATCCACAAACCAGAGGCCGAACTACTAGTCACCTCATCTACCCTCCTCTGTTGTCTCAGTCTCATGTGGTAAGTGGGCTCTGCAATTGCCAGTCTGCTGTAAAGAAAGCTGATTTCATCTCAGTTTTAGCTTCCCATTACTCTCTATCCTCTGTTTATGCTTTCTCTCACATTCCATGAGAAACTGACAGGGGTGGTGGTACAGGTCTGCTGTTGTCTCAGAGATGGTGCTTCACACCTCTCTCCCTGTCTCATCTCAACATCTGATCCTTCAAATTCCATGCAGTTACAGTTACCTCCCCGAACAACCTTCTCATTATTGTTATCTACTGTCCTCCTGGTTCCCAAGGAGACTTTCTTGAAGAAATGGACATGCTCCTCAGTCTTTTCCCTACCGACAGCACCCCTCTTACTGTCGCTGGAGACGTTAACCTCCCCACCTCCCCAAGCTCCAGTCCTCCTGCCTTCTCCCCCTTCTGCATTCCTTCTCCTTGACATTTAACAGTTGCCCTCCCACACGCAAGTGAGGAAATGCCTTGGACCTGATCTTCAGCCACCCCTCTCCAGATAGAGACATCAATGCTACCCTACTCCACATCTCCGATCATCACTTGGTATCCCTCATCATCACCCTCCCTATCCCTATCCTAAAACCAGGTATCAATATTTCTTTCTCACTTGTCGAAACCTCCAGTCTACCTCCCCCATCTCTGTAGCTTCCTGCACCCTATCACCACTTTCCTCTCCTCACTTTCCTCATCCATGGACCTCCTCTGCTCTCTATTTTCTAAACCCAGGAAGATTTCTTGCCCTGTTCCTTGGCTATTAGATGTGTTATGCAGCAATCAGAGCGAATTAAGAACAGCAGAGAGACAGTGGAAGAAATCACATATTGATGTATATCTTTCCTCTTACTCTCCTGTATAAATTCTCATCTGAAGCTAAGACTGCCTTCTACAAGGAAAAGCTGGAAACTTCTGCACAAGATCCTCACAAGCTCCACAACACCTTTTCTTCATTACTTAACCCACCATATCCTCCTGCTCCGTCCTCTCTGACTACTGAAGACTTTGCCACCTTTTATGATGGGAAGATTAAAAAAATCTGCCAGACTTTCACTCCTACCCCAACTCCTACACTAAACACTCAGGATTCCCCTTCTCCTTCACAGGCATCCTGCAAGTCATCTTGTTCTACAAACCTACCACCTGCCCATTGGATCCAATCCCTTCCACAATGCTCCAGACCATCTCACATGACATCCTCTCCTTCATCACTACAACCATCAAACGCTCCATAACATCTGGTCATGTACCAACTGCATTTAAGTGAGCAAGGGTTATTCCCATCCTGAAGAAACCCACTCTGGATCACTTAGACATCAGAAACTATCGACAGGTATCACTTCTCTCTTTTCTTTCCAAAGTCTTCAAACACACTCTACAATCAACTGTCTCTCTCTCTCTCACAGAACAACATCCAAGATCCTAACCAGTCTGGCTTCAAAGCGGCACATTCCACAGAGACTACTCTTTTGGCTGTCATTGAGAAGCTACATGCTGCTAGATCAGCCAAACTGTCATTAGTCCTCATCCTCTTCAACTGTTCCACAGCATTTGACACAGTCTCTCTTGTCCACCATCATGAGTCCTGGAATTTGTGGTGCAGCATGGCAATGGTTTGCTTCCTACCTGGAAGGTCGGTCATATCAGATAACATGGAGGGGATCCATATCTGCTCAACGCAGACTCTCCACTGGTGTCCCACAAGGCTCGGTCCTCTTCTGTTCTCCCTCTATACTCAATCTCTCAGTGAGGTCATATCCTCACATGTGTTTTCATACCATTGCTATGCAGATGACACTCAACTCAACTCCTCGCTTTCCCTCCCTCAGACAATCATATTTCCGCTCAGATCTCAGTATGTCTGGCAGACATCTCATCATGGATGGCAGCTCATCAGCTGAAACATAACCCCAGCAAAACTGAACTGCTGCCCATCCCAAGCGATTCATCCCATGTCAGGATCTTGCGATTTCCCTGGACAACTCTCTGATCTCACCTTCGGTCACTGCACATAACCTTGGGGTAACCATGTACAATCAACTGTCCTTTTCCTCTCACATTGCTAATATGACATTCTCATGTCAATTTCTCCTTTACAACATTAGAAAGGTTTGTCCATTACTATCCACACAGGCCAGGGTTTGTCCATTACTATCCACACAGGCCAGGCCAGACCTAGTGCTTGTTCAGTCCCTTGTTATATTGAGCCTGGACTACTGTGACTCGCTCCTGGCAGTCTGCTTCCGAGTGCCATTCGACCTCTGCAAATGATCCAGAATGCAGATGCGCGACTCGTTTTCAAGCATCCTAAGTTCTCCCACACCACCCCAGTGCTACACTCCCTCCACTGGCTTTCTGTAGCTGCCCGCATTAGATTTAAAACACTGATGCTTGCCTGCAAAGCCAAGAACAGACCAGCACAGTACAGCACAGTCAGCATAGTCTGTGACCTAGTGAACCATTTATTGTATTTATTGATAGAGGCTTCAACGCACTTCTGTAAGTCTCTCTGGATAAGGGTGTCTGCCAAATGCCATAAATGTAAATGTTTTATTTAACATAGCAAACAAGACAAGATCAAGACATAATACAAAAACAAATGTCAAAAAGCAGGCAAGGTTCAGGTGATGAGAAAACAACATGAACTGGGCTAGGCAGAATCACAAAACGAGAAAACCAGAACTAGATGAAAAACCAGGGAGACAAACAGTAATCAAAAGGCTTGGTATCGACTGGTACACAATGACAGAGAGCGTATGCTTCCCAATGCATGTATGAACTGAATGTCCTTTTAACTGTGAGAGTGTGCTGAGAAGGTAATAGAGTCCAGGTGTGTGTAATAGTAACTTGGTGAATGTGAACATGATAGAGTCTGGGTGTTGTAGTCCTTAGTTGCTCATCATTCTCTTTGTCCTCAGGCAAATGGTCGAACACTTGCTGAAAGAGACGTAAGAAGTGGTTGTAGGAGATGGTGTGATGTGTGGAGAGCTCCTTGGTTCCAGATGGCCGTCGGCCATTCTAGCGCTCTATCTGTCAGCAGGCTGATGAACTGGGCAACTCTGGTGCTGTCCAGGACCCCCTCTTGACCAGCAAAGTAAAGTGAGCACTGTAGCATGAACTCTTCCAGCCTGCCAGGTAGCTGGTGTACTTCTCAGGGCAAGCGATGAGTGGGGATGCAGTAGGAGGAGGAACTGGCATTGCTAGAGTGGTGGCCCAGAGTTGGGCTAGCTGTTAGGTTAGCATTTTGATCTGCTGCTGCTCTCCTATAAAGCAGCCCTGTGCCACTAGCACTTGGTGCTACTCGTTGTTAACTGCAGCGTCCATGGAACAGCAAAGTATTCTGTCAGGAATCAGATGAGGACGCAAGTGCAGGTACTCTATGGTTTTATTTAACGTAGCAAACAAGACCAAGATGTAATCCAAAAGCAATGTCAAAATAAAGGCAAGGGTCAGGCGATGAGCAAACAACAGGAACTGGGCTAGACAGAATCACAAAATGAGAAATCCAGAACCAGATCAAAAACCAGGGAGACAAATAGTAATCAAAGGACTTGGTATCGACTGGTACACAATGACAGAGAGCATATACTTTGCAATGCATGTGAACTGAAAGTCCTTTTAACTGTGAGTGTGTGCTATGAAGGTAATAGAATCCAAGTGTGTGTAATCAGTAATCTGGTAAGTGTAAATGTGATAGAGTCAGGGTGTTGTAGTCCTCAGCAGCCATGTTTTTAGGCTGCGCCGAATTCAGAGAAGTGTATTTGGACTCTGATTCTGACACCGACATGACAGGCTGAAAACCTTCTAATGCTGGAGACTCCTTCCATAAAAAAACATCTCCTTATTAAAATATAACAACATATTTTTAATCCATTTCTAATTAGCCTTAGATTATGTAGACTGTCCGACATACAAGTCTCTGTGAATGAGTTGTTACTATAGAAATAACAACATATTAGAACAAGGAGATTAGTATTAACCTATGATTTGAATTATAGCCTGCACCTTCTGAGCAGAGTTCAACAGTGCTGAGCTATAAATACATTTTTATTCATCTCAGCCCAAGTATTAAAATGGGCATTATGTTGTTTCAGAAAGAGGTACCCCTACTCTAAACCCACTCCAACCGCTCTAGCTCTGCCAGAGTGAAAAATGTTGTCAAGCTGCTTTCATAATAGGCACTGAGATAACTAATGAATAACACTACACAGCACAATCCATGGCTCTGCCATGTTCCTTTCATGCCTGGGCACATTAAATATATAGGGCATTAACTAGTGTCACAATTTTCATTTTCATAAAAATGCTGACTCTCATGAGGGGCAGAAAGACAGAAAGTTTTCCTTAAAAAAGAAACTAGGTCACATTTTGCATAGAAGAGCAGAAAGGCTCAGGAAGTCTTTCGAGTGAGACGTTGTTGGAGGAGGTTTAGGCAGACGAGCCCCTGACTGTGAGTTCCCAAAGCTGCAGGTCTGCTCTAAGTGGACCATTTCTTTCCCATGTTCCATGACCTCACAGATGTTTGTTCGTGTGTGTGTGTGTTTGAGAAACACTGCAGAAAGAGGCCAGGGTGTTCTGCTACTGAAAAAACATCTACGTCTTCTTAAAATCGGATATCAGAGACCTAAGATGTGTACACAAAAAAAGCCTTCATGCTTTGATGTCTATACTGATGTCTGCACAGGTGTTAGTAGTAAGTCAGGCCTTGTGATTTTTTGATATCTCACACCGGACAGATTTTCTTTGGCCTGGACAATTTTCATTCCATTGGTTCAACGTGTGCTCAGAAATTTAAAAATCAGTTTGCTCCAAACAGGACTAATGTTTTAACATTTCCTTTGCTTTCCAATCCTAACATAGGATTCCTAACTGATTAAATTAAAATGATAAACCACATAATTCTGTTCATATAAGCTAAGAAATAGCCAATAATAATTTACCGAGGGTGTTTATTATCAAAATAGGTCCCAATGCAATGTTAGACAATTTCAATAGTGTTAGCAAATTCGTTATTTAATAGTGCATAGACATGTTAGCTGGCCAAATACTCTGGGCTAGCTAGCTAAGCTGTTTTACTTTCTTTGTCACTACCATGAGTTGCCGGCTCACAGCACGCACTTCATGTTTTGTTTCCGTGCATGTGGCCTTTTTTGTCTGGTCTCCACTACTGTCTTGTGATTGATATATATCCCATACGCCCTCATCTGTTTGCATATTTTAGCCCTGCTGTGTCTTTTTGTAGTAGCGAAGTCTTAAAACGCATTCTCGTCATTAAGTCCAAGCCTTGTTCTTGTTCTGTGTCTAATATTTCCTGGTATACACCCTCACTCATGTTTCCAGTTTCCTTATGGATTAATCTAATTTAATGTTGTCTGCTTGTGGTTTTACCCCCATTATGGTCTGTGATTACAATGCTGAATCCACACACTTGTTTTCTGCCTCAACACATGGCATGTTACAGCCATCAGTGCAGCAAAAGACCCAACAGGCGCTGATATCTATCTAACGCAAACTTTTCATAAAGTGTAAAGTTTAACATTAACTTAAATGTCATGTCGAGAAACCATTTATAGTACTTTTTAGTTTAGCAATGAACTGAAGCCATGCAATGCTACAGCCTCTGCTGCACAGTGTGTGTAAAGTGATACATTGAATGAAATTGATCCGAACAGTTGGGAGCTTGAAGATATGACATAAATAAAAGCTAATCGACTACACGAAACAAAAAATAATGTTATTAACTGGTAACTGATTTCAAATTAACATTAAGTTCCAGAACAGTTAAAGATGAATTAGGTTACATTTTTGTTCCAAGCTAAATATCATTCATTTCCATTTTTTGTTTTCATTCCATGAACCAGTCTGGAGCCCCGTTTTGTGGAATATACTTCGTTCCCTTTGTAGGTGAGTGGCAGTTCAAATGACTAAACACTGGAACCAACTGTTGTATAATAAGTAATGACATAACCATTAAAGATGATAGAACAAAGATTTTGTGATTACACCAGCTATTTCTTATCAGAAAAAAACATTTACACATAACACACATTTGTATTAGACCCAACTTAGGAAGTGTGGCTTCTGTGCATGTGAAGGTGTGGCATCCTGTTCTTCAAACATTATTTTAATAGCAATCCATCTGTGTACACAATCTGAATCACAATGTTACAGAAAAAGGGTTCTTTGGATGATCAACACTTAAATGGATTTCACTTGGAACCTTTTCTCAAAAGGAAACCCACTGTTGGAGGGTAATAAATACACTTTACACGAAGTGAGGTCCATGAAAAAGGTTTGTCAAGATTGGAAGTGGAGGAATTTGAGTGGCCTGCACAGAGCTCTGGTCTCAACACCACTGAACACCTCTGGGATAAACTGGAACGCTGACTGTACCCCAGGCCAACTCAACCCAGCATCAGTGACTGACCTCACTAATGCTCTTGCTGCTGAAAGAGCACAAATCATCAAAGCTCAAAAATCTAGTGGAAAGCTTCCTAGAAGAGTGGAGGCTATTATAACAGCAAAAGGGGGACTAAATCTGGAATGGGATGTTCAAAAAGCATATACGGGTGTGATGGTCACATGTTCACAAATTTTTGACCATACAGTGTACAGCCTGCTATAGTTTCCCCAATGGGAAAATGAGGGCTCTAGGTGGAAGTTTTAAAGTTTTAAAGTTGCTTTAAAGTTATCGTTCAGAGGTCTCAAAATGCATAGTCTCCACACAGAAAATAAGATACAGACCAAAATGTTTTCTTGCAGCATTTGCAATTAGCACCAGGGCTGATATAAATGCTGTCATTCATTCTCAGGACTGATGGGCTCAGCTGGTTGACATTTCACCTGATTAGAGCAACATGTCTGCCATAATTAGAGACACTTGAAAAAGGCTAAGTGCTAGGTACAGCATCTCAGAAGAGAAGGTATGGGGGTGTTTCTACACTAGAGAAGTGGATGACTATTTAAATTTAATTTTTAGAGACATGTTTTGATTTCTTTTCTTTGGCATCTCTCTAGTGTATCCTTGGATTATTGCAAAATAAATGTCACTTTGGATTACTCGTCACCCCTTCCTTTACCTGCTATAACTTTGTAGTGAAGTAGAGAAGCCTTTGCCAAACCTATAATCAAGTAACTACAACTGTCATTGCCATTCACAACCCTGAAAGTATTACAAGAAAAACATCTATAATATAATCTATTCAGCAGTTAAGATTATGCAATAGAAAGCCTGGGAGGTTGTGTATTCAATTCCCAGACAGCTACTGCTGGTCCCTTGAGTAATAAACACAAAGGTGTTAAAAAACATGAATAAGACATTTTTTCAAGACGTTCAAATGTCTAGATTTCATGCAGAGCATGATTTAAGACATCTTTTGAAGACTTAGAAGTCAAACGTAATATAGACCAAAAAGGACAAATATCCAGCTGTCAGATAAAGGTGTACTAAAATAGACCATTAACTATGCCTTTAGGTCAGGATGAGCCAGTACTATGCCCTGCATAAGTATTTACCCCCATTGTAGTGAAACCCCAAAATTGGTTCTGGTAAAACCATCAAAAGTCACATAATTAGATGAATCGAGTCCAACTGTGTGCAATTAAAGTGTCACATAATCTCAGTACAAATACACCTGTGCCAGGAAGGCCCCAGAGTTTGCTAGAGAACACATCTAAACCAATAACATCATGAAGACGAAAGAGCTATCAAAACAAGTCTGGGACAAGTTCTGGAAAAACTATCAATCAGGTTTTGGTTATTAAAAAAATATCCCAAACTTTGAAGATCCTGCAGCCTGCCATTAAATCCATTATTTAAAAAATCCCTATAGAAAGACATCCATCAAAAGCCAGTTACTGAGGGAGTTAGTCAGAGAAGCAACCAAATCACTTTTGTGGATATCCACTGACGTCACTGCTCTGTGCCTGGATTGGGTTCAGCCTTATATGCTGGTCACTTCAGCATCAGCCAAGTGAATAAATGTGAATGTATAATTGCATAATACACACACAGCTAGGGTCATTCTGAAGAAGCTGCCAAAAAGAAGACCAAAGCGTTCCAAACAGCTTGGCAGCTTGGTCAAAAGCCTGAGGTTATTATGCTGACGCCTCATACACAGTCAGCCCTAAAGTTCCTACAGTCTATACAGAACAGGAAACTTCAGGATAAACCCAGCCAGCAGGGGATCTTATAGAACCAGGGAGGTGCTTCACTGAAGCTAATGTCAGATTACACCATGTCCTGTGCTACACTATATTTCCCAGGCCTGACTCTCTTCCCTATATGCTAAGTAGAAGCAGAGAACAGAGGAAAGGAAGTTGTGGCTATTACACTCAAATCCCAAATGTCACTCTCTGGCAAGACATGAAAAGGTGAATGTGATTCACTTCAAGTGCTGATCAAAGGTTGTTCGTGAAATGTTGTGTAGGCCCCTGAGGCCTAGGTGTCTTTACTCTCCTTTCTACTGTATTTCTAACCATTATATTTTGTAATTTTCTTAGATGTTTTCTTCTACTTTTTGACCTCATATTAGTATGTATGCATTATGGGAGCTGATGGCAGCATAAAGGCTTTCACAGAAGCAAGCTGCAGCTAAGTATATCTCCGCTTCAGTGAAGCAAATATGAACAGGCTGTAAATGGACATGTGGTTCACAGAGAGGCTCTCACTGGAACCAAACAACCCTCATCTGTGTTATGATATGTCAGTACTTAGACAAGGGAAAAGGAATGATTGTGGTTTAGAGCAAACACGGCAAAATAATTTATTTTAGTTAATCCAGTGATAGTTTGACACCAGTTATAACGCAACTGACATAAGTGAACACTGTAAGAAATTATTTTTCACTGATGGATTGAGGATGATCAGGAGAAGAATCTCCAAAGAAGGGGAAGACAAATCAGCAGCCAGGGTGATGTTAAGAGATTTAGAGAGATTTTATTGTAATTCTAGCCAGTAGGAATGAAATAGCGTTCTCCAAGGCTCTGGTGTGACTTTATAGAGGTCACAGTAGTGCTGGATGATTTTCATGATTAATTCAATTAATTTGAATTAATGTTTTAACAATTTTCAAAATGTTCTAATCGAGATTGTACATGTTTATCTCACAGAGTTTTTATGATTTTGCCTTTATACACCACCACAATGAATTTGAAATAACAATCAAGATGTGATCGAAGTGTAGACTTTCAGCTTTATTTTAAGAGGTTCCACAAAAATATGGCATTTACCGTTTAGGAATTACAGCCATTTAAAGCAAAGTACTTCCATTTTCAGGGGCTCAAAGGTATTTGGACAAGTGACAATTGAACCATCATTAGGCTGAAAAAAACTGATAAATCTATGAGAGAGATAGAAAAAACCTTAGGTGTGCCCAAATCAACAGTTGGGTACATTCTTAAAAAGAAAGAAAGCACTGGTAAAGTCAACAACATCAAAAGGCCTGGAAGACCACGGAAGACAACTAAAGTGGATGATCACAGAATCCTTTCCTTGGTGAAGAAAAACCCCTTCACAACATCAACAGAAGTCAAGAATACTCTGGAGAAGGTAGGCGTATCATTGTCAAAATCTACAATCAAGAGACTCATTCATGAATGTAAATACAGAGGGTTTACAACAAGGTGCAAACCACTGGTTACATTCAAGAACAGGAAAGCCAGATTAGACTTTGCCAGAAAACATCTAAAAAAGCCTCCCATGTTCTGGAATAAGATTCTTTGCACTGATGAAACCAAGATTAACTTGTACCAGAATGATGGGAAGAGAAAAGTATGGTGAAAGAAAGGAACAGCTCATGACCCAAAGTATACCACATCATGTGTCAAAGGCAGTGTTATGGCATGGGCATGTATGGCTGCCAATGGAACGGGCTCACTGGTGTTTATTGATGATGTGACTGCTGACAGAAGTAGCAAGATGAATTCTGAGGTGTATAGGGCTATACTCTCTGCTCACATTCAGCCAAATGCTACAAAACTGATAGGACGCCGCTTCACAGTGCAGGTGGATAATGACCCTAAACAT
>CM040985.1:8853560-8922339 GCA_022985145.1 Pangasius djambal | reverse complement strand
ACACACACACACACACACACACACACTGATCAGCCATAACATTAAAACCACTGACAAGTGAAGTGAATAGCATTGATTATCTTGTTACGATGGCACCTGTCAAGGAGTGTGATATATTAGGCAGCAAGCGAACAGTCGGTTCTCGAAGCTGATGTGTTGGAAGCAGGAAAAATGGGCAAGTGCAAGGATCTGAGCAACTTTGATACAGGCCAAATTGTGATGGCTAGACTGGGTCAGGGCATCTCCAAAACTTTAGGTCGTATGGGGTGCTCCTGGTATGCAGTGGTTAGTACCTACCAGTAGTGGTCCAGGGAAAGACAACCAGTGAACCGGCAACAGGGTCATGGGCACCCAAAGCTCACTGATGCGCGTGGGGAGCGAAGTGTACTGTAGCACAAATTGCTGAAAAAGTTAATGCTGGTTCTGATAGAAAGGTGTCAGAACAGACAGTGCATCGCAGCTTGCTGTGGCTGTGTAGCCACAGACTGGTCAGAGTGCCCATGCTGACCCCTCTCCACTGCCGGAAGCGCCTACAATAGCCATGTTAGCATCAGAACTGGACCATGGAGCAATAGAAGAAGATGGCCTGGTCTGATGAATCATGTCTTCTTTTACATCATCTGGACCGCCAGGTGCAGACCCAGTACAAACCTTCATGGCAATGGTATGCCCTAATAGCAGTGGCCTCTTTCAGCAGGACGATGCGCCCTGCCACACTGCAAAAATTGTTCAGGAATGGTTTGAGGAACATGACAAAGTGTTCAAGGTGTTGACCTGGCCTCCAAATTCCCCAGATCTCTATACAATCGAGTGTCTGTGGGATGTGCAGGATAAACAAGTCTGATACATGGAGGCCCCACCTTGCAACTTACAGGACTTAAAGGATCTGCTGCTAACATTCCACATGTCTTGGTCCAGATACCACAACACACCTTCTTGTGGAGTCTGGGCCTCGACGGATCAGACCTGTTTTGGCAGCACAAGGGGCACCTTTGCACAATATTAGGCAGGTGGTATTAATCTTATGGCTGATCGGTGTGTGTGTGTGTGTGTGTGTATATATATATATGTACATATTTATAGGTAAACAAGTCCTGAACAAACAAACTTTAGTTTATATCAATTAAACAAACACTAAAGAACAGACCACCAAAAGGCTGTGTAGTAGAGTTGGCAACTTAAATCCAAAAGTCATGCGTATTCAGAGTTTGTTTACACAGAGTTGTCTGGATACACCATTCAGATTATGCCAATTACCTGTGTGTAGTTCACACATCTGAGGATGACAGATATTTCTTGAGTAGGACCTTTGGATACCGGGTTTCTCAAAAGTCTCCAGACCATCGTATTTAAAATGATAGAACTTGCCTTTAATTGTAAAAAAAAAATCAGGGATAGAAAATGCAGAGCGAAGAAGAAAATAGCTTGGCTGCTATGTTTTCATGTTGATATAATCGAACATTAAAAAACATCTGATGATACCCAAGCATCTTTAAATACCCTAGACACGTGGTTCATCTGTCCAAGACATCTAGGTTAGTGCGTCAAGGTGCCTCTTGTAAGCAAATGTGCCAATTACTCAACTGAAGTACTAATGAGCTGATAAAGATCCATGACTGTGGCTCTGATTCACACTGACAAATTACACCGACACTAAACGTTATTATCGTATGAGATTCCCACATGTGCAAATGTGATTATCAACAGTATTTGCTCTTATACTTGCTTTTTTTTACCTGTTACTTGCTACTCGACTTGCTGACCTACTGATGACACTAATATTGACTTTGATTCTTTGACTGCGAATGAGGTTTTTATCAGATTGGCAATATGTAATGTTCAAATTTGCATGCAGACATGACCTCCATGAGTTTGATTACACAGATATACCAAAGATGAAATTGATGAATAATGAATTTTTTTTATGATCAGATTTGATCGTACACAACTTTGATGAACAGGCGCCAGTGTATCTGTGTTGCAGGATTGGAAAACTTAACTAGCTATCATGGACATACTGCACATTACTTCATCGCATTAGCTACCAGTTCCTGGTCTAGACAATTAGGTTGCCAGGCGACCAAAACACTACACTGGGCAGCATATTTGAGATTTTACTTGCTAAATTTATGATTTGTCCACTGCTTATCTATCCTCCACAACTCATACAAGTCTGGTACTGCACTGAAGAAGAAGACAAAAACATCTCAGAAGAAAGGAGGAACCAAAAGCATTTGCTATTTAACAATATACCAGTGTTGATTTTTGGCATTTTTAGGACTGCAAGAGCTTGAGCACTGTGACACTAACTGTAAAAAAAAATATATATATATATATAAGAATCACGTAATGCAGTTACTCACCAACAGTGTCACAGGGCTCATCCTTGTGGACACAAAAATCTGTCCTGAAAAAATATAAGAAGGAGACTGTATGTTACAGACTGTATGTTAACAGATCTTTCAAGCAGACTTAAAGGCAGCAATGTATACAGTGAGACAGGGGCTATGATCATTAGCACTGCGTTAACTAGCTCACTAAGAGTGTTTTCTTTAGCTAATGCATCTGCTTGAGTGATTTCTTGTTAGACATTTAAAAAACAAAAAAAATAGATGAAATTAAGAATGTTTCCATGTCCTCAGTGAGACTCTTGACAGTAATTAAGTAAGTAATTTAAGTCATTTAATCAATATGAATTACTTTCATTTTCTGTTTGAGGCTTATATTTTAAATATTTAAATGTTATATGTAAGAAAAGAGAAAAGAAAACCAAACATCGCTTTTAAGCCAGCAAAAGAATAGTCACCCAGCCAGCAAAATAGAACAACCAGTTTTCCAAATTACTGAGACAGTTCCTCAGACTTGATTGTTCAGCATCCATGAAAAAGCTTCAAAAATATACAAATAATATAAAAATATATACTTGAGAATTTTAACCAAACTTCTCATCTGTATCCTCAATTTCCCACCCCTGTGTCCATGGTAGTGTGGTGGGGCTGTAAAGCTAAAGTCTTTAGGCTGAGAATTAGCTTAAATCCCTTAGAACAAAGAGAGTGATAGTTGTGTGTGAAATAGCGGACACTACTGAAGGCACCATTTTCCCACGACCTGCTGTCCCATGACAGAGCAAGGTGTCGACAGCTTCACATCATCATCTTGAAACGCCACATGACCATGAACAGGTCAGAGGGGAAGATATGTGGACACAGAAAGAGATAGAAATAGAAAGAGAGAGAGAAAATGTGAGCGATAGGCAGGCACCTCTACCAGGACCCAAGCCAGGACTGGATACAATCCAAAAACGTGCTAAGAAGAGAGCGATGGCCTCTCACCCCCTTAACTCCCTTCATCCATCAGACAGCTTTCAAACAGATCCAAAGGCTGCATCGCTTTGAGTTGCAAATCAATACCAGACAGCACATCTCCCTCTCAAAAACATTTGACATCCGAGATGGTCTTAAAATCTGCTGTTTTCCTTCTCACCGGCAGCCAGGACTACACTCTAACACACATTAAAGCCATGTTCCATTGAGGTTTGACCTTCCTCTTTCCTACCCTGCTTACTGAAACACTGTCAACAAGACATACTTAAAATGTTACCATGAATTTAAATTTGTAGTGGTCTTCAAACCCCACAATTAGTGGGTTTGGGATGACACCATGAGGAGAAGGAGGAGGAGGAGGAAGACAAAAAGCACTTGTATGCCTTAAACTGCCATATTCCATTCACCAGCATCAATGACTCCAGAGCCACAGATGGTGCGAAGCTAAATCCATCTGCTTCCCCTTGTAATTACTGTTAGGGTCATGCTGCAAGTGGGCAGCAGCGATATACTCTAACCTTGTAATTTGACTCAACCAAAAAATATAATTTTGAGCTCTGGTGTTGGATTGACTAACAGGTGACGAGGTCCAGCAAGTTCTCCTGGACAGGAGGATTCTGCAGGTTCACACTTCATCCCCACTGGCTCTACAAGTGTCGAATAATGAGGAAACAACTGGTAAGAGAAACAGCAACAGTAAAATCTAGGGAGCTACTGGGTTACACAATATATAAAAGCTGGTGTGCAACACATATTTGTAATGTTACAATAAATAGGTTCTTCTAACCAGAAAGATGATTTTTATTATTATTATTATTATTATTATTATTATTATCATTATCTGTATACTAGGCTATTCATGAAAGCCATGACAAAGGTTCAACTCAGTCAGTAAAAAATGACTGATCACTATTCATCTTTCTAATTTCCTGCTTAAGTAAAGAATATAGCAGTACAGGGAGTGTAGTTATAGAAAATAATCAATGACAGGGTGGTGGTATGCTGTTTTATTCCTCATATACCACAGAAATTTGCCAATGATTACATTTGTTACTAATCAAACAACAAAATGTCATACGTTCAACCAATAATTGCATTTATTGTTGTGGAACAGCCACAAAACAAGTTTGTTAGGAGCTATAAACAGTCAGTCCCTTAACAAACTCTTTTTTCCCTTTCTTAGGTAATAAGACAAAAAAAATGCTTGTTTTGTTACAGTCATGTTACAGAGATACCAATAAATGCAAAGCCAGCTGTCCTGGGACATACTGACTGCTTCCTTACATGTTAAATAAACACCTCCATATTCACCATTTGTCTCCGCAAGGATCCACCTAGTGGGAGATTTACTCAGACATGATTACCGTACAAAAAAACCTACATAAATACAGTAAACAGCTTCAAAGCTTACAGACAGGGTAGATGATATGAGGCTAAGGTAGGAGTCTATCTAAATTGGGAGCAAGACATTCAATACCCTATTTACACCTTTCAGTATATATTACAAAACATATATTATCATATATATTACCTTGAACCTTTCTTACAAGCAAATGTTATGTATTCCTTTTCCAGCTGTTTACCACAGACGTTGTGATTTAACTTAAAATCTCAAGAGATAGTGACATGACATGAAAATTACGGGTCAGGAAGAGCTAGCAATGCTAATGCCTCAGGCAAATTACAGTGGAGTAATCTTTCTGCCTTGACTAATTAATCAGTCACGTCTGTGTATACGTTCACGTCATCACTGTGTCCGGAGTTGACTCATACTAGCACGCCAAGAAATGCAGATGTAGAATGGCAGTTCACACTGGCTTTTCAAAAACTCGTCGATACGGATGAAAGATGCTGATATAGGAATGTGCAAAGCATCGGTTCTTCTCCCTCGCCCGTCCATCATCACACACTGTTTTGGACCCCACACACAGGCTTGGGTCTTTAGTGCACTTTTCCAATCTACAAAAAGGGTGATGACTAAGAAATCAGAAATCGAGGAAGCACATACACTGATCAGCCTTAACATTAAAACCATCTCCCTAATATTGTGTAGGTCCCCCTTGTGCCACCAAAACAGCTCTGACCCGTTCAGGCATGGACTCCACAAGACCTCTGAAGGTGTGCTGTGGTATCTGGCACCAAGACGTTAACAGCAGATCTTTTCAACCCTGCAAGTTGCTAGGTGGGTCTTCCATGGATTTAGCCATCACAATTTGGCCCTTGTTAAAATCACTCAGATCCTTACGCTTGCCAATTTTTCCTGCTTCCAACACATCAACTTCGAGAACTGACTGTTCACTTGCTGCCTAATATATCCCACCCCTTGACAGGTGTTATTGTAATGAGATAATCAATGTTATTCACTTCGCCTGTCAGTGGTTTTAATGTTACTGCTGATCTGCTGATTTAGTCAGCTAGCTACCATGAGCAAACCTCTCAGGATTGTTGAGAGATTTTTTATATTCATAAATGTAATTTTCATTGCCAGTGCTAGATATCCAGCTGACATGTGCTAACCTAAAATGATTTCTGAGAGGATTTTAAGTTATATTTCTAAATGTTCACAAATCTCCCTGTTAGTGTTAGCCAGCTAGCAAAAATAAGCTAACCCGAAAAAGACATCTAAGAGGATTTATAAATGTGTTTTTAACTTTCCATGCCTATTCTAAACAACTAGCTGACATGAGCTTACCTGAATGGATTTCGGAGAGGATTTTAGACATGTTTTTAAATGTTCGTACATTCCCCTGATAATACTAGCTAGTTAGCTGACATAAGCAAACTTTACAAGGTTTCTGAAAGAATTTTTAAATCTTACTCATAAATCCCATCTAAAACCATCAAACATGAACAGCCTGACCAGCTCAAACTGGAGCCCAGCAAGACCAGGTAACTTTCTCAGAATGTTCTCTGTTAATGCTAGCTATCTGGGCAACATAAGCTAACCTCTCTGTAAAAACCTAATTTTAAAAAATTAACGGTCTTATGCCTATTTAGAAACATTTGTAGGAAGTTCCTTCGGGGTTCCTTTACAGACTAACCCCCGTTGTTTGGGTTTTCACTGCTTAGCCAGAAATCTGGGCTAAATTAGTGTAGGTGTTCCCCCTTCATACATCTGTACTGCATATTTCAATTATAATCTCTGATTTCAAATGACAGGCTGCACTGAGGTAATTACACACAAAAATGAACTCTACAGTTCGAGTTACATTGTTTTAGCCCAATCAATTTGTCATTTTTTTCAGTCTAATAATATTGTTCTGAACAGTAAATACCGATATTGTGTGAGACTTATAATGCTATAATAATTAATTGTGAAGATTTTTGTCTGTAATGGCTGCAGACTGTTTGCTGCAGGAGAGAAAAACCGACAGTGCACCTTGACATGCTGTAATTTGCCTGTGACGTACTCCTGCCGCCCAAAGCCATCTTGGCATTAGCACTCCGACAGATGTTGATCCTGCACGCTGCATCCTCTCACAGTGAGGCCCTTATGCCAGACGCAGTGGATCGTATTTAACCTTGCGAAGGTGGAAACAAAAGCTCCCTCTGTCTGTCACCGCCGGTTGCCCCCTCTAGATCCTCAGACCCAGGAAGACGGATAGTATCTGACAGGCTAACATGACTGCCCCGTTCTCAACAAAAGGATTCCTTTTTTGTTCCCTGCGCTCTGAAAATTATCACAAGGTAATAATACCTAATCCGGGAGACACCGAGAGCAAACTATTTTGGCTGCCAGAAGCAACCGGCTAGAGTGGTGAAGGAGGAAGATTGGGAACAAACCTGCCTCGCTGATGGACTGCTAAATGAGAGGGTCATTAGGGACCATCATGGCTGACCTACTGAAGGGTCTGAATTATGTCAGGGCTTAATGAACGATGGGGAAAAAAGTGTTCTAATCCTCTAAAAGCAGCACAGTGCTGACAGAGGCTGAGCATCAAAGAGGTGAAATGATGAGGGAAAGTGAGAGAACAAGTCAGAGAAAAATGAGAACTGTCATTCAAAAAGCAGAAAGATGCAAAAAAAAAGGATGTACCTTGTGACCAGTACTGCAA
This sequence comes from Pangasius djambal, assembly GCA_022985145.1. NCBI lineage: Eukaryota > Metazoa > Chordata > Actinopteri > Siluriformes > Pangasiidae > Pangasius > Pangasius djambal. The sequence continues at coordinate 8,914,961 of CM040985.1, read as the reverse complement.
CGTCCATGGGTGGTGGATCATCTCTGCCTCCAGGGACATGGTTATTTCCTAAATATCGAGCCCCTCCGAATTCTTCATGCTGCCAGTGGCAAAAGCTCTCCAGTGTTTTCTCTCCATGATGGCCAACCTTCAGCTTCTTCTAAAGATGGAATTGGACAGAGACGTTGATCGTCACTTTGAGTATATCCATATATGGCACAATCTATTCAATTAAATTGGACAGACTTGCTCTTGTCCTCCATGTCTCGCATGTATGGCATTAGACTATCCTTTAACACAAAAGACAACTGGCTAACCTGGATAACAATGACCAAAAGCTGAGTATGATTTCCTTCCCATAATGCTAATAAAACTATTAACCTTATTAGCTAGTATAACAGCCTGAGAAAGGATTCATATAGGCAAATCATTACACCACTCTTGCATTCTTATATTGTATTTTACTTCCTTTTTCTCACCTTTGACATGATGTTATGCTATCAACGATGCCACCCATCATGGTGATCTAATCAATAGCACATGTTTCAGTCAGAATGCACATACAGCCAGAACAATGTAGTTGAAGCAATTTCCTTGTCTCCTTGCATTTCCTTTGATTCCTCCAAGGAATCATCTAACAAACTTCACTTGAGGCGATTGAAGTATTGAAACAGCCCTTAACGTGTCAATGGGGATTCCACCAATGTGAAAAGGCAAGAGAACCTTGACACGTCCATGTTACAAACAGTACTGAAAAGCTGCCCACTCCTCACTTTGTCCCAAGAATTTTAGCTTCAAGAAAAGGGAGGCTTTACTTTTAAGGAGGACTTCTTGGGCTTCCAAGTCATCCATCTGTCTAAGGTTTCTCCCTATTGTCAGATGATCACAAGTTCAAATCCAGAGAATAACTGACCTGTGCTCTAAGACGGAAAGATGGCTTTAATCTGTCCCATGGCTTGTGGCTTCTGTTAGATCATGTATACAGAATTAGGCAGAAGTGTGTTTAGCTGCCCTGTGCAGTTGGAACAGAAGCTCTGACTGGTGACATGTCTCAGCAAAAGCACACGTTAGCCTTCCCTTTTCCAGTTAGAACCATGAGAATCCAATGACATTTGGAAAAATGTCATCATCAGCAAGCACTAAAAATTCACTACAAGCTTTATTGTTTCTCACCCTGTTCTTTCAATCCTCAAGCCAATCAATGTGGCAGTCCAACATGTGGTATGTGGGAGATAATAAACACGTTATTAGCAACATTAATTCCTATCATTAATAGGAACTATCTTGAGTACTATATGTAAAGTGGAACAAAATGTTTATTGAACAAAATAAAATGCAGTTGATAGTGCACAATCAATACCAATCCAACATCCTGCTTTATTTCCTAGTCTTCAGTATTGTTTTTTAGAACTTTTAGCCTGGAAAGCAATGGCTGAAACAAACAAACAAAACAGACCCTAAAGACAGGAATAAAACAGGAAGAAAGGTGGATTGATGTCATGGAAAGATTTAGTGCATTTCAAGGTCATGGGTTCAAGTCTGTCAGGAGGGGTCACACTTACTGGGCGGGAGTGCAGGAGGACCAGTTTGGTGAGTCGAACATTCAGCTTCACTCCCAGACTCTGGTGCTGAAACATATTATACACCTGAAAGAGGGGGGGGGTAAATTTATGTGTGTTTAGTGTAACAAGACTTATTTAATCATTTTAAATTCAATCCAAATGAGAAGAGAAGAGAAGAGATCTTTCCCACAGAATGACGGTGGCATTAGATTTAAAAAAAAAAACATTACGACAGCTCTGGATAAAACAAACACAGCTGGTAACATTTATAAGGTCAAATAAGTAGCATGATGAGTGGACAGAATAAAGAATTAACATCTGGAAAGGAAGACCTCGTGAAGAAAGTTCAAAACAGTGCATTTACGTTAAAAAGAGGAATATTTTCCGCCATAGTGTCCTCACTGCTCTTGAACAATGAGGAGTGAAAGAGCTGAGGGAGGACAAGTGAAGGTCTGAGTTAAATCACACCCTGCCTCGTCCTCATTTGGCTGAGACATGAGAACAAAGCTTGAGCTACGGAGGAGGCCTTCAGGAGACAAGCCGGTGCTGGAAAGAGGAGAGCTCAGCATAGAAATGATGAGTCCTGTGGCATGACATTCGCCTCCATCTGATGAACGGTTGTCAGAGTAAAATACTGTTCCAGAATAAGTATCTGAGCTGAATTCAATCGAATTAAACATGAATAAAAGATATTTGTGCTTTGTGTTAGAGTGAGACAGTTCAACATGCTTGCAGAAACTTTGTCAAAAGTTTGTGTGTGTGTGTGTGTGTGTGTGTGAGAGAGAGAGAGTGTGTATGTCTGTGTGGGTATGTTTTTATATTTTGATGGGGACCAAATGTCCTCACGAGGATTGGGATAGGTTTAGGGACAGGTGTTTGTGTGTATTTACAGATTTATTTGGCCATGTAACACACGGCTATGCAGTGTGTCACTTGTGTTTTTTGTGTATGAGTGTGAGAGACTTGCTATGTTCCTAATCTTCAGAGGTTATCTAAATGATTCAGCTCTCTTATTTACGCACACACCTTAAAACGAAGTGCGGATTCGAGTGTCATGAATGACGTCAGAACACCCATGTGTATTGGAACTGATGACTCATATGTAGCCATTTAGAATTTGGATACAAGAAGGCAGCATGGTGGTACAGGGGGCAGTGTTGTCGCTTCACAGCTCCAGGGTCTGGATTGATCATGTTCTCCCCCTGTTCTGTGTGGGTTTCTCTGGTTTTCTCCAAATCCCACTTCCCAAAAAAAAAAAAAAAAATGCACGTAGGTGAATTGGTGAATGTTACCCCTAAGTGTGAATAAGTATGTGAATGTGTGTATGCATGGTGCTCTTCGGTGAACTGGCATCCCATCCAGAGTGTATTCCCACCTCGCTTCCAGTGCTACCAGGATAAAGCGGTCACTGAAGATGAACGAATGAATGAATGGATGCTACACCCTAGTTTACCATCATACACAGTCAGGTATACATATCTTGTACCTAATAAACTGGGAAGTGAAGCCATAGTTATTTAAAAGCTTTTCGGCCTGATTATAGCTACAATTCACACTAAAGCTAAAAGCTAGATAGTTAGCACAGAAAATTCAAAACTGTGCAATGGTATGCGATACCAATTTCTTGCTTCTTGAATGGTCAGACTGAATCACATGTTGATTTTTTGGCCAGACTCTGGACCTATGCTGCATTCCGTTACATTTTCATTTTTGTCTACTTTAAGGATTTATTTGCCCGAAAAACAAAGTCAATCACAAACAAAGCACCTTTTGCGTTCTCACAGTTCCATAGTAATGTTAACAAGGTGGCTAGCAGACTACTGAGTACTGCCTGGAGCTCAGCAACTGCACCATCATTTCAACTGTGACATTGAGTGTGTAAGAGGTCCCATTAACAACCAATGAAAATTTAGAGCATGAAAAAGGTTTCGGAATTCCCATTCAGAAATTCAAGCAAGATCCTGCTTATAAAAGTCTAGTTTCGTATATATAGTATAGGAGAGTATTGTTTCATATAGAGTATAGTATATTTCAACAGATAATAAAGTATCAAGGTACATTACCAACTAAAATCCATTATACTAAAAGTGTGTCGTACACACACTGAAGACCAAAAGTTAAATTTAACTATATCTAACATGACTTCTGCTAAAGTAAAAGCCTACCTTATCATGTAATATTTCCTAACTTGACAGAATTTCCATGAAGAACTAGAAACATGATAAAGTACTGCCATTTAAATTCTTTACTGCAATTGAAATCAATTCCAAAGTGATTAATGGCCTTTTGAAAATCCACTTGGACCAATTCAAGGTCATTTCCCTTTTCATAGACATGAAAAAAATCTATTATTCAATTCGCTCTTTGTAGCTTGAAGCCATTATGTCATTGAGAGCATAATCTGTGTGTGTGTGTGTGTGTATGCATAAAGGAAGCTGAGCTCTAACTCAGATAAAGTGGTTAAAGTGCTTGCCAAGGGACTTGTAAAAGAGTGTGTGATGTAGAAATCCTGAACTTCTGGAACTCACTCCCTCTCTGTTCTCGCGCCATCATCACACCACTTTCAAAGGCACTTCATCTGGCCAGCGCTGCAGGTGGATGTTCATGGGAAAGCAGATTACCTTAAGATAAGCTTAGATGTGCTTAAGCTTAGGTGTTACTGATCCACTCAGTGCAGGCTGGCACAGTTTATCATGACATTTACAACAGGCTGGATAGACATTGCAGTATATAACACCTAGATGTGTAAATATTCACGTATCCTTCCACAACAGCAGGAGTTTCTGCACTTGTGACTCACTTTCTGCTGCTCTAGATGGTCCCACTTGGATGCCCTAAAGATTTGCATTTCCCTAAAACAAGTCTCACCCTTGCTTCACTGGATAATCTCACTAGAATAGTGTAGATTTCTACCCAAGAACTGCTGCTGTAATCATAAAGAATATTCTGTGCTCATCCCAAGCCTCTTATTCACACAATGCACATACTTAACATCCTTTTAACAAACAGCACTCTATGGCTTTACTCTTGTACAGCTGTATATGGTAACGATTTATACTTCCTCTACCCTGTGCCACTCAGAAGAAGATAGGTTCCCTTCTGAGACTGGTTCCTCTCAAGGTTTCTCCCTCATGTGGTCTCAGGGAGTTTTTCCATGCCACTGTCATTTGCTCTGGTTTAATCATGAGGGATTCAGTTGAATTGAATTGGAACTGAATTGTTGTTTTTTTTTTTTGCACAAGTTGTAATATTTACCATTTGGCTCAATGATTGTGAACGGCGTGTATCAGCAAAATTCGGGAAGAAATGGAGACTCTGTAAAGTCTGATACCACACTACAAGCTCTTTTTATTACTATTGCACTGCTTATTTTCAAAAACATTATCAGGGAGTTAAAAATGATTTCACTAAACCTTTTTTTGAAAATCACAATAAGAAATTCAAGGGCTACACCTGGAACCAGATGGGGCTACACCTGGAGAACATATAACCCCATTGGTATAGTAATTGCATTGTTTAATGTACTGGTATATATAGGGCAAAGTTCACGGTGTATCTCCGGTGTTTTGACATATGGTTGGTGTGTGAGGGAAGAAGAGCTCTGCTTTTCATTGTACTGAATAAAGCAGCCATGGGGAATAATGTGGCGTGAGGAAGTGTGTGTCAGTTTACCTTAGTTCATCATGATTTGTGTGGTAAAGAACAAAGATTCAAGATTATGTAGATTTATCAGCCACTTATAAACATGTGTTCTAAAATTTGGACTTGCTTGTGCAACTCCCCTAGCCATATGAAGGGTCTTTCTAGGTCATTATTCTTAATTTGGGCCTGGGATTTGGAACAAAAACCAACTGTTCGGACCCAATCTGACCCACAGCAGTTAATTCTGAATCTGAATGTGACTACTGCTCAACAAAATTCTGCCCAAATCTGACCAATGTTAAATATATACTAAATAAATCTCAGCATTCCTAGTGATATAGTATGTTTGGCAGCAACCTTGGCAACAACAAGAAGATCATTATCACACTATAAGTGTAATATCATTTCATCAAATTTCATCATTTGTTTCTGAAAACCTGCAATTATAAGTCTTTGTCTGATTGGCAAAAATAAAAAAAATGTATACATATGAGAAGTTTTACACCAAAATATTGCTTTAAAAAAAGGTGAAAAGCTGTATCTTTTTTGAACTCATTTCGGAGCAAAACTTAATACATGGCTTTATTTATTAACATAATTAATGGTTTAATACAGTCTCTTAAAATAGTAAAAGTTCAATATCAACGCAAACCTTATCTTGTTTTAGTTCTGGCTTTTGTTTTTTCTCTATTTATGAAGATAAACAATGAAGAAATCTACAGTAAGAATATTTCTATTAAAATATACAGGGTGTCCAAAAAACCAGGGTGTCAGGAACCAATAAGAGTAAAACTACATATACTTAATTTTGCATTTAGTCGTGTGTGTGAGACCCACCATGTTCATGACAGTAAGGAGGAAGCGCTTCGCTGCCTCGGCTCCGTGGTACTGCACCATGTCTGCATCGGCCACCACCACCGTCTCTACAGTGAATTCTCCGCTCATCCGGATGGCGTTTCTCCTCCCACGAGCATCCTCTGTGCTTTTAGACCTCCGATCCTTACGCTTCCCTACACACAAATACAGAAAAGTGGTATGTGTTTAAAAATGACATATGAGCTAACCAATCACAATTCATGCTCATCCTGCACCCACTTCACCAGGATGTGTGTTTGTGTATGTGTGTGTATGGGGGTGTCTTACTAGCTCCAAAGTTTGAGAACCACTGGTTTAAAGAAACACACACTTGTCAATGCACACAATGCACACCTGCTTAATGCCCTAGCTACAAATCCTATAATCTATTAAGGACAAAGACACGCCAAACACTCCATATCATACCATAGATAATAAAAAGCAGGACATGTAATGCCTGCTCACAGCTTAATGTCTGGTTGAAGTTTCTTGATAGCAATTCAAACAAATGGGTATTTGGCCTATTGGCCTGTTTTTAAAGCAGTTGTTCAGCAAAAATTGCAACGTACACAACGTACACCAAATGCAGTGAATCAACCAAGCTAAGAAACGTTCGGTATATGAACACATTGCTTTACACCACTTCATTACTGTGAATTATTACTAAAATGTAAACAGATATGATGAGTGCTCTCAAGCTAATGCTATGAGGTTGTTTAAATCTTTTCAACTTCAGGCTATTAGTGGGGGGTGAAGCAAACAGTTGTTAAGACTCAAGTAGACTAATTGCTTGTATCTTTGCGATCTGATAAGTTGTGAACAGCTCAGCTGCCTTTAATCATGGGAATGTATGTTTGTTTTTATAGCAGTCCATAACTACAAGAACCATTTCCTTGGCCTACCATGATAAACATGGAGTTTTTAGGCATCTTCAGAGTTACAGTAAGCAATGTCATATTTCAAGGTTCTTTATTTGTCACATACATTACATACATTTGATGTATTATTGTAGTGAAATGTTTTTCCTTAGTGCCTCATCCCACAGTGCAACAGTGATACATAACAGAATATAATAAAATAGAATATAATAAAAGCCAAATATGCTAAAAGAATATAATGAATAAAATAGAAAAATAAAAGAGAATAAAATAGAATAGAATTGACTCTACTTGACAAAATATAGATGTTATATGTAAAAATATGTAGAAAGTGTTTAGCAGCTTGAAAAAGAGGAATCTTAGCAGCTTTTGAGTGTGCAAAAGATGCAAGAGTTTTTGTTTGTCCATAGTGCAACCAACTGTGTATGTGTGTCTGTGTGTGAGGTAGTTAATATGCAGACTTCAAGTGTTCTCATTCAGTAGCCGGATTGCCTGAGGGTAGACACTCCTCCTGAGAATCTCTGTGTCGGTCCTCAGGATCCAGTAGTGCTTCCCTGATGGGAGCACTGAGAAGAGACTGTTTCCGAGGTGGTGAAAGTCTTTTACAATCCTCCTGGCCCTGGTCTTGCATCACTGGGTGTAGATGTATGTGATGGGGAGAGAAGTCCTGATGGTCTTCTCTGCTGCCCTCAACACTCTGTACAGTACATTCCGGTCCTTGGTCGTGGTGCTGCCGAACCAGGTGGTGATGTTTCCGGTGAGAAGACTCCCCACAGCCCCAGTGTAGACAATGTTTTTTTTTATATATATATATAAATAACTTTCATTAGCTTAGCACTTGACTGGCATCATGTCTTGGTTTATTTAGCACCCTGTTCGCTTACGTAGGAGCATGCACTTTATTAGCTCAGCTCCACCATTTAGCATTACCACCATCATTAGTTCAGCATGCTAAATGTGTATCATAGCCTAGATACATTTAAAAAGGATAACTTAGAAAATCTGAATTAGAAAAATAATTTTGAGAAAACTGAGAATGTGAAATACATGGTGTGTGCTGGAATACGTCTTTATTGGAAGTCGGTATTCATAGCAGTCCTTTGGCTGACAGCTAAACCGGGTGCTTGACTCTAAACCAGGCGTTCTTAACTTCAGTCCTGTAGACACACTGCCTTGCACAGTTTTCCCTAACCTGATCCAAAAAACATTATAATTTGTTAATCAGGTATGTTTAAAGTAGGGAAAAACTGAACTCAAGAACCTTGCTCTAAAATAGACTTATGCACAAAAATGGGGAATGCGCGCTTCATACCGCAGTCCTGCTCCAGCTTCCGTAACGTATGCCTGTGTGTGCGTGTCTGCTATTTGAAGGCCAAAAAGCCAGTGAGTGGAATAAAAATGTCCAAGTCGGCGTGAAGAGAGAGAGCGAGCTGAAAGGAAAAGGAATGGGCGGTGATGAATTGGAAGTTGTTCTGGATTTTCATGAGGGTAAGTCAGAGAAAAGTTCCAACATTTTTGGGATTCCGTCTGGTTCGGAGGCAGACCGCAGCTCATAGTGATTCAAATCACAAAACCCAGCCTCCAGCTCCATCACAAATATGTTGGATCTATTACCCACAGCTGTGACTACACAAGATAGATATCTGTACGCCAGATAAAAAACAATGATTAATTGTAGGGATCACTGTAGCAAAGTATTTTTAAACCCAATCTGAGAGATGCCCTTACTCTTCAAATACTTTGTTTTTAAACTCCATAAGATGATTTAATGCACTTAACACATAAAATCCTCTGAAAGTTCTATGCTTCATAGAAGCAGCTATTACCATTTAAATAATACTGCCAATGCCATGAATTCCTCTGTTATGACTTTGAGTATATTAGATTTTTTTCTTTGAGCTGCACAGTGGGACTGATGTTTTCGAGAAATGGAGCACATCTGATCTGTGAATAATAATATTGACGTGTCATTTCTTTCTTAATACTTGACTACCCTCCCCTCACCCTAACAACAGCACCAAACCGGTAATACCACCAGAGATTCCTGCGATGTTGCAGGTCAAAATGTCCAAGTGTACCAACATGCTTCTCAGACAAGTCACACACAGATTCGGTCCTGATACTCTCAACAACTGCCATCCTAGAAAGTGGAAGTGTCAGTTATGTGTTCTGTTTGGACATGAAGCACAGAACACAATCTCAGAGTCTGGCCTACAACTGACCGTGCAGTTTTATGCCAAGTTACAATCGTCCAGGTCCACCACCTACTGACATTGTACAATAATGCCCTGTTATTAGTAGATGTGGCTTATTTTTGGTCTGGAGAGCTTATTTTTCACTAGTTGTTAAATATAAACCTTCCACTTTATTGACACTGTGACTGGTTCACATAGTTATATTAGAATGTCCCAAAATTGTTTGTACTTTGGGCATTAATGTTATGCTGACATGGTCTCCCTAATGCCGAATCTGTCTAAGGTCAGGACATTACCACAGACATCCAGGGGTCAGGAGTCCAAGGAACCCTAACTGCCCTTACTTTCTGGGTGGGAAGGACGGACTTTCCCTCTCCTTCTTTCTTTAATGTGAAGCTTGCCAACCATGGATGTTTATCTATTCATGTGTAAACAGAATAGGACAGTCACTCTCGACCAAGCACATTCAGCTGTTCTAGGAAGTTGCTTGATGGGTCAGGCCAATGATGGACCAGCTTCACGGTTCGAGGAAACACGTTAGCCCTCACTCCCTTAGACTGCTAGTAGGGATAGGGTAGACATACACAATGGGGTGGAAATTGGTAAATGACTATGACCTAAACACTTGGTACGATGTCAAAGAAATGAAGCCTCTATAACTTGAATCTTTTCCGAATCTCCCCTCGGCATCAGTCCTATCCTCTTTTTCATCAGCATTTGACTGCTTCCCCTGCTTCAGTATTAGCCAGTGACTGGAATGTTCACTCAACTCTTGGGCCTTCCAGACTGACTGAAATCTTCAGCTCAAGGCTTGAACTGGATTACGCCTCACTTGTCAAGTCACCTGTCGAAAGAATAAATACAAATGTACTTTCTACATCTAAACCTTTCTAAGATTCCTTTTCATTTTGTGTCCATCTGATGACCATTCTCTATATCTTTCCTTCTTTCAGTTTTGCACCAAAACCACACTACCCCACACTCTTTTTCAACTTCCTGTTCTCTTCTGCTCCTTTTTAAAAGATGTTCTCAGTGCATTCTCCTTCTTTGGCACCCTTTTTAGGTGTATTACTACATAAAACAGGATTCAGGCATGGTCTCGTGGAATCAGGGAGAGTAAAGCAGCAAGCCTTTTGTGTTCAAAGTGTATTTTAAGCCCACGGGACAGTCTTTGTTGCTAAAGCAGACACACCTACTTATGCAAGGTCCACTCCCTCGCCTGCTATCTCCTTCAGGCGAAGAGTGAGTCCACTGCTTCTCTTGGGTCTGCTGGAGAAAATCCACACCCCTTTCTTCCTCTTTGATCCCAGTGAGCATCTCCCCCCAGTCAGTCCTTCACTTTGTTTAAATGACCAGTCTCCTCCCATTCCATTCATAGTGCGAATATTAACAACACCAGAGACAAATAGGAATATGGAGGGTATATGAACACTAGTGACCAAAAGGTTGTGACTTCAAATCCCACATCTGCCTGAGAGCCTGTTTTGGGCTCTTGAGCGAGATCTTTAACCCTCAGTTAGGCTTCAAGCTTGGATCACATCCTTCTTTACGTATACGTTGCTCTGGATAAAAGCATCTGGCAAGTGAATAAAAATGTAAATGAATGGACTGGCATTTTACTTTTGTGGTTTTCAGATTTATGCTTCCTGACTTGCATGTGTGTTCTAACCGATCAAGCGCACCCTTTTCCACAGATTGCACAACAGCGTTCCAATGCGACCGGTGTGTCAATGTGGCCGTATTTCACTGGCCCAGATGGAAGAGGTTGCGAGAGGAAAAGGCAAGAGCAGCAGATCGCCTCCTTCTGTTGCTTTTAACACTCCTACTCTGTCCTCGCTGTAACATGAGCTTCCCTTACACATCCAGACTATGTGTGTATGTGTGTGTGTGTGTGTGTGTGTGTGTGTGTGTGTGTGTGTGTGTGCGTGCGTGCCTGCATCGGGAAGCCTCTGAAGTACTAAGGAAACAAAGTTTAATAGATATACAGTCTGTCTCAGTCAGTATCTTTCTCCAGGGATGGTGTGGTTTGGTAGTGGTGGGGGTTTCAGGGATGCAGTTCTCCCACAACTTTTCAACACATAGTCAGATGAGAGAGAGAAAAGAGAGAGACAGGGAGATGATAAGAAATTCTGGCATGGTCTTGAAACAGCCTGGAACATACGAGAAAGCAGAGGAAATAATTTCCCCCAAATTTCGTCTTCTCGTGCCTCTCTGTAGACGCCAGGTGCTGGTTAGAGCGGAATGGCTAAAGCACCTGGAGTTTCACTGCAGAGCAGTTAAGTCCAACTACATTTGCACACAATCACACAGACCCCACTCAGCCTTCAAAATCCCCAGACATACAACTGGCTCTGATCCCTTCTTTCTTTCATTCCTCCAATTTCCATCTCTTTTTTTTTTAGGTTGTGGTTACTTGAAGCCCTGATATGGACATATGGAAAGAATTTATTCACACATGTTGGCAACATTCAGGTGGTTGTTGCCCCTTCAGGTGGTTGTTTCATGGTATGTTTCTTGGTGAAACTGGTAGACTAAATCAAAGCCAAGGACCAAAAGAAAGTGATCTTGCACTTAAATTTCACACATGTTCTAAAAAGACCCACAATCTGTGCTGATGTGAAACTGAACATTCCAGCTATTGTGTTTTAGTTGGCCACCCTTCCTGTCTACACTTCTCTCAAACACTGAACATTTGTCAAAAAACTGACATGTCAATGTCTGCTAGGTAAAGCATTTAAATATTAGTTGCTAAGTGTCTATGGCATGGTGGCGCAGCAGGTAGTGTTGCTGCCTCACAGCTCCAGAGCTCAGGTAACTCTTGGCATGGAGTTCCACATGTTCTCTTTGTATCTGCTTGAGTTTCCTTCAGGTTCTCTGCTTTTCACACTGTCCAGAATCATGCACATAGATGAACTGGCTACACTAAATTGGCCCTAGATGTGTGTGTCCATACGCAGTAAATCGTCCCACCTTGCAGGTCAGATCCACAGTGACCCTGCACAGTGCATAACAGTGAAAGCTAAGACCGGTTATATGAATGATTGCTTTTTGGTTGATTGATTGATTTACTTGATTCTTTTACAATACATAATTGGACTATCCAATGATGTGCACGCAGCCATCTATCTAAGTCTGGAAAATTTTGTTTCACATAAACAAAACATGTTTTGACTGCAATTTACTTAGCAAGAGTGAAGCTGGGTAAACTCATGGTCCACAGTGACAAAACTAAGTTCATGCCACATGATTGGTCAAAGGCATGTATTGAAGCCATTCATCATACAGATATGTTGTTTTACTACATCATAACTCATTTGCATAAATCGAAGAAATCTCAACATAGGATGCCAATAAAGGTGCACTCTCTGAGACATGTTCCCCTCAAAAAGAATCTAGGTTTGTAATTGGCTGTTCCTTCCAATATTGAGGAACCAATGACACTACATTCACACTGGAAGGAAATGAAGATATGGTTGTGACAAAACTAAAACAACAATATTCCATCATATATAGGTCCCCTGTTAAAAACAGAAAAAGTATTCCCAAAAGGCTGCTCACCTTGGATGATTTGGCAGTGTTTTGGGCCGCCGTGTGTAGACTGGGACATTTTGTCAGAAGAACGTTTTTGTCTGATGACTTTGTGTTCCCCGCCAGAGAAAGACTCAAGTTCTGGGCGAACAGGCGTGATAAACAGAGTCTCATCTCCCATTTGAACCAAGCCAGTCTGAGAGACACAAAAGACACAAGGGAGTTAAACCAGTAGCATTTCCTGTATGTAATATAGTACTAAGACCTTATGTTGTTCCTAGTGTCCTGATCTTGATATCTTGGTCAGGCCTGGAAAAAAAATTGTCTTGTAATTACTTTATGAGTAGCTTCTGTTTGTCTGATCACTGTCGCTATGACAATGCTAATTAAACCTAGAGTACCTAGTGCCAAGCTATTAGAATACCTTCCTTTAGCCTTCTGTCAAATGCGAACAAATGGGCATACTACCGTAAGTGCTGGAGCAGCACATTTATCATAAATACACTACCAAATGGGCATGTTACAAATAAGCTAATTAAAAATGATAACATATACGTACCTTTAGTGTATAAACTGCAGCACAGTCCACAAAATACAACATAAAGATAAAGCAATAAAACTGCTTCATTCCATCACAAGCGAAGGAGAAAGGATTGAGTATATTTCCAACAGCCTTTCACTGAATACTAGCGAATCAGAATAAAACTATGAGCTGTCATTCAGGCATTTTTCCACTAATAGTGTTGGAAAGCACAATTTCAGGATTTCTATCACGGATTACTTTACTTCCACATTGCAATACTCATGGCTAGGATTGGCACTAAACAAATACAAATTTACCACAGTACAAATCTATAAACAGATTCTGAAAATATTTACAGTAAAGTCTGGGCTTAATCTGTTTTGTTAAATGTGTTTTGTTAAAAAAAAAATTCAATTGGATCCATCACTCTTTAAGACCTCATAATTTCTGTTCAATGTGATTTCTCTATTCTCCATAGGAAACCCTGTCCATTTATCAGAAAGTAGCTAGTGTAAAGAATTGCTATGAGTTAAAAAAAAAAAAAGAATCCCAGGACCCTGTCACAATGGTAGTTGTGTTAAAGATGGAAGCACTTCCAGTGTATATGTCCATTCATCAATAGCCCTCCAGGGAACCTGCAACATATGGTTGGTTTGTCTGTCTGTCCAAGCCTCTTTAACATAACACAAGTTGCCATTGGCAGCTTCGGACCGAAACTCTCATTTGGCCCAAACCCCTGAGTCAGCATGCAGTCAAAACTGGTGCCGTTCAATCATGCGGCTTGGCTGTCACCCTACGGGATCCATTTGTCTGAAGACAGTAAAGAAAAAAAGATGAATGGATAAAGGAAAAGAAAGGACAAGGAATGAACGATGGAGCCTCAAGGCGAGTGTGAAGGAGGAGGAGGAGAGGAAAAAGAAGACAGGAGTGCTGACAGGGCAAGGTGAAAGGGGGCCGTAAAGCAAGCGCTTTCATCCCCGACACGTACAGACAAACCCCACACACACACTAGGGACTGGGTTACAGGCAGCATATATAGGAATATGGCCGCCTCAGTGGAGGGAGAGCAATGGAAATGACATTAACAGAGCAGGAATCTTTTTTCCTTTCCTCCAGCCACACTGACACTTGAGGGCTCGGATAATGCTTGTGGCAACTTGAGCTGCAGCAACTGATTTCTGGGCTCAGTGGGGATATTTAGTTAGTCCTGAACATACCCTTAGATTACAGGCTAACATCAGTGATTATGACATATAACAGCAAAAAGAACGTATTCAATAGGCTTGAAATCGATATACAGCATTATAATGAATAAAAGTATAAGTATAAGTATAATTAACCTGTCCTGAACGATTTGCTTATTAAGCTTTATATAATAAACATATAAAATTTATTTTGTAATTAAATTCTGAGTTTTTTTTTTTTAACTTCATATCAACTTTCATTGATAAGCAATCTATTTTCGCTTTGGTTAACAGTTTCCTACATTACCCACAATGCCATTCAACAACCGATAGTGGCGCCAGTGAGAATTATCTCTTGTCTCATCTCTGCTTAAAGAGACTGATGCAGTAGTGCTTTAGTCCTCCAGTCAGTCCAGCTCTGTCACGTCCTCATCGGTACACTCAGCTGAAACAGATCAGCTTCCACATTTAATGCTAATACTGCCGTCGACACCATTGTGCTTGTCATCTCGTAGATCGCTGCATTGCATTCTGGAACTGTGATGCCAGCGTTTGCTCTCTCCACTATTTCTATGTTGGATTTCTCATTAAAATGATATTGAACATCGCTGGAAAATGGTGTGTGCGGAAAGATGCTTTTGCTCTTTTGTTTTTAGAAGCTAACAGCAAAATCAGACCGTCATCTGTTATGACTGACATCTTTTATTTTCTTCTATTATACACTGAGCTAGCAATGACATCACAGCTGCAGACAAACACTAACTCCTCACAAGAATAACGAAGGACACTTAAAGGAGCTGATCACGACTTTATAAGCCTGTTTTGTGCCGTCTCTCGCACATTTTCATTATTGTTCAACGTGTGTTTACACGGCAATGGAGCTGTACCAATTAAAAAGTTACAATTTTACCGAAAGCGTTATAACAGGCTCCATTTCTTTTAAAGCCAACACGGGGAAAATGGCTTTGTGCAATCAATGATTACTGAGCTACTATTATTGATTTGATCATACGCAGTGGCAATGTTGTTTGATATAGACAATTTCCATAAAATACAGTATTTATTTAGTCATAGTGAGAGCACAGAGATGGAGTTCCACATTCAGTGAATGAATGGACAGTGTGATTTGCAGGCAGTGTGAATTTAAAAGCCTGACCTGCACAGTAAATACAGGTTACTGCTCCATTTATGATAGAATGAATCTTTTTGTTGCTTAGATCTGTACTTCATATGATGTTGATATAAAACATGTCTGAAGGAGTTTTTAATCAATCAGCAACTTTGAGTTGTGTGTGCCGCATTCAAGAAATCCTGTAAAACCAAGTAAACCAATAGAAAACTATGAAGGCAAAGCAAACAAACAAACAAATAACAGCCTTAAGGAGATAAAAAATAAGCCTTTACGGTTTTATGCAAATCAGTTATATATTAAGACAAACACACGAGTTGCTTTTTCACTACCACAGTAGAAGTCAGATTTAAAAATACTTAAAATTTCATTTTTCTTATTTCAATCCACCACCTCACAAGCAAAACAATACATTTATTAGGCCAGGTTATTGCTTATCTCTCACTGGTTAGTGTCAAGTTGCTGGATGGTTTTTGTGCCCAGATGAGAAAAGAGATTTGTTTTGACAGCCTGTAACTGAAATAAGCCCCGCCCCCAGTACAGGTACATATCACAGTTTTTGAGTCAGGTTAAACCCAACGATTTTGTACCATGTGCTAATAATGGATCATTACTTCTGGTTAAAGACAGAAATGAGCAAAATATGAGATAATGAAAGAAAAACACACAAGACAGCGATGAACTAACAAAGTCAAAAATGTTTGTCCACCAAAGCATTGTTATATTTACAAGTTTCATTTTATCCAAGCAGTACTCTTAGTACATTTACAGTACACAGGTCTGGGCTGAATATTGAGGCAATTGAACTGACTATGATTGTCCAAATCCCATCTGATCTAAAATACTGAGCCACACCTATCGAGTCTGATGCTTGTGTGTAGCGACACCAAACTCCTGTCCTGAGAACGAAAGTGATTCCAGTGTTTGCTAAAATAGAGCTATAAAATTCCCTTACTTAAAAACATTAGCATTGTAGGTACAGTGCCAAAACCAAAGAAGCAATCTTCAAACATCAAATATGTCTTTCTACATTTGGGGTAAGTGGAACATTTGCATACTTCATTTTTTGGCTGAACTATTCCTGTAAGGAGGCCTGGCATGAAAGATACACATGGGGAAAATACCATGGAGAATTAATTTCCATGTGAAACAAAGATAAACCATTCTAGGGAAATCATGTATGACTCTATCAAAATGGTAAATATGAGGGGCTATGTTTTGTATTTTGCAAACTGTTCTCAGTGTTTTCACAGCAATGCACAAACTATAATTAGCTAGCTAGCTGTACAGTTTTGGCCTTAAATAAGAGACTGTAGCACTCAAGTCTGAAAGTCATCTATGTAATCCAATCCAATTTTTTTTGTTATTGAAATAGATCCTGTTACATCTGCCATAAATTCATCAGTATTCAATAAATAAAAGGCAAATTTTATATATATATATATATATATATATATATATATATATATATATATATATATATATATATATATATATATATATATATGTATATGTGTGTGTGTATGTGTGTGTATACAGTTAGGTCTGTAAGTATTTGGACAATGAAGGAGTTTTTGTGATTTTGCCTTTATACACCACCACAATGGATTTGAAATAAAGCAATATGGCATTTACCATTTAGGAATTGCAGCCATTTTGAACAAAGTACCTCCATTTTCAGGGGCTCAAAGGTATTTGGACAAAGTGACATAATTGTAAATATAACCATAATTTTAATACTTGGATGAAAATCCTTTGCAGTCAATGACTGCCTGAAGTCTGGAGTCCATGTACTTAAACCTCAAATTCCTTCCTGAAGTTTCCTCCCTGGAGATACTTTGCCAGGCCTTCACTGCAGCCACCTTCAGTTGCTGCTTGTTTGTGGGTCTTTCTGCCTTCAGTCTTGTCTTCAGTAAGTGAAAAGCATGCTCTATTGGGTTGAGATCAGGCGACTGACTTGGCCATTGAAGAATATTCCATTTCTTTCCCTTCAAAAAGTCTTGAGTTGCTTTCACAGTATGTTTAGGGTCATTATCCACCTCCACTGTGAAGCAGTGTCCTATCAGTTTTGTAGCATTTGGCTGAATGTGAGCAGAGAGTATAGCCCTATACACCTCAGAATTCACCTTGCTACTTCTGTCAGCAGTCACATCATCAATAAACACCAGTGAGCCCGTTCCATTGGCAGCCATACATGCCCATGCCATTACACTGCCTCCACCATGTTTGACACATGATGTGGTATACTTGGAATCATGAGCTGTTCCTTTCTTTCGCTATACTTTTCTCTTCCCATCATTCTGGTACAAGTTAATCTTGGTTTCATCAGTCCAAAGAATCTTATTCCAGAATATGGGAGGCTTTTTTAGATGTTTTCTAGCAAACTCTAATCTGGCTTTCCTGTTCTTGAATGTAACCAGTGGTTTGCACCTTGTTGTAAACCCTCTGTATTTACATTCATGAAGGAGTCTCTTGATTGTAGATTTTGACTATGATACTCCTACCTTCTCCAGAGTATTCTTGACTTCTGTTGAAGTCGTGAAGGGGTTTTTCTTCACCAAGGAAAGGATTCTGCGATCATTCACTTTAGTTGACCAGTGCTTTCTTTCTTTTTAAGAATGTACCCAACTGTTGATTTGGCCAATCCTAAGGTTTTTGCTATCTCTCTTATAGATTTATGCTGTTTTTCAGCCTAATGATGGCCTCCTTCACTTGCATTGAGATCTCCTTGGACTTCATATTGGCAGCTCCAGTCAAACAGCTGCCAAATGCCAACTCAATACCTGATATCAACTCCAGATCTTTTATCTGCATCATTTGTCTTGAAGTAATGAGGGAATGGATGGCACCTGGTCAATTAACTTCTTGTCAGTCAATTGTCCAAATACCTTTGAGCCCCTGAAAATGGAGGTAGTTTGTTGAAAATGGCTGTAATTCCTAAATGGTAAATGCCATAATTAAAATAAAGCTGAAAGTCTACACCTTGATCATATCTTGATTGTTTTATTTCAAATCCATTGTGGTGGTATATAAAGGCAAAATCACAAAAACTCTGTCATTGACATTTCTTTGACCAATTCTGTAAGGAGCAATGTGTATTTATTAAATTCACATTATTCATATTATTGATGTATATCGTGATAGCTATATTTTCTTAGTGTATATTTCTAAATGACTGCTCGTCTGCAATTTGAATTACTGACTAATTGGCACATTTGTACTGAAATAGCCCAAATCCTGAGTAAAAATAACAGATATTTAGTATAAAAATCATATTAGAGGAGCCAAGCGCACATTGTGCTCTCCAAAATTTAAATGGAAGCCAGCAATGTTGACGGCTGGTTAAATAACTACTCGTGGCAGTTTTTCTGTTCTTCTGCTGAAAGCAACTCATAAGAAAATCACAAAAATGAAATAAGAAAAGCATGACAAACATGCTTGATGCGGCACTGGCAAGTTTTGAGCAAGATGACTGGACTCACTTGGCCCAATCATTCATCTCATACATTTAGTCGTCGTTTGTGTAGTAATTGGGAATTTAATATCCACTGGATTTATACTAAAATTTGTTTACGAATTTGTTTCTTCTTACTACAAGCAGGTGTTTCGGTCATTTTAAAATTCACTCACAGTTTTCCAATGCTGTTTCTCCCCTTTTTTCCGTAGACTCGTCATACTTCAGGTGTATGCATGAGGTCATGCAATAGTGGGGTTATGCAATGGTTGTCGGAGTACAGACGCGGCACAATCTACACTGTTCTTGAATGCAATTTCAATGAAAAATGAATACGGATCTTTTTTTTTTTTTTTTTAAATACAATTATTTGTGCAGCCCTAATGTTCATTCACGCATTGTTGTGTTGTCGTGATCGATCATTGGTGTCACTCAAGCATCCTTGCACATCCCTAATGATGACCTGCATTTCCTTCTGCCAACTGTCTGCTGGTCTGGAAGAAGCAATTTCTATTTGGAACCATGAGACAAAACATCCAGCTGATCTGCTCCTCGTCAACCCACACAGAGGTGTCAGAAAAGCTTGAGCCTCTACCGCCTGCCACATCTGTTACGACAATGACCTCATTTTCCAAAGGTGAAGCCTCAACAGAGCTTATATGGTGAGAGAAAATGCAAACAGTGTGGAGAGAAAGCCAAGTTTGTCACTGTTGTATGATCCAGAGTGACTGCATTGCAATGGCCCAATATGGAGTGTACAGCAGAGGTTAGAAGAAGTGAGAGAGACAGTTAGAGCAGAGTTAGAAAGGTGAAGACCATCTAGCTGAGAATGCTTTCAGAGAACACTCTGCAGACTTAAAACTACGCACATGTCTTCTCAATTGGTGCTCACTACACTTACACACCATCCGCTACTTTCACTCCCTCTATTTCTCTTTTTCAGTGTCTCAGCATTCAGACTAAGCAGTGGGGGATTGGGGGTGTGAGCGTGACCTTTCGGCCCAGCCAAAAACCGAGTGACAGCCTGTCACAGTGGTGCTACTCGTCCCATTCAGCCGTCAGGCTGATGGCAGCCCAGGCTATTCAGAGGAACTGGTTTTAGCTGGATCTGAGCCAGGGAATCGTCTCCTACATGACAAATAAGAACAAGCACCACACAGTGCTACCTTACAAACACGCGAAATGGTAAATGGTACTCAAAAAAAAAAAAAAACACTAGCAATACGACTGTAGTAAGTAGTAAGTTGTAGTTACATAAATCAAGCAGTGGCCTTTCTTAACTCAGCCAACAGGCTTCATATGCTTCTGTATAAGGGAGGTCTACACTGTATGCAATTTGTACATTCGGCCTCAGTTAGCATGCTTCTCCTGTTGTTCTGTGTAGCTGGTGTTTCGTTATCCGTACTAACCTGCTGAAAACCGCAGTGTGGGTTGACCAGCTACCAGCTGCCAAAACAGGCCACGCTGCTCAAGATGCTAAGATATGTTCCAGGTTCCTTATTACTTGACTAAACTGATCAATACATGCCTGAGTTTAATTGTTACAACTTCCTTACAATGCAGCATTATTAGCAGTTATTCAGAAATGATTTCCTTTCTACCAGCTGGCAAGGATGGTCTACAAGTTTGACCAGTTCAGTCAGACCAAGCTGGATTTTTTCAGCAAAGTAACCTGCGCATTTACTGTATTGTTCACACTTCTACTTATCTTAAGACCAAAGTTACGCTTTGATGATAAAGCCAATTCATTTGTGTGGGAAAGAACATACAAACTGAAAAAGGGATCAATGAGTAACTCTGCTTTGCACCGACTTTCTCTACTTATACACCATTCACTGACCTTGAAGGTGTATGCAAAACAAGAATCAAGAAAAACATGAAACTATGGTATAGATCTATGGTTTATTTTCTTACAGTTTATACTGAACAGAAAAACATTTTTTGGCATGGAAAGACATAAGCAGCCCACCATTTTTACTGATCAAAACCATGACGACACTGTTGCTAGGCGAACCAGGAGCATTAGGACATAGAGAATAAACTAGTCACAAACTTAGGCTAATGATAGAGCTAGCTAACATGTAGCCATTAAGTCATTTATTTCGAATAATATAAATAAAAAGGCAGAATCGCAGTGAAGTCTAGTCAAAACCTTTAGAAATATCAACATTTCCCTCAAATGTGCCGGTAAATTACTAAGAAAAGACTCCATATGACTATAATTAAACTGCGATTTACACAATCGCTAACTTAGCATCCACAGGCTCTTGCATATTGAGGAACATCAACATTCCAACACTGAAATTCTGCTCTGGTGAATAGCAGAAGAGAAGCTGTTCATATAGAATCATCCTGTAAACACCCTGAACATGTCCTCATTTCAACGAAGCAAAAGAGTCATCAATTTACATTAAAGACTTTGATTTAAATTAAAGTCAAAAGGTAGTCACTTCTATAAAAATATACAAATGTACACCATGATATAAAGTAGTAACACCATCCAATATTTAAAATATAAGTCAAGAATAAAACATGGCAGGGTGTGCTGCTAAAGGAAATTAATCAACAGTGAGGTAATATGATGTGGACTGACATGAAGTGGAGTTACTTTTACCACCACAAAGTTGAATATTTTCCTATTTATTAAAGAACACATATTTTTGTTCATGTATAATTATATTTAATGTTGAAGAAACAAGTTAGTTACTGCTATCACTCATGATATTACAGCTATAAACTGTCGTTCCCTTTACCAGCCTTTCTTTTTTTTCCTTTCTTGAAAATAATATGAAAAAATACGCAAAAAATTTAGCTTGTCATGTCACCGTGAAACCACAAAGCCATCCGTCCTGAAGATTTTCCCATGTTATGTATGGGATAACAAATGGTAGACTGCGCAATTCTGTGAAAAAAATGCACACGTGATGCGGCTCAAATAGCTAGCTAGCTAACATTTGCTGTTCTCTCCAAACTCAGATCGCACCAGGACTGCTGACAATTTTGACAAAGAAAACAGCAAGGCAAATATCTTTACAGTGTTGCACTATTTTGCACATAGCCACGTGTATGAATATCCTGTATCATCTGATATACTGCAACAGGATATGTGGTTGATATTGACAGAAACTGACCATATGAGTGAGGAATTGTTTTCCAGTCCAGTTGACTCATTATTACAATACTGTCAACGACCAGGATGACTGAAAACCTCTAGAGACAAAAATGTTAAGGATGAAATGCGTTCGTGTCTCTGAACTTCACTCAAAATGTGGCGAACCAGGAATGCAAAGAACATTTTCACTCACCAGGCCACCGCAAGTGTCCAGCGAAGCAAACGAGTCAGTGTGATTGAAGACAGTGCCAGTGTAGAAACAGACCCGTCCTTTAAAAGCTGGTTCACGCTGGACGCTCTGTCCTCGACTCCTCTCCTCAACCACGAAGCCCTCGGCGAGGAAAGCCTCATCCCTCTGGAGCTCCAGGTAAAGCTCTCGACTGAAGGCAGGCAATGACACGAACAGGTGGCCATGCTGGTTCTCTGAGCGCCTCCTGCGCCCTCTACTCCACCGGGATGCTTCCCAAATCAGCTCCACCTGCTCCTGCTGCAGCTCTGAGGGCACTACTAAGTCTGTCTCGTACTCTACAGAGCGCGCTGGGGAGGGGGGAAAGACGACTTCAATTTGGGACAGCACCGTTTTGAGATGTCAAATCTCAGCACTACGTTCAATTTCTTGAGTACTTCGGATGTCCCTCTGGGGGAACCCTCTATGTAGAACCCTATCAGTGTTTCCCTATCAGAAAAGTAGTACCTTTTCAATAATAACAGTAATAACAGTGTAATAGTTAAGATATTATATAAATTTTATAATATATACATTTTCATACTGAAATTACTGCACTATTATTACAAAGCTGTAAATAACTTTACTGAAAAGTATTTCTCCTCCAGGAGGATAGTTCTGTTCGACGGGCTTTTCACAGTTTCGTGGCATCCTTTGAACAGAAGTATGTGTTTGCCTAGCCAGAAAAGGACACTCCTTTAAAAGCATAAAGGACATTAGAGGACAGCTGTCCTTATGCTGCTTTCTAAATAGGACACACATTTATCTCTGAAGCTCAAATGCTGTACCAAAATGGTGGCTATAGTATCAACAGTTTGAAATATCAATGATAATATATGATAATAATGATATATGATGTACATAATGCGAGGTGGTGGCTCAGTGGTTAAAGCTGTAGGCTACTGATCAGAAGGTTTGTGAGTTCAAGCCCTGGCACTGCCAAGTTTGCCACTGCTGGGTCCTTGAGCATGGCCCTTAAACATCTCTGCTCCAGGGGTATGATATCATGGCTGACCCAGCACCTGAGCCCAGCTTCCTAGCAAGCCCGGATATGCAAATATAAACACAATTAAGGTTATCTTTTTCCTCTATTATATGCCTGATTTTTGGCACATACCCACTACGTGCATTTATAGTGGAACCTGGGGTGGAGAATGTACTAACCCAGCACAGTAAGGTGCTAGTGTGTGAACAATTGCTAGTGTGTGAACAATTGCTAGTGTGTGTTAACACTTGCATTCTACAGTCCTGTTGTGCTCTTATGGACAGCGGTGTTATAATCAGGATTTAGAACTT
Organism: Pangasius djambal; assembly: GCA_022985145.1. Taxonomy (NCBI): domain Eukaryota; kingdom Metazoa; phylum Chordata; class Actinopteri; order Siluriformes; family Pangasiidae; genus Pangasius; species Pangasius djambal. The sequence goes on along the minus strand of CM040985.1, from coordinate 8,891,398 downwards.
TAGAAACAAATGCACCACTCAAGAGACAAGACACTTGTTTTAATAGTCACGTTATAAACGGGTAAGTGCCTTGTGCTTCAGTTTCTGCTTTTGAGGTTGAGAAATTCAAATTACCGAAGTGAAGCCCTGTTTAAACCTATTAGTGAATGCTTAGCCAAATAAAACTAATTCATCCGATACTACTGGTTATCAAAGTTTATAGCTCCTTAGGTGTAACGCATTTTTCATATTGCTCTGGTTTTAATACAGATGTAATGGGAATGTATTATAGACGCAGTAGATATGAGTACAGAGTGAGCAGAGATGAGTATAGGGAGCCTGGGAGTGGACTACTGTAAAAGCAGTAGGTGTAGATTATTACAATCGCAGTGGGAGTGAGTGTAGTGACAGCAGGACTGAATATACAGGCAGCAAGAGTGAGAGAGCAGCGATGAGTATAGAGGGAGCAGGGGTGGATTATTATACAGGCAGTAGAGGTAGAGGTGAATACAGAGATAGTAGGTGTGGATTATTAAAGGCAGTATAGTATATAATACATATTAGAGGTAGTAGGAGTGAGTACAGAGAGAGCAGGACTGAGTATATAAGCAGCAAGAGTGAGTATAGAGTGAGTGTAAGTGGATTGTTATATAATCAGAAAGTAACAGTAACAGCAAATGAGATTATTAGGAGGTGATTAGGACAGCATGATAGAGTATAGAGGGTGAGGCAGTGGGTAGAGAGGAGCAGATTACAAGCAGATTATTATACAGGTAGTAGGAGTGAATATAGAGGCAACATAAATGAGTAAAGAAGGGCCTGGGTGGGATTATTATAAAGATAATGGCAGTGAGTAAAGAGGAGGCGTGAGGAGATTTTTACAGAGGCAGCAGTAAGTATAGAGGCAGCAGCAGTGAGTGCAGAGGCAGCAGGTGGTTTGTATAGAAGGGAATATAAAGGCAACATGAGCGAGTAGAAAGGGGCCTGTAGGAGATTATTATAGAGGCAATAGAAATGAGTATAGAGGCAGTAGGAGTGGATATAAAGGCAACATGAGTGAGTAGAGAGGGGCCTGTAGGAGATTATTATAGAGGCAGGAGCTGTGAGTACAGGGCAGTAGGAGTGAGCAGAGAGGGAGCAGGAAGGCATTATTACAGTGATAGTAAGCGTATAGAGGGAACAGAGGGGATTTATTATAGAGGCAGTAGGAGTGAGTAAAGGAGGCAGGAGGGGATTAATGTACAGGCACCAGCAGTGAGTATAGTGCAGTAGGACTATTATAGAGGCAGTAGGAGGGAATAAAGGGAGGCAGGAGGAGATTCATGTACAGGCACCAGCAGTGAGTATAAGGAAATAGGATTATTATAGAGGCAGTAGAAATGAGTATAGAGGCAGTAGGAGTGGATATAAAGGCGACATGAGTGAGTAGAGAGGGGTCTGTAGGAGATTATTATAGAGGCAAGAGCTGTGAGTACAGGGCAGTAGGAGTGAGCAGAGAGGGAGCAGGAAGGCATTATTACAGTTATAGTAAGCGTATAGAGGGAACAGAGGGGATTTATTATAGAGGCAATAAGACTGAGTAACGGGAGGCAGGAGGGGATTAATGTACAGGCACCAGCAGTGAGTATAGTGCAGTAGGATTATTATAGAGGCAGTAGGAGTGAGTAAAGGAGGCAGGAGGGGATTAATGTACAGGCACCAGCAGTGAGTATAGTGCAGTAGGATTATTATAGAGGCAGTAGGAGAGAGTAAAGGGAGGCAGGAGGAGATTAATGTACAGGCACCAGCAGTGAGTATAGTGCAGTAGGATTATTATAGAGGCAGTAGGAGTGAGTAAAGGGAGGCAGGAGGAGATTAATGTACAGGCACCAGCAGTGAGTATAGTGCAGTAGGTTTATTATAGAGGCAGTAGGAGTGAGTAAAGGGAGGCAGGAAGGGATTAATGTACAGGCACCAGCAGTGAGTATAGTGCAGTAGGATTATTATAGAGGCAGTATGAATGAGTATAGAGGCTGTAAAATTAAGTATAGAGGGAGCAGAGGGGAGATTATTGTATGAAGGAAATAGGATTTGAAGTGATAGAAACAGTTCTGTCTCTGTAGTGCATGCATAAAAGTGCTGCATAAACAAAGCTCTTCATGAGAACTTGCGTCAGTCCATGCAGACGCTGTGCATTAGAAGGGTGCTGCAGAAGGGGCTCCAGCAAATCTGTAACTTATGCAGCAAACCCGTTAACACGCAGAGAAGTGTTACTACGCTGCAGACAGGACGGTTTTAACGAAGTTGCTAAGAAATGCAGTGGCTACATTCTTACCTACTGTTGCCTTCAGTCCAACAGAAAGAAGGAAAAGGGGCAGCAGAAGCGGAGGAGCCCTGTAGCTACGCATCACTGCCGGAGAAGCGAGAGCGAAGTCAGCACAAGCTGGGCAAAGTTTTGGGAGAAATGAACCGCTGCAGCAAAGCGGACAAAACCGAAGGGGAAGACACGCCCACTGACACCGGATTGGTCGGCGAGATTTATGCGAAACAGGTTCCTGCGAGGTGATTGGACAGTCGCGCGATCACTCACAGCGGTGGGCAGAACGCGTACACGTGGTTTCCACGCTGCAGATAAAGTGCAGGTAGTGAACGCAGATGTTTTAATCCACAGGAGGAGGTTTATTCAGTATTTTGCTTTTAAGTAAGTGTTTTTTTTCCCACAGTTCTAAAATCTAATATGCAATATGATTATACTTAAATGTTATATAAAGGAATTCATTATTAATAGCTCAATCCCTGATTATATTTATAAATGAATCCCTTTATATTTATAAATGCCAAACACTTAAAATTAATTATTATTTTTAAATAAATATGGTGTATAACATTGATTGATATGTCACTCACATATAAATCATAATAAAACGGTACTTGATAAACACACGTATATTTACATGACAATGTTGGGAATAGTCCAACACCCAAATAATATGGTCAGTGGTTGTCCTATGGTTGTTGTTGGGTTTTTTTTTCAATGATGGACAGGTACAGGTGGGCTGACAAACTGTGCAGAGCAACCAATGGGTTACAAGTAGATTTCTATCACTTCGGTCATATGTTGCATATATGCAGACATATGATTGGCAGTGATGTTTATGTAAATCTGTTCAATGGGCAAAAACTGTACAATGTGTTGCGTATACAAGATCATCAATGTCAATCATTTGTCCAAATATACACAACATATGACTTAAATGGTTGAAATGCACCTGTATGTAGCCCATCTGTTGCTCTGCACAGATTGTCAGCCCCCCCTTTACCTATCAATCAATGGAAAAAGACCACCATAGGTACACCACTTGCACTCTAACTTACCCTGCTATATTTAGACAATGTTACTGCCACGTAAAAGAGACATACTCTTTTATTTGCATGATGAATGTGTACCTTCGTGATCATATAGACATGTAAGTTGTTGTTCTTTTGGCTGCTCCTGTTTGGAGTCGCCACAGCGGATTTTATCCCCACTTTTATCCGGGCTTAGGACCGGCACTGGGGGTGTACTGTCTTGTGAAACCCTAGTGGCTGGGGTAGGTTCCCTGGCCAGGAATCAAACCCGGGCCGTGGCGGTGAGTGCGCCAAGGCCTAACCACTAGTCCTCCAGGGACCTCATAGAGAATGTAAGTAATTTGGATATAAGGTAAATGTCAAATATAGCAACATATACTGTATAAGACTATATATCTGTTTTTAGTATGCATGCATTTGTCCAGCTACTGGTGATGAAGTTGAACTCTTGAGGTAAGAGAAGGCAAAAGCACAAGAAATAAGCTGATATTAATATTATATTACTATTACACTATATATTTTTTTAAAAAACATTAACGTGAATGGACAGCAGCATCTACTTGCCATGGCTCATCTGTCAAGTCATGTCAAATCACTAGCTATCAAGTACTCTCAACCTGGGCAGTTCTGCCAAGCTGCTCTCTTATCATGGCCAGCTCAGTCACGGCAGCTGCCAGGTCTCCTTGGCAGCTGTGCAAGTGAATAAAAAAAGAGAAATCAAAGCCACTCAAAACAGGACTAATCCCTCTCTGACCCCACTCCAAAGAACTCTGAGTTCACATGCAGACTTGCAGATTATAGCTCCAACGAGAGTAAAATCAAAAGAACAAGGCTGTAAAACCACAAAGGCATGAGAGCATTGCTATTTGAGCTTTTGAGGAGTTTCAGTTAAATACAGAAGCGGTGAAATAGGCAGTTATACATAACATGCCGTCATTCTTTGTTTTGACCTGATGACCATTTTATCACATTTATTGATAGTGTAACACACCTGATTCAACATATCAGCTAATTTTTATGACGTTGTTCGAATCCCTCAGGAAGCAAAAACAATACAAAAAAAATTAAACAGAACAGGACATTATACTCTAGTGCCAACAGAACCAGCATTTTGAATTATCAAGGCTGATAACCAATGGGGCCCAACAATCTGAACTTCACCTTTGACCCTGACTAACTGTTTTTTTTTTTTTTAGCTAAACTCATGCTGTGCACTAGGAACCCTGATGTGGAACTGAGCATTTTCATAGGATTTAAAACGTGAAGAGTGTTAGGGATGTGATTTTAGACAATGCTGGGAATTCCAAGCCTGTAACACTGACACGTCAGTTGTGTGTGCCATCAGTTAAGTTGTTTAACCCATCAAAAATTACAAAACACCTCTTTGCTTCTACATTTTATGAGTCCTTCCGAGATCAGTTCTGTGGGGAACATCGTTTTGTAGAATCTGATTGGGAACCTCGTGGTGGATCTGAGAAAAGAACCCCGGCTGACTTTAGAGTGGGTCAGTGAGGGATTAGTCCTGTTTTCTTTTTTAATTGGCACAGCTGCCAAGGAGACCTTTAGCTACCTCTGAGAGCCAGCAAAGCAGCTGGCATGACTGAGTTGGCCATTATAAGGGAGCAGCTTGGCAGAAGTGTCCAGCTTGAGAGTTCAGCTGCCACAGTGGTAGTCTGAATCACAGTAAATAAGATGCCTGTCCATGTAACACACTCACAGAAGGTCTGTCAGACAGACACATCGCAACCTAATTTGAAAATGAGTTTGCATGGACAAGAGTAAAAATATGTCGCCATTCAAGGGAACTTCTTATAACTAACCCCAAAGGCGTCATGATTATGGCAGGGCATCATGCACAGTAAAACTCTTTGGAGGTCTTGATCTGACATATCTAGCCATCGAAATGGAGAATGCAAAAACCTTTTAGTTGTCAACAGTGAACCAGGGAAGTGTCTTAAACTATTAGTGAAGTTTTGCTCCACAATTTCCTTCACAGCCATTGGTGACTTTCCGGTGTCCATCATAGTCCTTGGATCTTTCTCTTTTTTATTTTTCCTCTCCACTCTCTTCTCTTTTTCAAGTGTTGATGATGCTGGTGCCGATGAAGGACACCAAAAGAGGTCCAAGCTCCAGACAAACAGTTTCTGAATAGGCCACACTTTGGGAGAAGACACCCAATGGCCACCTACAGCAAACAGCTTATCTTCCACTAAGAGAAGGAGATTTTTTGGAGGAACCTTAATCTGAGAACAGATACAGAAGCAGTCTCCCTTCCCCTTGATTTTGCAATTTTTGTGGTGAATTGCTCCCTCTAGAGGTCAACTGACATACTTCATGGTCTGATTTTTTTTCTCCATTTATGCATATGGTAGATGCCTTTATCTGAAGGGACTTACAAGTGGGACAGAACCCAATCCAATAATACAGCCGAGCAGTTGAGGTTTGCGGGTCTTGTTCAAGGGCCCAGCAGTGGCTTTTTGCCCGTATTGAAATTTAAACTCACTCTTCCAACCGCTGTCACTGAACCTTAATCACTGTCACTGCCCCAGTTATAAATCATACGTACTGAAACATTGAATGGGCAGCACAGTGTCCCACTTTTAATGTAGTGTTGCTGCATCATAGCTCCTGAGTCCTGAGTTTGGGTTATTGTCTGTATGAAATATCATCATGCTCACATGGATCCCCTCCTAAACTTTTAAACTTTTAAACTTTATCCTTAATACACTTCCTCCCATAAAGTGACCCCAACCAGGATAAAGCAGTTATGAAGATAAATAAATAAATTAATTAAACATTTAATACTAGGCTGCCTGCAGGCAAGTCAGGATTGTTGATTATATTCTTGACTGCATCACATGGCTTTATCTCTGTTAAACCACTTGCTTTTACATCAAGTAAGTCTGAGATAAGATTAATTACCTAACAATTTCTTTGATAAAACATGTTTTTATTAAAACAAAATACTTTATAGTCAACTTTCAATGATAAAATCTTTCTTCTGACCATTTTTATCAAATGTCAAAGCACACATGTTTTGGGATATATTTAACATAAACATTAAAAAAACAACTACAAGTATATAGTTCAAGTAAAAAAGAAACAGTTACTTCTACTTGTTCTCCATTTGCATTCATTTGTTCTTGGCTCTCTCCTGCACTCTCTCACTTTTCAAGAGTACCTTAAATAAGACTCTTCAAACAAAGACAGCGCTACAATCAGGCAAATGGGTGACAATTTACACATTGCATTTGCACATGTTAAACTAGTTATAAGTTAATTTCTCATACTTGTTAGCAACATTAGCCTTATTTCTCCTCCATGAAGCTGAACAAGCAAACTTTGAACACCAAACTTGTCTTGTGCTGGGGTACTACATTCAGTGTAATGCTTTTTTCTAGAATGCAAATTTTCAATACAACATCTGGACCTCACATCATGGGATTAGGATTTTTTTTCCCCCTATAGTGTCTTCAAGCAAGGTAAAAACCAATAGTATGATTTCATCTCACTGATGAGAAACAGCAGAGGAGCCTCAAAGGCATCCAGGTCACTCTGTAGTATTGTGTTCCAATGAACAATAAGGATCAGATTAAGCACGATGGAAAATTTTTCCTTTTGGGATCTTTTTCTTCTTGCTTGGTTTGTGGTTCATGTAGAGAGTGTGGCTAGCAAGAACGGAGGAGCCAAGGCAATCAGACTCTATTGGCACTAAGGAAAAGGAAACAAGCACTTGTTTGGGTTTGTATTGCCGACAGATACAAGTGTGTTTCTGGTCAAATCTCTGGCACTTTCATGGTTGTAATAAATCAAAAGTGTCTCTCATAGTCTGAAGCCAATTGAGGCTGAACACCATAGGAGTCTAGGTCTTCATCCAAAAAATAAAAACTTAAAAAAAAAATTAAAAAAAAACTTCATTAGGTTCCTTCAGTCATCAGCAACGTGTCCGGTTGGTTAGTGATGGTTGGCTCCACAACCATTGGTGACTTTTGGGTGTCCATCATGGTCCTCGAGTGTGCTGTTCTCCCCTTCATCGTCTTCCTCTTCTTCATTGTCACTCCTTTCATCTTTGGTTAACTATAAAGAGAAGGAAGAGAAACTTACAAAACTTGAACATTTTAACCACTAAATAATATTTGCTGAATAATACATGTTTAATTTGCTCATAATGCCCAATAGATTGCTAAAATGGCCTCGGAATATCTTTAAACCTTTATACTCCGAAGAAATTCCAAATATATATGAATACGCATGACATAACTATACACAAGTAGTATTTCAGTAGAGTGTTGATTATTGCTAATAATAAACAGCGACCAAACATTTCAAAATATACCATAACAATCAGAATTCCATCCTTAGCATCTACAGCTAATCCCATCTACATTTTCTAGCTAGCTAGGTTACTATGGGGACCATTTCTTTAAGTCAAGCCTCAGTGGTATACCCATATAAAACCTCATTTAACCCACACTGAAAGACCACTCTGACTCAGTGGTCTACCTCGAGTTTAGGATGCTTAACAGGCCACCTACACCTGATAGAGAAGAGACACTTCTCAGGTCAAGACTTTTCAGGGTACATACACCTGATACAGAAGTGACACTCGTACACTGTCACTACCTACACCTGAAGTAGAGGAGACATTACTCAGGTCAAGACTTAGGGGTCTACCAAAACCTGAAGGAGAAGAGGTACTCCTCAGGTCAAGACTTGTCAGTCTACATCCAACTAAATGATAAAGGTCACCAGTCAGGTCAAAATTAAGTGGTCCATCTTGACCTGAAGGAGAAGAGACAATCTTCAGTTCAAGACTCAGCAGTCTACCTACACCTGAAGAGAAGAGAATCTCCTCAGGTCAAGACTCAATGGTTTTCCTCCACCTGAAGGAAAAGAGACACTCTTCAGGTCAAGACTCAACAGTCTCTTGAACACTCTTTTGATAAGAATTTTGTACACAGGACCAGGAAGATAACTGGCTTGAAAGATAATTACAGAATCCATATATTTCATATTGGAACAAACTATGTCTGATTGGGGTGTTGCTGGGGGTAGGAGTTGTCTGCAGCATGTTTAATTGGCCTTACTACATTGGGACTTGAGGAATTCCTGATTGCACTGGATTGCACTTATATGTCCTGGCATGTTTTCCTTGTGGGTTCAGACCAATTCACACCTCTAGACCCCAATGTCATATATCAGTCTTATGAGATCACATCATGCTGTGTCCCAAACCACATCAGCAAGTCTGTGTGAATTACTTATATGCAGAATTGGATATGGTATGAAGCATATATTTTACTGGAAGCTTTTAAGTGAGATCAACTTCCATTACAAGATTTTAACTTTAGCCTTGTAACTCTAGTGAAAAATTAAAGAAGCAAATGTCTGTCATGAAGCAAGTCTTGGGTAATCATCTACATTTCGAGGTAGGTGGAAAATTGTGTAAATGTTTTCTTTTCCAAACTATTCTTATTCCCATCCATCATATGAAACTGGCCTCAAGTGCACTATATCAAAACAGCCTTGTGTAATTAACATAAGTGTCTCTTATAAACCAGACTCAGAGAACAATCAGTAACTCCAGCAACATTACTGTATGCAGTTTGATGAACATTTAATCGCACCTAATTACCACATTGAGAGCAACAGGCATTTGGTGCATTTACAAGGTGAGGTCATTCAATTTGGCAAACACTGCCCACTGTAATCGTTAGGGATCAAGCTCCTTGCCAGTATGATCACACACATTATGATTCACCCATTTCATTGCACAAAGAACAACAGGACAAGGAAACATGCTGGCACTGTTTATTTTAATAGCATCTAGAGAAAGAGAGAGAGCCAAAGATGGCAAACTGCAGACCTGGGTAATATCAGACTGACTGAACTGCATGAACTTCAGCATCAATACAACAAACACATTGGCTATACTAAGCACAGGGTGGATTGGGTCTGAAAATCAGAGTCAGCTAGCAAGAACTGAATTTTCCCGTATACTTCTACACTTCTTTCAATTATATGTCAAAACATCGTGTTCTTAATTGAAACCAATAGAAACATAACGTATAGACAATAATAATTGTCTATACAACAACTGAGCCAATAACTGAGCTATGAATGAAAACCAAATCTAAATTATATTTTCCAAAGAAAGCTATCATCATTCTTCACTAATAAACAGCACATAACACATAGAGGACTCTGTTATTTATTCACAAATTACACACTACATATTAGGAGCATAAATGTGACAGAAATATGGTGTTATAGTAAATGGCTATAGCAAAATAAGAATACTTGGGTCAAGGGCTCTGGAGGATATATTTTAAAATTCATATAAGAGAATAAAGAAGAAAAAAAAACCTGATAACGATGAAACTGAATAAATATTCACTGATGCACCAATAACATAGAATATATGCCTTATGATAGACTGGTTTCCTTTAAAACTGTAAGCTAACTCATTTTTTATTCATAAAAGCATGACTGAAGGCTACACTTCCAGCAAGAATACTCACAAAAAAAATCAAACTCAGTTAGGCCTGATATGGTAATATTTTAACCCTCCATCATGAGAAACTGATCACAAGTGCAATACCTGCACACCATAAATCAAAACAGCCTTGAGGAATTAATGAATATCTGGCACACACACTGGCCACTGTATTTTCAGGGATTGAGCACCTAGCCAGTCCGATCATTACACACACACACACACACACACACACACACACACACACACACACACACTAATGACTCAGCAGTTTCATTGTAGGAAAAAAAACAACAAGGCATGGAAATGAGCTGGCACTGTTTACTTTAAAGGCATCTAGCGAGAGAGGGCTAAAGAAAGGCACAGACCTGAATGGGTCAAAAAAAAAATTCAGAGTCTGCTAGCAAGAACTGACTTTATTAGTAACAGTTTTGACAAATTTCTCATGCAAGATTCCATAAGTCCAAAAATTGCAGGAAGGACTATAATAGATAATAGATTTATACTAATGGAGTCAATAACAGGTTTTAGTGGTTAAGAGACTTATTAACAACAATTTTACCACGTCACTGTTGAATTCTCTATTCTGATTGGTCAGAGGGTGTTGATTAATAGATTCTGTAACAGACAATTAACTATGACAAGTGTTCAAGTTGTAATTCAAATCAGAGCATTAGATTAATGTGATTGTTTTAATAACTAATATGTTATTGTTTCTGCAGTAACAACTAATTCATTTGTATGGTGGATGCTCCACATAATCTAAGGCTAATAATAAACAGATAATAAAATGTTGTTAAGTGATAGCAGGAGCTAACTTGTCTTACGGACGTTCCACAACTTAAAATTTTGCTATAAACAGATAAAAAGTGTGATGTATTAGTCATTAACATATAAAAATTGTAATCATCTGCAAATTGCAGCGGTATAAAAGAAATAAAACAATTAGGAACATGCTGTTATAGGAAAATAAACAACTTTGGGAAGGTAAGATTAACTCCGCTTCACTTCACCGCATCACTCCACTGCATCGTTGATTATTTTCCTAAACCAGCACAAGTTTTATTCTGTACTTAATGTTTATTAGAAGCCATCACCTCATACCTGTAGTAGTCACTCAGACTTTTGACTCTACTGGAAGTGGATTACTTATTATACATGATACACTAAGATTAACTTTGCTTCATAGCTGCACAAAAAGAAACAACTTCAAAAGCTACGTGTAAAATGTAAAACCCACCGAGACTTCACATGTGTGGTTTGTTTTTATAAAGCCAATTCAATCCAAGCACCGAACTGAAGAACTGAGGGTTAAGCGATCAATTGCCAACCGATCGCCAGAGTAAAGATCTTCAACCATCCAGGCTATTTTTTTAAGAATGTAAATAATCTCACCCTCCCTGATTCAGTCCAAATATTTACTTCCTGGTATAGTCAAAGCACAGAGATTTAGGCCAGGCACCTCTGGCGGATATGTTTACACAGGATTTCAGTCCCTTGATTGCAGTCCAAGAAAAAAATAACACATCATTATCTGGTTATGACCGAGACAAATGTCAAGGAAGTACTTTGGCAGAAAAAGCTCTTTCCATACTAAATACTGAGACACGTGTGGTAAACTAAAGAAAGACAATGAAATGGAACATGAAATCACATCTTCACATTTAGCTGATTAACTGCAAACTGCATACTAGCACATTCAATGTGGGGATTGATTTGAAATTTGCAGCCATGCCATGAAAAAAATAAGTGCAGCTAGATTTTAATAGAAATGCATTTCAGGACATTGCCAAATGACAGCAGTTTTTTTTTTTGTTTGTTTTTTTTAAATCATGCAAACAGCTGTAGCCCTTTGGATAATTTTAATCTAGGGCATATTCTGTGTACGGTGGCGTCCAAAAGACTGAGACCACATTGAAAATCTGGAATTTTTTTTTTTTCCAAATTGGAAATAAACATAAGGTTTTAGAATTTTGAAATATTTCAAACAAAGAAAGCAAATGTTCAATATCTTAAATATTTTATATTCAAGATTCTGCTCTAACTCTAAGTTCCTATTTAAATGTAAGCAAATTTGTGATTTTGACCATGTTAACTGCAGATTTTCCTCAGGCCTAATCTCTTCTACTGAAGCACGTGTTCAGACCACACTCTGATGGATTTGATCTAAAATGGATCATAACGTTTTGCACAAACTTGTGGAGTCCGTGTCAGCTCGAGTGCACACTGTCATTAAAGCAAAAAGGGGACGTACCAAATACTTTTCACTCAAATTGTTGTTGATAATATAACTTGTAATGAAGCTTGTTGTATTAAATTCGAAAAGAATGCAAACTAAAGCATACTCACTAGTGCTCTCCGACTTTTGGACCCCATTGTACAGTATATTTGCATTTATTTGCAGTGTTAAAGCTTCATGTTGATCAGTGTAACTTTTTTGCTATGTGCAGGTGTAATGTCTTGATGACGACATCTGTTATTACAAGACTGCTTAAAGTGGTGGAACCAGTGATGAGGCAAGCTTAACAGGAAGCAGCTGAATGAATAGAGGTGTTTTTTTTTTGTTTTTTTTTTTTTTAAATGAGCACCAGATTAAAGTGATAAATGATCTTTCCTTGAAGGTTTTGCACCAACTACTATTTCCACAAATTAACACTTATTAATGCCTATTTGCATAAAGACCAGGCCTTATATCTGCAGATGCCTTTACACCATTTATTATCAACACTGCATTACAGGACATACTGTAAAACCTGCAGGGGTAGGTTGAAGAAGCTGTAATGCTTGATTTCACTTTAAAGACATATTCTGAAGGCATTTTTCACTGTCATAGATTCACTTTCAAGCCTAAGGGTGATGCATTTCATTTTGTTAGCAGAGGACTGATAATTATTGACAAATTGTTGTATCCTAAAATTAGCATATCCATTTAATTTCAGTACAGTAGTGTACTGCTAATCCAGAAAAACTGACCAGTTCTTAACCACTTTGGGCCATATTCAGATTTGGTAATTAAACGCAATTCAAATTCAAAATTGAATGCAGTGAAAGTTATCTGCATTCAAACTCATGCTACTCATGGGTTTAACTTGATTACTATAATGATCTGGGTCCAGTTAACAGCTCTGAAGTTTTTCCAGGTTTTGAAGCATTCCATTATTTTTTTTTTTATTGAGTCTAGATCAGCCTGGATTAAAACAAGAACTGGTGTTCAAGCCCAAACAAAGGTGTGTGATAGAGAACAGCGAACTGAACATTAAGACTTTATGTTTAATTTGTATTTTTATTTTGCCTCAAATGAGATTTGATATATGTAAATTGTAGTTGCTGTAGCTGCTCCCATTAGGGGTCACCATAGCAGATTACATTCCACTGTCTGCATATTGATTTGGCACAGGTTTTACACTGGATGCCCTTCCTGATGCAACCCTCTCCATTTTATCCAGGCTTGGAACTGATGCTGAAAGTGCACTAGCCTTGGCATCCCCAGTGGCTGGGGTTGGCACCCAGCGTGGGTCTCAAACCCACAATCCCTATAATTCAAAATATATGGAAGCATGAGAATGAACCTGTGCCCGCAGGTTGTTTATTTTTGTTGATCCAAAGAAACCATGCGCCACACAATTAGATATACTTAATTCATTCCCAGACTTGCAATAGCAATTACATGACCTCAATTTAGTAACTGCAAGATACTGTGAGATCTGTGACATTCTGTATTTTTTTTTTAAAACAATCTAATCTTGCTTACATTGCATAAGCCTGCCCCTGTGCAGGTTAGAGTTTACGGAAATGGTAACAAGTCCAACAACAGACAAATCCAGGATCATGTCAACTCATCAACAATCCAGTCTGGCTAACTCAGGAATCCACATATGAAGAACGGTCACCAGATATGTCATGGAGTAAGGTTTTTAGAGAACAAACAACAGTTCTGTTTGCTTACTAATGCTAGATGTGTTTTAGCCTTGTCATTTGCGTTACTAGCAAACTGAAGGAGCCAAGGAGGTATGGTAATTGTAACTGTTTTACTTTATGTAATGTTGGTGAAGAATTTAACTATGAGGTGAGTGTGGTGATTTAATCAGGCAGATTGCACAATGTTAAATTGGTAACTATGAGCTTCTCTTATTTGCTAGCTACATTGTACAGTGACATGTAAAAAAACGTCTTTAAATGTAAAATGTTTACTTTACATGTAAAAATGTCTTTCCTGAGGACTACATATGGAGTGAGGTTAGAAACTGTGCATATTTCATTTTTGGCCACTTTAAATGAGATTTTTTCTTTCTGCAGAGCGAGTTTAATGATTGTATAATAAATCAACTTACGCTCCCAAAGAGAAATTTCTTCACCATCCGGAGGATCAGGTAGGCCCAGAATATGTGTAGCATCAACAGGATGACAAGAATAGCATTAAAGAAGTAATACCCGAAGAAAACAGGGTAGTGGTCAGGTGGGTAGACCCACGTGCAGTGAATGATCCTTAAACAAAGACAACAGAGATGTTTCAGAGACAGTGTAATTGTAAACTGCAGTTATATTGCAAAGTTTATTAAAACAGTTGGAATGTATTGACCAAGCAGTATTCTCATAACCTCAAACATCCATATACGCACATCGACTAAAAAAAGCGTCTTACCAAAATGGAAAGATCACAAGTCTCGTCACCATGAACACAGCAGCGAACAGAACAAAAATGCCGTTGCAGGTTTTCTCCCATTTGGCGTAGTTAAAAATCTTGGCAGACTGGGCAGAAAAAGAAAGTTCGTAGAGAGCAAAATTGAGCTACACACTTACACACAGACAATATAACTACTCAGTGTTTGTGGCTTTTGTGAATAAGGTAAAAAGACTTCAGTAATCTGCATCACTCACCTCCAAAAACACATCAGAGGCATCGTGAACAAGCATGACCAACGTTCCTACTCGAATATAGTTTCCACACCAGGAAAACGCCAGCAGCGTCAATGTGGCTAAGTGGTGAATTATCTGCTCCTTGAAGTCCTGCAAATATTAATAAAACATTCTCCGGTTGTTTACCTTTGGTCTCATAGTTAATATAGAGTAAACAGGAGCAGTGGTCTTCAAAAACCCTTTAGATGGTCAAATTTTGACATTTTCTATTACATATACTTACTACTTACAAAAGACTTTCCTGAACTGAAATGTGTTATAGTGGTTTAAAGCCTGTTACGCCCAAACGTAAAAAGGGAGAAAACTGCATTTAAAGATTCTACTTTCACTGCATTGCAGGAGCATCATGGACATTTTGACAGCTGGTATCTGATTACAACTGAAATGATCAGACTTGTGTTTCGTTACGGCACATAGCTATCTAACAACTTGATTAAAGCCTGACATTCACTGTGTGAGGAAGTCACACTTAGCTAGCAAGGTTTTAGAGATCTTAAGGTAAACTGACCTTTTAGAAAGTAAATAAAAATGTAAAAATTAATTAAAACATTTCCACATTGTTTTGGTGAAATATATTTATTGTTACTTAAAATTAAGGTGTCAAAGTATTTTGGCCAAAACCTGATTTATATTCTTCGTGTTTGCCCGAATTTAGCCAAAGCCGATGGGTTTTCCCAGACCACCGCACATATACAGTATGTATATGTATGTATGTTTATGCTGCTGACTAAAATGCAATACATTTATTACAGCTGTTAAGTCTTCATCACCCAAAATCTTTTCCATAAATACATGCCCAAATCTTCATGTACTGCAGATGACATCATTAAGCTACAGTACATAATATAATTGTTAAATAAGCAATAGCAGGAATGTTCCATATTTAAGGTCACACCATATTATAATGCTCATTTTTTTTAAAGTAGCCTAAGTTAGGCTATGATTGATCTAAAATCCAAACCTCACCCCATTGGCTTGTGTGTAATGAAAACAAAACAAAAAAGTCTAAGATGGCTGTCGTTATGCTACAGCGTACAGATAAAACAGTAATGTTTAGTTTATGTTCATAAATTATATTAAGTCACACTGTGTCCTACCATATGATGTGTCGTGAGGTTACGTAAAAACGTCCATTACTTTTTGTAATGGAAATTGTAGCGCCAGTGCAAAGCTAAAGAATCAAACAAGGCACCAAACTTCATTTGACGTGAGTAGAAAATGATGTAAATTTAAACTTTTGCTGCACGATTCTTTGACACTTGTTCAGCGTAGTATTAAATGCTTTACACAAAAATCTGTGCACTGCTCCAAAGGTAGTCTTAATCTGGAGTGATCGTTCATCATGCTATTGTTCATTAACACAATAGAGCAATCGTTAGCCGATGCCTTTAGGATAGTTATTATTTTTTTGTACATCACTGTCATCTACTGCAAGAGGAGGACTGTAAGAAGAATCATGGGCTTTCCTGTTTGATACTCACTTTTCGTTTCACATCGAAAGTGATACTGAAAAGAAGAGACCAGTAAAAGCTCATTTCCAGGATGTAGTACCAGTACTGAGACTCCAACATGGACTACAAGGAAGAAAATACAGCACTAAGTCATTCTGGCTGCCAATTTTGGTATGTATCTGAAATTAAATGAGTATTATTACACCAACAAAACAAAATACCAATGCAATAATAATAATAATAATAATAATAATAATAATAATAATGTGTAATTCACTGAAGTTCAGTATGGGCTATTAAATATAGCTAGAGTTATAGATAATCCAGCATCAGTGTGGTCGTATGTTGTATTAAGGTGGTCAATATTAATGACCTCAATGCATTGGCACCCGCTTTAGAGGTAACTAAAATATCCCAGGTTCATTCTTTTATTATCATCTAAATATGTTCTGCAGTGATGTTGTGTTTGGACCTGAGAAGTAGTTTATCATGGAGTTTATTTATGAGGAGGCTGTAACTTTGAGTATCACATAAACATTTACGGAGTTCTGGTTCAATATTATTAAAATCTTATGTGTTTTGTTCTTATTTGTGCCAGTGATAAGAGCAACCCATTTTTATTGGGTGTATAGTGTGAATGCAGGCACGTTAAAGCCTTAAATTATCTCACAAAAACACAGAAGATCAAAAAAAAAAAAAACCCACCTGTTTTGGATAAGCATTCCACACTTCTCGTAAATTGTAAAACCAGGGTTTCTAAAAAGGGGAATCAAGACAAAAGAATCAAAGAGTCATTGGCCACACTGTTGAGAGAAACCGGTCTTCTTGAGAGTTTGTACCTCTCAATAATCCTCTTTGTATGCAAAACAATACAACAAGGATGTGATCAAATGTCTGCCCTACCCCATAATGCACTGTTCATGGACAAAAGCACTGAGCATTGATTATATGAAGCCCTTTTAAGACCACAGAAACCAAGAGAGAGCTCTGTTTGTCTTTTTAATGAAATGAAATTTTATCATCACTTTGTCCCAAATGCTACAAATACCTCTCTAGTTACCGTTCAGACATTTTAAGACAAATCCCAAATCTAGGACATATGCTTTCCAACGAGACGTCTTAATATTTGGTATATTCCAGCAGTCATATGCTGTCCTTTTACCAGATAAAATGTATTACCCACAATGCACTGTGAACATACATTAGGTTTAACAGTGAGAAATGGCTGCAAGTTGGTTTACAAATTTTATGCACTATGCAAATATTAGGTTACACCTTCACCTGTGTAAGGAGTAATACACAACGGCCATGCTGATCTAGGAAAATAATCACGGACCGTGTGGTGTAATGTGGTACGAAATGAATCACAGTTAATCTTACCACTCTAAAGTTGATTATTTTCCTATAACAACACATCCTGGAGTGTTTTATTCCTCTTATACCACAGCAATTAGCCAACAATAAGATTTTTTTTTTTAATTAAAGAACAACAAATGATACTTTTTATCCATTTATAGTTACATTTAATATTGTGGAACATTACACATAGCAGCTATAAACACTCATTCCCTCACCAGCCTCTCATTTTTCTCTCTCTTATAGTCAATAAGACAAATCATTTGGCTTGTCATCTTATCAAGAAACTGCAAAGCCTCCCAACCTGAAGATTTACAAAGCACTGATCATGAAGATGCCTTCCAAAAAAAGCTAAATATACGTCTGCTCACAGACGACTTCAGCATATTGACAATTAACATTAATACAGTATACGGCTAAAAGGTTGTGGATTGTGCTCCATTGAAGGGAAATTGTAATGCTACAGCATACAAAGACGTCCTTTACAATTGCATGGGGGAAGAACCACATATGGGTGTGATGGTCAGGTGTCCACAAACCTTTGGCCATATAGTGTACATACTTGTGATTTGCTTAACTGGATTAATCAACCTTCTCACCGATCAATATCAATAATTCAACAGTGGATTGTTATAAATAAACCACTATCCATTTGTAATTTATCTGCAAGTATAACTAGAGATTATAATTATTTAGCCTACTTTCTCTGTCCTTTCTGTCAGGCTTTAACTGAGTATGTTGATTTCTGCAGAGAGCTATATAAAGCATATGTATATAATAAAGTATATAAACTGCACATTAGCCACATTTTTATGGCATTCTCTCTTCTTTGTTATATAGTATCTATGTACACTGTTCCTAACCATATGTATCTGTTTATGTTTCCAGGGAAAGGGTTCCTAAGGTTGTAGTCACAGGGTCACCAAATGTCATACCTCAAAACACCCTCAGATAACAACCAACTAAGTTGAACTCAAGTGTGTTTTTAATAAAGGTTCAGTGTGGAATCATGATATTATATGTTCAGTAAATAATATCTGACATAAAATCATAGATACAAATGTTAGTCTTCTAACGGCATATAGGATTTTGCAACATGGGGCTGAAACATAGGGCACTGGGAACCTAGGTTTATTCTCTAGGAAATTTCAGTAAGGGAAATTAGAACCCTGGCAACATAGAGCCCTGGGAACATTAGAGCCTGATAAAGTAGAGCTGTTAACAAAACTATAAGGAGGGAACAGAGGACTGTTTCCTAGAAATTGTCAGTGAGAGAACATACAGCAGGACACTGGGAACATATGGATGGACCAGTTTTCTCAACCGTTACTTGTCACTTTAGTTAGAAAGAATTCTAATAATACATTTTCTTTCAATCTTTAAAGGTTGGGGAAACATTCAGATTAGTCTAAAATCACTTGCATAAAAAACGTCTTGTGAGAAATAACAGCATCAGATATACCATATAAATGAATTTTAAACTGCTTAAAACTATAACTATAAAACACTGAACCACAAACCTAAATATAAAAGCGCATATTAAACATTGTCATTTTGGAAGTCATTTTTGGTCATTCTTAGTGATGAAATATATTCAGTTTTCCTGTATAATTGTAGTAGTGATCAATCCAGTCAATCTAGAAATGTCAAACTTTCCCCCCTGCTACCATCTACTGCATGCCAGGAATATATTTCCTTGTATACTTTTTGTGCCGATTTGCATTTCTTTTCCTGTTTATTCTTTCTCATTTTTGTTTCCTTTGCACTTGGTCTGTCTGTCATGCTCATCTACTTTTTAATTTCTCAAAAATGTATTTTGATATTTGATATTTTTGGCTCCTTGTGGCCAAAATGTAATACACTAAAGCCATCGGCAGAAGATTTCCACTGCTTTTAAATACATATTGTATTTATGTAAAGTTAATAATTTACCTACCACCAATCACTAAAGCCAACCTTTCCCTTAAAGGCTGTAACAATTCAGAAATACTGATATAATTGTTATCAAACTTCCCCTTTGTATATAATATGAAGCAATGTCATGTGAAATGTTTAGGTTGGGAACTCTTATTTATAATCATTTCTATGGCACTTGAAAGCAGCAATAACTATTTCTAATTTGTTTTTTTAAAAAATGACACACTTTTACATAGCTAATGGGAGGAAGTGTTTTAAAAATGACATTAATTTAACAAATTAATTGATAATTAATTAGTAATTTCCCTTCATTTAATACACTGTAGGCTGCATTTAGACTGGCTCTTATTGGGTAAGAAGAAATATTTGTCTCTGAATCTGAAAGTCTCTGTCTCTGAATTTGCATTTGTTTATTTAAACAGAATTCAAGAAGGCAACTGTGTAATTGAATAGCTCTTGTTCAAGGGCCCTACAGGGTCTATCTAACAATCCTGGGATTTGAACTTGATACAGTTACTAGCCAGAATGATGTCGGCCAATCACAGATGTTTCCTAGTTTACTTATATTCAGGTTGACTGGTATAAATGGGCCAGCAGGGATAAGCCCTCCCTTTTTTTTCAAGGAACCAATACATCTGTACATATGTCTTCAGCAGTGGCATGAATGAGATGGATTACTTTCTTGAAACTCGATTTGTCAGCTAAAAAGGCTGCCCACTGCTACGGGTGTGTGTGTGTTCACTACTGTGTGTGTGCACTTGGATGGGTTAAATGCAGAGCACAAATTCCAAGTATGGGTCACCATACTTGGCCACAAGTCACTTCACTTCATTTCAAATTAAACAAAGGGACAAATGACAGAACTACTATTAGTGTGGTTTGAATGAAAGAGCTGGCTAAAGCAAGCATAGCTTTTCTGTTCACTGTGCTTGCTATGCAAGAGTCCTTACTAGAACCAGAAGATATGACCACATCACCCCTATCTTGTGAGCTGTTAAACAGTCTTTCATTGTTCAAAACAATGACAATAAAAATCTATTCTATCTTATCCACACTGCATTGGCTCCCAATCAAATTTTGTACTGATTATAAAATACTAATATTGAAGCATATAAAGCACTGAATGATCTCGCGCCACAGTACCGGAGCGAACTTTTGGTCTTTTAGGATCCGCCACGCTTACTTCGATCAAAAGATGCAGGCTATTTGTTGGTACCATGAATAGTGAAAGCTACCGGAGGGCGCAGAGCTTTCTCTTACAAAACCCCACAGTTATGGAACAGCCTTCCAATTAGTCCAGTCTAGGCTGAAAACATATTTGTTTAGTCAAGCCTTTTATGAATAGTTTTTTTCTTAGATAAAGGAGCAGCTCTAGAGTGTTCACAGCCATAGAGTGTTATGGGGAACTGGGATGTTTGGATGCTGTCGCATCCCCCTCTCGCGGTTTCACTCAGGTTTGTGACGGTGGAGTGGCTGGCCGCTTTATGTCCCAGGGCGATCTCATGTCTGTGTTACCTTCTGGCTCTCCCTTTTAGTTATGTTGTCATAGCTAGTATTGCCAGAGTATCTGCTCACAAATTACACATTACATTGTCCTTAACCATTACGTGACAATTAGCATACCTAATAATCTCTCTCTCTCTTTCTCTCTCTCTTTCTCTCTTTCTGTCGAGCTACACATGCTACTCCTGAGATACCAGTGATCCTGACCCCTTCTGCTCTCTGGACCTGCCTGATCCATCCTGATGCCCTACTTCTGGTTGGAGTTCTCATCATTTGGAAATCACTCGCTGTTGCTGAGGATGGCCCCATATGGACAGCCTAAAGATCAATGAGATTACTGAGGATGATACCACTTAAACACCATGAAGATGGCTTTGGACTGCAATTGATATGAACAGTCTTGCTATGATGGCTTTAGGACTGCAATTGCCACGAACAGTTTTGCAGTCAAGTCTCCTTCAGTGAACTTCAACAAAATAGACTTCATGTGAAAACTGTAATGAATTTCCTGTTTACACAATTGCAATTGCTGACTATGTAGTACACAGTTATAGAAGGGAATTATTTATAATATACTGAATTTAGTGAATAAGCACTTCTCCACTGATTGCCTCCAAGTGTATTTATCTGTAAGCTGATTAGATCTTTGGCTAGATGTATCACAGATGAAGCTCTTATGAGCATTCAGCCGCCCATATTGGTAGCAATCCTAAACTGGCTAATTGTATCACACAACGTTGGCTATACAAACATAGAACATCCGCTTCTCCACCTCTCTCTCTCACTCTGAATCTGAATGCATTAACAGATGAACAGATAATGTGTTCTAAACAGACACGTTCTAAATGTTTTTTTTTTTTTTAAAGAAAGCTTTCCAGCAAGGTTTGCAGGGCACCTGTTTGAGACTAGAGGTGTGCATTGAGACTAGAAACAAAATGAGTCAGGTTTTTAAAATTTCATTTAAGTACAATAGGACATACAAGTGAGATATGAAACATTTACAACATCATGAACATGAGTGGTGCATTTACAACATCCTTAGTAACTGCCTGGTCAAGGTTTCTGGGAAGTAGAACCAACTAAGTGGGTAGGTACAACAAAAAGAATAATTGTGTGAGCTGATTTAAAAAAAACAAAAAACCAAAAAAAAAACAGTCCGAGCGCATATCTAGTTGAGACCAATCCTGAAGTGGAGTAGCTGAGGTGCGGGAACTATCAGAGCCAGAATTCACAGGCCATCCTGCAGTGCTGGTATTTCTATCTCTGGTTTTCCCCTTCAGTTTTAGGCCACACCCCCTTCAGGTTTAAATGGCATTGCGTTACAAAGCTAATACCTGGATCATATATGTAGTATACTGTATGTATCCTGTTTCAACAATGATCGTCTTTCTATGTTCACAATAGCAAGCTTTCAACACCAATGCATTTCAAGGTGAGTCACTGGCCAGCTGATAAGTTCAGCTTTGCTTTTGTGTTCCCTCAAATAGACATCCTTTATATCCACTGAATAACAACAACCAAAAGAGCACCAGTTTTGAAAAACTGGTGATAAGCCACGCTGCTTTTGATTTAGACACTCAAACAAAAAAAAGAGAGAAAGACTGCTAAACAGCTCTATTTTAATTAAAAGAAATCCCTATTTATGATTTTGTCTATTCAGTACTACCTAAAGCTGTTATGAATACGGCCTATAATGCATGTCTGACTACATTGAAGTTCATTTCCTAACATGTTTTGCAACAAGTTACACCATCACCTCATTGTTGATTTGACATTATGAATATGAATGGTTATAATTAGAAGAAACTAAAAATACTTACATCATACAGGGCTACAATGCCGCCAATAAAGGCTCCTAGGTAAAAGACAAATCTCCAGCTGTAGAAAACAATGCCGAGAGTCAGGGTGAGGTTTCAGGGGGTTGTGATTGAAGATGCATTTAATATAGATACCGTAGCGTGCAACTGTTCAGGATGTGAACCATCCAAATTTATTAACACACTGAAATCACAGGCTCAAAAAGATCAAGTCTGTCACTGGAGAAGTTGTTTTTTTCTCCCGCCTTCAAGAGCTGCATTCTGACTCTACATCAGGGACGAGAAGAAAAGATTCATTTCTTTAAGGACCTCTGTACCATCACCATCGGTTAAGCATTTCTCTTTTCCCATGATAAGACACTTCAACAGCAGTGGGCATAAAATGAATTATATGTCTTTTAGCTTTGCTGGTTGTTTGCTACTGAAGAAACTTAAGGAAAGAACTACAGCAGTAAATAATCCGCAAGCTGTCGTTGGGGTGATTCCATGATTAGGGTGCCATTATAGCCCTTGTAACTCTTTACTATTGGAATCATTTTTCAATGTTGAAGCTACGAAAACATACACTTAACCATTCAAAAAACCCATCTCAGACAACAAGTAAACAAGTTACAGATTGAGTTTTTAGCATAAAACTAACAAATACACAAAATGTAATTACCTAGCCCTCAGTGCTAATGGCACTTGAACAGTAAGGACATTATAATGATTGACCTTTTGACATTTTTTTTCATAATAATAATAATAATAATCATTTATTTGTAACCTATAATTTGTGTAACAGGGTTGTACTTTTACAGTGACCTTTCAATCACAATATTTTTGTAAATAAAGAAAAAAAGAACGAGAGCACTAAATTTTCTTCTTCCCATGATATTTAGGAAATTCAGAAGATGCGAAATTTCATATAATTTTCATTCAGTACATTTTTATTAACCTGTAATGGATGACTCATGGAAAAGGATGTGCCAAGCACACAATGTTAAATGGATTCATACATTAATGCAAAAATTACAAGATTTTGGAACCATTTTAATGATTATATTTCAAGTTAAAGGTGTAGTTATAGTGGACTGGGACAGGCAAAAATGCTGTTTCCTAAGCGCTGTAGAGGTTTTGTTAATGTTTCAAAATATAGAAATTAACATATTATTATATTAATAATATTAATACAAAGTTATCTATCCAGAACATGCACATGTGTTGTTGTGAAGGACAAATTACCTGTGTTTAAAATGTCCTTTCCCTTTACTCTACACATACAGTGGGGTCCAAAAGTCTGAGACAACGAGTTAAATGCTTCTATTTTGTATTCTTTTCTAATTTAATACAACAATTTTCATTACAAATTATATGACTGACAACAACTTGAGTGAAAAGTAGAATCTTTGAAATATTTGCATGAATTTCGGAGTTTCTTAGTATTTGGTACGTCCCCTTTTTGCTTTAATGACAGTGCGCACTCGAGCTGACACGGACTCCACAAGTTTGTGCAAAACCTTATGATCCATTTTAGATCAAATCCATCGGAGTGTCGTCTGAACACACGCTTCAGTAGAAGAGATTAGGCATGAGGAAAACCTGACCTTTTGTACAAAGCTGTGAACATGGTCAATATCACGAATTCGAATGGGAACACATTTAAATAGGAACCTAGAAATAGTGCAGAATCTTAATTAATAAATATTCACACTTTTGAACATTGACTTTCACCAGATTGACCAGATTTTCAATGTGGACTTTTGGACCCCACTGTATATTTGTAAATGTACTGTAATATCATTGGGACACAAATGGCTCCCCAGTCATTAAATCACCCCTCAGACTTCTCCCGTTTGCTTTGCAATTGCTTGGTTTGAACCTAGTCAAAACATCTAGCACAGGATTGTCCAATCTTATCTGGAAAGGGCCGGTGCGCGTGCAGGTTTTCATTCCAACCAAGCAGAGGCCACACCTGAGTCTACTGAGAGCCAAGATCAACTGATTAAACAGGTGGAATCGGGTGTGGCTCCTTTAACATTTTTATAATACAAAGATCGATATGCATTTAGCCCGAATGTAGATGGTGAAACACATGACATTTACTGCATGTAGCAGATACACCACACAAACGTGACCATACATTCAGCTGCAGAAGTATTTCTGTTTACATACATTCTTCCTCAGCTCCACTGAGGTTTAATCTGGTGGCCAGGGAAAAGCCTTCACATGGTGAAATTTTTACAGTTCATTCTATTTAAAACTACAGGCTTTCCTGTATCGAAATATGCTTATCTTTTTTCATGTG
Organism: Pangasius djambal; assembly: GCA_022985145.1. Lineage (NCBI taxonomy): Eukaryota > Metazoa > Chordata > Actinopteri > Siluriformes > Pangasiidae > Pangasius > Pangasius djambal. The sequence goes on along the minus strand of CM040985.1, from coordinate 8,866,348 downwards.
TCTCAGTCAGTTCTGGCATTTCACAATCTGATTACCTCCAAAAGTGAAAGGGAAGAAAATTTAAACTGGAAGATTTCATTCCAATTCCACTGAAGAAAAAAAACACATACTAATTGTCTAAAAACAAATGCTAATTACTAATTTATTTATTTATTTATTTATTTTTAAACTGCATACTGTATAAATGATAATAATAACCTTGAAAATTGTCTTTTTTTTTTTTTTTAGAATTGACACCCATCCAGCAGTCATTCTATGTTTAATAAGCTGGTATTTTATATTAAAAAACATTTATAGATTATCAGAAGATTATTAGAACTATTTTAATTGTCCTTAATTCATGTTGTATAATATTGGCTGTATATTTTAATATTATCCTGTGCTGACAGGCAAGGAAATGCCCCACCTACCTTATGGACAACAATAGTGACTCTTTAATAAAAATAAGTTAACAATAGGAAATTTATAATAATAACTTTGATGATCAGCTTCTTCCAAATCACCTGAGGTATAAGACATTTGTGGCGGCAGTCACTTGAGCCTCATCAGCATCTATTTACTTGACTAATCTCTATTCATGGTAACATCGGTGCCGAAATAATCACTGATTCATTCAATGACAAGTTCATTGTAGACAATTTGACAGCTGGTGTCTTCTCACAAACTGAATTGATTAGGCTTATGTCTGTTGCGTTATGGCACGTGGCTATCCAACAACTTAATCAAGGTGTGATACTCACTGTGTGAGGAAACCTCACTTAGCTAGCAAGGTTTTAGACATCTTTAGACAGACTGTCATTTTTGGCTGTTTGCCAGAAGCCACACATCTTACACTAGTCAATGTTGGACTTACCTGGCCTCTCTGAACTTTTTCAGGACCCCTGGACGCTCCTGGTTGCGTCTCCTCCTGAACCAGCACTCCACCTGTCTACTGGAGATGCTACATTTTTTTGACAGGCCTTGAATATCTGCCTGGAAAGAAAACAAGAGATCATACATTCACAAAGATGCCACTCGCTTCTGGGTTTTGTGTAATAATGTGTTACAAATACACTATATGGCCAAAAGTATGTGGACACCTGACCATCACACCCATATGTGGTTCTTCCCCAAACTGTTGCCACAAAGTTGGAAGCCCACAGTTGTATAGGATTTGCATTGTCTTTGTATGCTGCATTTAGATTTTCCTTAACTGGAACTAAGGGGCCCAAGCATATGCCAGCATGGCAATGCCCGTGTGCACAAAGTCAGGTCCATGAAGACATGATTTGCCAAGGTTGGAGTAGAAGAACTTGAGAGCCCTGACCTCAACCCTACTGAACACCTTTGGGGTTAACTGGAATGCCGACTGCACCCCAGGCCTCCTCACCTGTCATCAGTGCCTGACCTCACTAATGCTCTTGTGGCTAAATGAGCACAAAACCACAAAGCCACGCTCCAAAATCTATTGGAAAGCATTTCCAGAAGAGTGGAGGTTGTTATAACTGCAAAGAGGGGACCAACTCCATGTTAATGCCAAAAAGTTTTGGAATGGGCACATATGTGTCCACATACATTTGGCCATATAGTGTATGTATTATGTGCGTGTGTGTGTGATTTTGTGTGTGTGTGTGTGTGTGTGTGTGTGTGTGTGTGTGTGCGTGCGTGCGTGCAGGCGTGTGCATTTTTTTAATCCATTAAGGTAAGACATTACAGATGAATAGGGTCATTTAAATAAAAAATAGATAAAGTAGATAGCACAGTCAACCTTTGCTAGTTCATTGCTGATCTTCTTACTTAGCGTACCTAATAAAACCAAAAATCTAGCCTTTTGATATTAGAATGAAAATTTCACTATTATTTCACTGTGAAGAGCTCTCAAGAGAATGTTTGTTAGAAACTCATTTATTTATTGTTTAATCAAAAAAAAAATACCACTCATTGATATAAAAAAAAAATTCTATGCCATTTCTCAGTATAAAGTCTAATGTAAATAATAATCAAACATTCTCAGAAATTCCTCTGTAATGTAAAATGAATATAGAAATCTGCATATAGAAAAGCAATGATTTTAAGAATACCACATGCATTTTCCCATCACTCCCTGCATTTCTGGGTGTGTTTAAGTAAAAAAAAGATACGTCAGGTGTAATTATATCACTGGAATTTGAAGCTTGCGCACTATGTTTCAAATCAGTGCTTAAGATCAAACCAATAATTAATCCAAAGAAAGTAAATGTTCAATATCTGGAATATTTAATATTCAAGATTCTACACTATTTCTAGGTTCCTATTTAAATGTAAGCAAATTTGTGATATTGACCATATTAACTGCTTTGGACAAAAGGTCAGATTTTCCTCATGCCTAATCTCTTCTATTGAAGTGTGTGTTCAGACGACACTCCGATGGATTTGATCTAAAATGGATCATCGGTTTTTGCACAAACCCGTGGAGTCCATGCCAGCTCGAGTGCACACTGTCATTAAAGCAAAAAGGGGACGTACCAATTATTGAGAAACTCTGAAATTCATGTAAATATTTCAAAGATCCTACTTTTTGCTCAAGTTGTTGTCAATCACATAATTTGTAATGAAAATTATATTAAATTAGAAAAGAATACAAAATAGAAGCATCTCTGATGTTATCGTATGTGTCAACTATAACATCCGGTGTCGAGCAGACAACGGAGAATGCAGCACCCAGATTCACTGCAAATTCATATTCTGTATACCAAACATTTTACATATTTGTATAGGAAAAACATAGTTTTCAGGTTCAATACGGGCGACAAAACAAGCTCTAATAAACCCAAAGTAACAATGACATGTTTTTACTGGCATAATAAAACCACCCAGTGCGACTTTTTACATACTTATTCTATTATGGCTCGGCCACACCTCATCTGACTTGTCAGGGAATCTTGACCTTATTTTGGCTATAGGTTGTGAATAAGAAGAATGCTGGTATGCTTTTAAGAAACAGATTGATGGTTACTGTGGGAAATGTCTGTGCTTTACCTGTCCTGGGGTTTTGGAACATGAGGTGAAATAATGTTCCAGAATAGGGTTGTACTGGACTTTCTGTCTATTCTTCTCTGTCACATTGAGGGCGGATGCAAACGGCATTGCTACAAACCTGAAAAGGAACATCATTTGTGTTACAAAAGAGCTCACTGAAAAGAACAAAATATACTGTATAGAATTTAGAGGTTAACAGAGTAATGCAAATACTATCTACCCAACATCACATTATGATATATTAGGAAAATAATTAGCAACAGAGGGACAGGGGTGGGAGCTGTTACTACCCTAAAGTTGATTATTTTGTAGTAGCAGCACATCCTGAAGTGTTTTATTCCTTTTTTTTTTTTTTTTTTTGTTAAATTTATTAAAGAATGGCATGTACTTTTATCCATTTATAGTTAAATTAAGGCTGTGGAATGTCCGTAAAAAGCAAATCAGTTCCTATTATCACTTACATTAGAGCAGCTATAAAAAGTCATTCCCTCACCAGCCTATCCTTTTCTCTTTCTCAAAAAAAAGCAAGCCCAAAAAAATCATGGGGCCCCCTGGTGGTCCAGGGGGCCCCATGATTTTTAAAATAGACATGCAAACCAATCAGTTTACTATCATTTGGTGAAAGAGTTTATGTCTCAGGCTAATGTAACGAACAACAGAAGATCCTGAAGAAGCTGCGATCATGAAGAGTTCATATCTATCTGCAAAAATGCAAAAAGAAAAAAGCACAAGAGGAGAAATGGACTAGTAAGAAACGAATGGTAATTAATTGGATTTAGTCAGTTTGTTTGTTTTCTTGCTTCCGCTTGTTGATGTAAAGTGTAATGGAAAAGTTAATTGCAAAGTTAGTTGCTAACTAGCTAGCTAGTATCTAGAGTAAGAAGTGTTATGCTAGCTCATATTAAGTTGCTAGCTTGTTACTACCAGTTATGCTACTAACAGTTAAAATACTACTAAGAGTAGCCTGTTCACTTTTAAGATAATCACTGCTCAGGTGGTTGAAATATCAATCACCTACAGTTCTTTTCAGAACTATAGCAACTCAGATGATCACAAGCAATGAGGAAATGATTTTCCTGAGTTCAAATCTTTCATTGTGCTAAGCAGCTTAATGGTCTATTGGCCATTTTTGTGACCACAAGTACTATAATTACATATTTTGGGCCCCTGAGTAAGTTAGGGCTTTGCAAGGTAAGTTGCTTAGGGCCCACAAATGTTCATAAATGGCCCTGGCTATAAAGCAATATAATGATATATTATCAATATCACAGTAAATTATGTCATGATGCATTTAAGTACCATTAACTGACTGTACATTACATAAAAAAGAGATTCACACCAATTAGGACAAAAATATTGACGTGACACCAAGAGAAGGACAATATTCCAGTACTTGCATTTGAAATACAAAATACCAATTTTTAATTTGAATTTCAAGCTCATAGCACAAGCTTATGCTCTGTATTTGTTTTATATTTTCATGGTGAAATATGTAAAACAGTGCTTATACCAGAGATTCACAACTAGAAATTCTCTAAAGCAGCTTGTAAACACCTGATTGCTGACTCATTTCTACCCCGCATCTTGCAAAGAACTTGAACCTTAACTGGATTTAAAAGCTTCTACATTATCAGGAATAATTTCTTAATTATTATTATACTTTTCTCTATCTAGCAAGCTGGAATGCAGCTAGTACACTGGACACTAGCTAACAAGCCAGATGCTAGCTAGCATGCGAAGCTGCTCTTATTTTAAGTCTGGGCTAACACATAGGAGAAAAACAGCAGGTTTACACCGGGGTTATATACTTTAGTACAGTTCAATATAATTGATTGACCTTTCACAAATTATATATAGACCACTACATGGTTTCTGAAGCGCTAGCTATAGTCCACCAGAGCGCTAACATTTCCTTTAGCAACTGAAGCAGTGTTACTTTAGAATGTTATAATTAAAATGTAAAAACTGCATTTGGCTTGTGTATATATATATATATTTTGTAATATGTTTCAAAATACATTCTGATGTGTTTTTGTCCATCCCCATACTGTTAAAAATATTGATAAATATTAAGAGCTAGTATGTATTGGGGTGTCAGGAAGTGTTTTGGTGATTTAGTGTGGTTCATCAGTGTAGTGCAATCATGAAGTTATAAAAATGAGGAAATTATTGTGAAACAGTCTTAGTTTAATGAGCAGTGTTCGCTTTTAAGGTAAGTGTGCTTAGTGGGAAACTTTACGGAATATTTCTTAGCGAGCTCACATTTTGCATTTGCATAAGCTTGGCAAAAGTAAACATTGCAGCACATCTTGTCTCTAATGTTGCACTTTCAGTCTTTCCTGTTTAGCTTGTTAGTGAAAGCTGTAATTGTACATTAGCTTTAAAGCATAATTTACATTTCCTGAAATTGCTTGTGGGTCCATCTGTCATCTGGTTGCTTTGAACTCACCTTTCGAAGATGTAGCGCACTATGAGGAAACCTACTGAGTAAGGCAAGGTTATGTATAAGTCAGACACTTTGGCGTAGACCCGGCCATCGTTGTCTTCTAGATCTGCCCATGTCAGGTTGACGGGCAGCCAGAGGCGGTCCCACCAGAACCATTCGCAGATGGTCCCAATCATCCCGCCCACTCTGGAGAAAAAAAAATTGCATTAATATCTGTCCATCAGAGCAGATTCCACACATGCATTATGCATCAGATAGAATCTGCATTTTATCTAGTAGCACTCAGTAGTTGCTTGTTCTTGGTGACTGTTACAAAGAGAAAGTGGAATGTATCTGGAAAAAGCTGATGTGATCAGACATTTCTGCACAAAAGCTCTGGTATTCATAAGTACACAGAGGCAAGCCCACATATTTGGTAGGTCTATAGTTTTTTCAGTTCCTCTTGGCCTCATCCATTAATGAAAAATCGCTGAACAGATATTATGTGAGTTGAGGACCATTCTCAGCAAAGCACTGACACCGACATGGCAGTATGTGAGACGCTGGTACAAGTGCTGAGGTTTTTTTTAAACATCTGAAGGTCACTGCTTGGGTGAGAAACAGTCTACCAATGAAAAAATCTCCAGCTAACAGCAGTGGTGTGCTCATAAACCGACAGTGACAAAGAAAAGAGAACAACTATCAAAGCCTCTCATGGAAAACGATGAGTCTTTAACTGAGCACCTGCAAAGTGGACCACCAAGGTCAGTATGTGTAAAATAAAAGTGGCTAGTAAGTGTACCCAGTATTTACAACCTATGGCAATAGTGTAAAGCCTATGACTTATAATACTTTAAAGATATGACTCCATATCTACCCATGGATTCACATTCACAATAGCTGCGGTTCTTTCTGTTCATCCTACGGCTGCGCAGCACTGTTGAAAGCCTGTAGCGTTAGCTGTAATTGAAATCACATGTTTATATTAATACGGTCGTTCTGATATGTTACAGTTTATATAGCAACAGCTCATTCACAGGGACTTGCATGGTGGATGCTCCAAAAAAAAAAAAATAAATCTAAGGCTAATACTAAACGAATTTAAAAACATGTTGTATAAAACAAAACAAAAAAACAATAAACCAAAAAATTGATACAGTGAAGCTTTCTCTAAGGAGACGTTTATTTTAGCACTTATGGAATGAGTCTCCAGTGTCAGCGCCTTGAACAGTGAGGACGTTTTCCACCATGGGTAATTTTTCACGACAGAGGACTTTATATGGTTTACATGCCAAGCTGTGTTGGACTTATTGACCTCAGAAAAGAGAATAACAGAGATGCTGGTGAAGGAATGACTATTTACAGCTACTATAATATAAGTGATACCTGGAATGAACTCTTTTTGCTGACTTTCCACAAGAAAAAAATGTCGCTCACTAAATAAAAAATTCGAATCATTTTGCTGTGGTATAAGAAGAATAAAAAATGAGATATGCTTTTACCTGTAACAACACACACCTCCATGTTTTATTCCTTACATATTTGTATCATCGTTAACTCTTATACCATGCTTGTATGGGATTCACTTGTAAGTCACTTTGTGTAAAACATCCACCATATGCAAATATAAACACAAGCAGATCAGACCACTGAAATGTATGGATCTACAGCCTCAAGCTTAGGAGTGCTTTATTATTTCCAGTGTAAACATTGGGACTGACTCCCCTGCACCTAGTTTCCCTCACAGCATGGATCCTAGCAACTGCCTAGAGGCATGATAATGAGGCTGGAGCTCTGAAGGAGTTAATATTCAATAGTTCAGGTCATGTCATGGTTTGAGTCAAAATAAATGCTCTCAAAATGCTATTAAAGGCAACACCTTCTCAGAATCGGCTGACCGCAAAACAGCTTTGCTGCAATGCAAAACAACATGGATGGGGGCGATGCAGGCTGTCCTGAACTATAAGCACAGCTCATCACACAAACAAACACACACCTGCTCTCACCATGCTCGCTTAGGAACAGCACTAAGTCCTAAATGCAGTTACGTGTGTTTAGGGAGGTTTAAAACTCAATAGACTATTTAATACACCTAGGTGTGTTGATGTCACTATGAATAGTAAAGTCGGTTCTGCAATAGTACACCGATTGCACACTGACACTAATTATAGCTGAAAGCGTGTGAATCTTCAAATGACGCCAGTCCCATTCAACTGGTAGGACGGGAAGACCAGATAGTGTAATATCACACGTCTGATATTTCACCAAATGAATCTTCTGTAGAAAACAAAGGTCATGGGTCATGATGAACCATATTACCTCACCCACGTGTAATCAGATAGCAGATTAATTAAACCAAACCAGCTGTGAACAACAGAACATCCCCAAGACATACAAAACACCCAGAGGAAAATGATTGCTCTTTTTTATATGTTTGATCACACCACATGGAACAACCTATTGACGTACTTTTCTGCACACAGTTCTCAGAGCAAAGAGCGTGAACTGTGTAAACAGAATCGGCTCCATACGTACACATGTGGGTCAACCCTCCCTCCCTTTCTGTCACCATCATCCTGAGAGCCCTTCTGCCTCGGGTTCTGAGTAGGGTAACTTAGTGATAAGCAGCCCTGATGAACACAATGAGGGGCAGCCATGCATGACAAATGCATGGCAAACCGTTTCTGATAACACTAAAGCCATGCAGTCTGACTGTTAAAGCAATTCTCACACACACACACACACACACACACACACACACACACACACACACACTCACACACATACGCACACAAACAGGTATTGCATTTAAATGTAAGATACAACAGGGCAACAAATCTGGTGATTTGTTTCACTAGATATGTTCTTGGAAAATGAAATCCTTTGTATGATTTGTTATAAATCTGTGTATTACTAAACTACGGGCTAAGGACAAAGCCTCTCGCTGACCCATGTGAGTTCAGATATTACTTTGGGCCTTTGCGGTGCCAAATTGTTTCCAGGAGAACCCAGCCGATGAACACAAATGTTGCTTTGTAAAGAGGTATTAAATCTGGCCGAGAATGCTATAATTAAAAGCCTATAAAGGAGGAATTGTACTGGAGTGGCCATGAAAGAAGGTGTTAACACCTCTGACATTGAGTAAGAGGCACTAACAGCGAGTGAAGAGGAAAAAGGAAGAAAAATGCACCCAAATAACAAGTTTGAGTATCTTGTGCAATATCCAGGAAGTAAGTTTCAGAGTTAAACAAAAAAAAAAAAAAACAGCAGTTCCCCAGACCTCGTCCCATCAAAATGAAACAAACTCTCTGTGTTTAAAAAGAGAGAGAAAGCACAAAACCTCTCTCACACTCTACCTTTGTTGTCATTTCTCTCCTTTCCTCAAAGATAAAGTGTACAATCTAAGTGGAAAAGGTGAGAGAAAACCAGCTTTAAATATAAGAGGGCCACCAAAAGCCCTTACCTGCCTGAGCAGACGTCGCAGTCTTCTCACAGCTCTTCACTTCAGTGCGCGTGTGTGTGGAAGGCCGAGGCGCTGGGTAAACTGAGCATGACCGCAGTGCGCAGCTCTGATCACACAGAAATGCTCTTCGTTTAGAATTCCTCACAGGCACACCCCGCTTAGTTACAACTCTTTGACTCCTTTTTCCCCTCCCTCCCTCTGCTCCTCCTCCCGCCCGTACCTTCCACAGGTACGCGAGGATTCGTCGGCTGACTGACACACACTCCGCTGCAAAAAAATAAATAAATAAATACAGCACCCAAAGGACTTGTCTTATGTGAATTGTACAAGGTATGAGACTGGAGTGCAATTTATAGCGTGACCTCTATATTTTTGAACACATTTCATTTTAACCAGCCGTACCATAGCATCTCATTTCATTTCAATTCAAATGTATTTGTATATAGTGCCTGTGTAGCACTTTTAACACCAGACATTGTCACAAAGCAGCACAAATCTGGATGTATATTTACATCCCTAATGAGCAAGCCAGAGGTTACAGTGGCAAGGAAAAACTCCTTGAGATGACATGAGGAAGAAACCTTAATAGGAACCAGACTCAAAATGGAACCCATCCTTTTATAAATGATTACCCTTCTATAACGTTATACGTTAAAGTCAAACGGTGCTGTGTGTTGAAAGTTATATGTTGTTGTGTGAAACGTTATAATCCCATAATTATTCACACTGACGTCACACTGACTGACTGACGTTTAAGTACTTCGTGATGTGATTACGACTGTTTTCCTGTTGGATAAAGGCCTGGGTTGTGTTTTCCTAAGAGGAGTAGCAAGGCCTCTGTGACGACATCACACTCAATTACTGATTAACCTCATTCAACCTATTAATGTTTAATAAGTTAACTCCTTAAACTGCCAGGAGACGTCATTGGGTCCAGACTTACATTCCTCCCTCTTGTGACTACATACCTTTGTGATTAGTTTCAATCTACTTACTAAATATTGGTAGTATTTATCTATCTATCTATCTATCTATCTATCTATCTATTATTATTATTATTATTATTATTATTATTATTATTATTATATGCTTTAACATGAATAACTGAATAATAAACTGGTTTGGATGAGAATATTAAAGACCATGATTTACACCAGATCTGCACACAGCATGCTATTGGTATATGACTAAGGCTTTCAGAAAACTGCCTGAAGTCGTCAATTCTGGTCCTTGTTTGCATGTGAATCTCTATAAAAGTCTTCCCTTGGGGGCACCTATTTTCTAACCCACCACGTGAGAATTAGTTAGTTTTCGTCTAGTAGTTAGTGTCTTCTTTTTACCAGAGGCCAAAAAAAAAGGAATCTGTGGCTGTTTTGCGGTCCCGGTGTTCAGCACTGAATTTATTTGTGACGTCACACTCCACAGTAGTGTTTAACGGCTCGAATGAAAGTAGACACTCAGGGATTTAAGAATCTGCAGTACTTATTTTCATAAGTATTCCTTTTTATCTAGCCTACTAGGTTTAAATGTTACAATGTTATTGTGGCAGTTGTATAATGTTTTACTATCAAAACAGCTTTAGTTCTGCTGTCCATTTTGTCTCTGTACCAATGTTATTGTGGAGAGGTGTGAATTGTTTGCCCAGCAGGGGACTCACACCCCTCCTCTTTCCCATCACCCTGCTCACCAGCAGCTAAACACAGAGTCATGATACTCTACACACAGAAACCCAACATTATCCTGACTAATCTTATAACAGACTTGCGGTGATAAAATAATTCATTTGTTTATACTAATTGAAATGTCCGATAACTCGATTTCCATTCCGCCGGTGGAATTCCATAAAGACTCAACATTGTGTAATAGTTTTTCCAGCATTAAATACAGTATTACTGTATATTCCTAAATTCTGCAAGATATCTGGATATCTGGTTTTGGTGTTGATAATACAAGCTAACCATGTTGTTTTCACCATCTAAATGTAAAATTTCTTCAAATTAGAGATGAGCTAATCAAGCAGAAAGCTCATGTTATTGTGCCTGATTTGCTAATGTGAAGTAAAGTCCATTCTTGCTGACATGCTGTTGAATAGAATATAAGGCTGTGTGCCAATTTAAAGGAACAACCTGAATAAATGGATGGAAAAACATAATGAGTCCAGACATAATGACTGCAAGATGACGCAATTAACAATTAATGTACAGTGATCTGTGTCATGTATAAAAATGCTGAGCTGATCTTTGGATCAAGCTATTAAGAGGAAAAGATTTAAGTGACTTTGAAAAAGGGTTAATTATTGGGACACGGCTGGCAGGACCTTCAGTCAAAATCAGCTCTACTGGCTGTGTTTCAATAGGAACAGCATTTAAATCAATAAAGAGAGTTGGAAATCGTGGTCAAAAGCATACAATCAATTCAATTTTATTTACATGGAGTTTTTAATGTCAGGCCATTTTCACAAAGCAGCTTATAGAAATCTGATATGCATTTCTAAGGAACAAGCCAGAGGCAACAATGGCAAAGAAAACTCCCTGAGATGACATGAGGAAGAAATTTTGAGAGAACCGCATAAACTAGTCAAAACCTGTTTAAAAGGTGTGTAATGTCTTAGATCTTACGGCTTATAAAACAGTGCTGGGACCTTCACTTGGTGCTGAGCAATTTGTTCAACCTGCCATATTTAGAAGAAGAAGCCTTTATTTGTCAAATATACATTGCAGTACAGTGACATTTTTTAATCTTCGCATATCCCAGCTTGTTAGGAAGCTGGAGTCAGCGTGCAGGGTCAGCCATGATACGGCTCCCCTGGAGCAGAGAGGTTTAAGGGCCTTGCTCAAGGGCCCAAAAGTGGCAGCTTGGTGGCACTGAGGTTTGAACCCCTGACCTTCTGATCAGTAACCAATGGTTGATGTGCAAATAAATGACTTTCGCTTAAGGCAGCTTCTTTTGGTGACATTTTTGACAAGCTGCCAAATCGCATGCATTATTGTGTCACTATGTAACTCCGTGCTGGAATCCAACATTACTGCCAAAGGCATAGGTGCAGTGGTCTATTAATAAACCTACACTATATGGCCAAAAGTACAGCCCCAAAACTGTTGCCACAAAGTTGGAGGCACATGATTGTATATAATGTCTTTGTATAGTGTAGCATTACAATTTCCCTTCACTGGAACTAAGGGGCCCAAACCTATTCCAGAATGGCAATGCCCCTGCGCACATAGCAGGGTCCATATAGACATGATTTGCCAAGGTAGGTGGGGAAGAACTCAAAATGCTGCGCAGAGCCCTGACCTCAACCCCATAGAAAACCTTTGGGATGAACTGGAAGACTGACTACATATGAGGCCTCCTTGCCTTGCATCAGTGCCCAACCTCACTAATGCTCTTGTGGCTGAATTGGCAAATCCCCACAGCCACGCTCTAAAATCTAGTGGCAAGCCTTCCCATAAGAGTGGAGGCCATGCCTTTGGAAAAGGATGTCCATTACATTTACATTTACATTTATGGCATTTGGCAGACGCCCTTATCCAGAGCGACTTACAATAGTGCTTTGAAGTCTATCAAAAATACATCCTGATACCGGCTTACTAGGTCACAAACTAGGAATACCATCAGCCCAAGACTCTGTTGGGTCTTTTTGTGTGTGTGTGTGTGTGTGTGTGTGTGCGCAAGTGCTAACTTAAGTACTTAATGAAGAGGTCAGTCTTTAGACGTCGTTTGAAGACTGCCAGTGACTCAGCTGTTCGGACATCTAAGGGAAGTTCATTCCACCACCTTGGTGCCAGAACCGAGAAGAGTCTCGACGCATGTCTTCCTTGTGCCCTGAGAGATGGTGGGACCAGTCGAGCAGTGCTAGAGGACCGGAGGGAGCGTGGTGCCACGCGAGGTGTGATAAGAGCT
>CM040985.1:8815864-8853460 GCA_022985145.1 Pangasius djambal | reverse complement strand
GTAGGGAGGTTGAAAACCAATCGTCCATCAAGCACATATGGGTGTCATGGTCAGGTGTCCACATACATTTGTCCATATCTATCTAAGATTGTACCAGGTCAGCCCATAAAGTAAAGGAAGAGGACACAGTGTGACAACTACTTGTATACAGTGCAGAATCAGGCAAAAGAGAAAACTCCACTGGTTGTGAAATAACCATCCTGGTAGACCTCCACTCAGTGGTAGAACCACAGTTACATACAGTACATTACCTTCCATTAATGTACACAAACACACAATGAATTTAAATATTTATTACTCCCAGCTACATGAGTAAAAAAAAACATCATCTCAAACAAGATAAGTCAACTTTGATTTCATGATGCAATTCTGGACTTGTATAAAACAATTTGCAGTGGTTAATAGAGTTTTGTTAGAGGAAGTTCATCTTCTCTGAAGATAATGTTTGGCTGTACATCATTAAGACAATTAAATTATTTAATTTGCGGTGCTGTTGGTTTTTCCAAATGACCTTTAGTCTCAATAGCCCGCAACAATTTCAGAAGAGAAGTAGGGTTGTATGGGAATAGCCCCCTGCTGTGAAGTCGGGTGATAACAGTCCTTAACTCAGCAAGGCACAGCACAACCTTCCCACTCAGACTCACAGGGGAGGCAGTGCTTATTTTCTCCACTGTATCTGCTGATGCAGACACAGCCTGTTCTCCTGCTTTACTCATGTCGATCTCTGGTACTGGTTCCTCAGCATTCCTTCTCATCTGGAGGTTTGACACGCTTCTGTCTTCGTCCTCAGAATCCTCTGAGCACTCATAATCCACCAGGCTTGGCCTTAATCCAGGAACTTTAGACTGAGGGGCATCATGAGGTCGTGATGTTTCTGCTGCTTCAGAAAAATGTGGGAGGGACAGCGTGTGTGTCTCAGTCTCAGAGTTTTCGATACAACAACATGCATTACAGAAATCTTGCCAGTGGTTGCATAAGTGCTTCAGGTAGAGTACGCAGTACTCCAAGAAGCAGGTTTCATCAGAAATGAGGAAGTCCAGGAGGACAGTGTGGTCGAATGAGAGACTTCTGAGTAGGAGAGTAAAGTGACAATGAGGGTTGCATCCCCACTCACATGCGGCAGAGTCTGAGGACCTCGAACTAAAAAGGGAAAAAGTTATTATCGTGCCTGCTAATCAAACTCTTGAAAGGCACACACCCAAACATCAATCTCCTCAACATTACAACTAATATCCCACCTTCTCTGATGTAAATACAAGGTAATCAAAACCTTGGCTGATTCTATCAGGTCATCATCCTGGTCCGCAAACACTACTAGGATCCAAGAGCAGAGATGTGTGACCGCTTTAACCTGAAGCACCTGCTGCTGGAGAAAAGCCAGCAGTTCCATAAGACAAGGCTGAACATCAAGGGCACGGTGAGCTCCTGAAACATCAGAACACACAAGAGCTTGATCAAAATAGAAAGACTGCCATCTTCTGCTGGAAGTGTGAAACTGCAAATGGTCAAATACTTGATGGGCTTAATATTTTACAAAAAAACTGTTGTTTCATAAGAGTTCTTTGGATGATTCTACACTTCTAGCTTTCTACATCATCTCTACTTGAAATATTTTTCTTAAAAGGAATGTTCAGTGGTAGATCAGTGGCTACATAGAACCTTTAAGGGTTCCTCCTTCATTTATGGGTTAAGAGAGACAAACCAAAGAACCCATAGGGATGCTAAATGGAACCCAAAATTCTCAAACAAGATTTCACCATAATTCATTTCTGGCACTTGTAGACAAAAACACTTTATACAGTCACAATAACAACACACTTTCTCACAATTATGACTTGGTATGTCAATTATATGAATGTGTCCTGCAGTTACTAAGCTAACTTTGTAAACCTGTGCTTACATTATTTAGTGGTAGGTGCACAACTACGGAGTATTTAAAAAGTAAATATATGATGAACAAAGGAGGTATGGTGGCTTAGTGGTTAGCACTGTTACCTTGCACCTCCGGGGATGGGGGCTTGAATCCCGCCTCCACCCTACAAGCACAGAGTCTGCATGTTCTCCCTGTCCTTCAGAGGCTTCTCTCTGGGTACTCTGGTTTCCTCCCCCAGTCCAAAGACATGCATTTTAGGCTAACTGGCATTTTCCAAAATTGTCCGTAGTGTTTGAGTGAGTTTGTGTGCAATTGTGCGCTGCGATGGGGTGGCCTCCCGACCTGTGCCCTGAGTCCCCTGGGATAGGCTCCAGGCAACCCCGTGTAGGATAAGCGGTACAGAGAATGGATGGATATATGATGAACAATACTTGTTTATCGTTCACTCACCCGGCCAACCCACCACTCACTCAATCAACTAATCAATCATCTTTCATCTTCCATAAACACTCCTGATCAGGGCTGCAGGGGGTTCAGACAATATCCCAGGAACACTGGGTGTGAGGTGGGAATAAACCCTGGATGACATGCCAGTCCAATGCAGGGCATATATATTTATTTACAGATTTATTAATGACACTAGAAATGGCAGATGAAATTCAGCTTGAAATTAAAACTGACACTTTGTACCTTCAAAATGTAGAAGGCAGGGTGTCTGACCTTATCATCAAGAAATTGCTTGACAGTTTAAATTCCAACATTGCCAGAACACACCAAAAAAAAAAAAAATCTCTTTCTGCAAGTGATTAGTGCCCCCTAGTGCCCTACACTGAGTTTGGTGGCTGTTCAAAATACCACATTCATGAATGTGACTTTCTTACACAACATCAGTGATTTAACAGTTGTAATGATTGCCTTATGATGACGGTATTCTCTATTCGAGTCCGGCTGAGTTATATCCACTTTGTTCCTGAGGAAACCGTGAGAATCTAGAACCCGATTCTTACACAGTGCTTTAAGTTTGTGGAAATATAATATTACCGAATATACTGTCAATAGAACAGAATGTAGAATATTATGGAGAATATTACGAAAATGTAAAGGGGTTGATCAGATCACAATCAACATTACCTTGAGAAGAAACATGCCGAGTTTTACTCTCCAGACACTTGATCAGAATCAGGCTCACGGCCCTGAGCATCACAGCATCTTTCATTTCTCCATCCGAAACATTCACTTTGTTCCCACCGAAGAAACTCGCCTGAGTTTTGACACGGAACTTCCGGAGCCAACCAGCTTCCACTTCCTGGAGCACGGCATCAGCCATCACAAGCAAATCGGTGGAATATTCCTCATCACTCTCTTCAGAGTGATTTTCACCGAAACCCCATTCCTCCCCTGCTCTCTGAACGAGTAGCCGCTTCAGCAAAAGCAGTGCTCGTTTCTTCACAAATTCCTTCATGTTGGAGAGCGTCAGACGGAGGAGTGCTGACGTTTGGAGGAACACCAGTCTCTGAACGGAGGAGCTCAGACCATGCCTTAGCCTCGCAGCACTGAGGACTTCGATGAGGTCCAGGAGGGCACATACACTGATTTCTAACTCGACAGAGTCTCTGTCATTTTCTGCTCCATGTGTATGTTCAGGATTGTCTTGAAAGAGCAGCTTTCGATACAAGGAAGTGAGGGGTGACTCAAAATCAGCAAGAAGTTTCATCAAAATCTCTGCAGGCAAAAAAAAAAAAAAAACACAGAAAGAGCAAAAACAAAATTTGCACTGCCCTTGGTTTCTGGGTAAAAGAAATAAAATCTCCCTCTGTCTCACAGTTTATATATAAAACAATTTCTTGGTCATTTAATTGTGTTTTCTTATTAAACAACTCAGTCTAAGTCAGCAGTTATCTTTATTCCCAAGCTTAAATGTGTGCATCCCTGTTGACATGCGCTATCTAATTTATTTTAACATGCATTATTAAGGTGTTTGTTTAGGTCTATGTTAAGTCTTATTTAAGGCATACAAAGCTCAAATAAGAAACTGTCACGAAGCCCTTAAAACAAAAACTATTGATGTTCACAGTGCTAGAGGAGGTAATATAATTATATTCAAGTGTTTAGGAACACCAGACCTCACTTGTCAATCATAATATAAGTTGTGTGTAAATGTTTTCATAAGCCAAACAGAAGTAAAAATTCCCTCCAGTCAGATTTACAAATGTTTTAGTAATGCTGATTTTCTTCGTATATATGCGTGTGTATGTCGATACTGCCAATCAGCTGTAAATGACCAAACATGCTCACGGCACAGCTGATTTGCTTTTAGCGACGCCCAAAGAACCCTATAGCCTTCAACGCTAGCAGAGAGTGAAAAACCATCTCGCATGATGACTAGACAGTGAAAGAGCACCTCCTACATGTGGTACGAGGTAATTCTTCCATTAACGCAGCTCGGCCACTGCAGCGCATCAGCTACCAACAGACGCACACGAACTCTTCCTCCTTTTGTAGGGTGCCATTTCTTTTGTCCTAATTGAACAGCTAGTATTATTTGTCTTAATCTGTGGATTTATTTTTGATTGTTTAATGTCAAGTCATTAATATGATTTGTTTCACATACATTTGTACATGCAAGTGAAATAAATAAGCAATTTAACCTTGCAAGTGTAATCTGTATTAAAAAGACAATAACTCATACCAATTATACGGTTTGAAGCCGATAAATCAAGGTTCATATTAGTGTAGGCGCTAAAATGAAAATATCATGTTTTACAAATAAATTTTGTTCATATCCAGTTTGATAAATGAGGCCCGCCATTACCAACAGTGAAAAACAGAAGGATCATAGAAGGAAATAAAAAGTAACTTTTAAAATTCTGCCCCAAAAAAACAGCAAGAAACATGAAAAAGGTCTGCCTTGTTTCAGTATTGACAAAATTCCTGGAGCTATCAGAATTTACCTAAAATTGTGAAAATACATTAACATTTTTAGGGGCTTCAGTACCTCGTTTGTTAATGCAGTCTAACTTCAGTATCCTCTTAATCACGTCTGTCAGGGCCCACAGGTGTGTGTCCAGGGCGCAGCTCGGAGCCGAACTCTGAAATGTTTCTGTGAAGGCGGTCGTCCACACGGGGTTGCTACCAAGCTGAAATAAACAAGAAATTTATTTCTCAGTATAAATGTTTAGTTATTATTGGCAAGTACTGTCCACTTTATTATATTTGATTTGATTTACTATAAGCGCCTGCATGTTTATGCAATTATCCAGCCAATCATGTTGCAGATGCAGGACAAGAGCTTCAGTTAATGTTCACATCAAATAGCAGAATGAGAAATTAATGTGATCTCAGTGACTTTGAGCATATGGCTGATGGGCTTTTTTGAGTTTTTTAAAAAAAAAAAAAAAAACTCCTGATCTTCTGGGATTTTCACACAAAACAGTCTCTAGAGTTTGCACAGAATGGTGCGGAAACAAAAAGCATCCAGTGAGTGACAGTTCTGCGGATGGACACGCTTGTTGACGGGAGAGGTCAGAGGAGAATGGGCAGACTGGTTTGACACTAACTACCCTCATCAATGCACGTTCATGCGAAGGGACACCAAGTACAGCTTCACGACTCAAACGCCCAGAAGTGTCATTTCCCACAGAAATCACTTTACCAACATTTGCAATAAGACTGTGTGCATAGCCCACTCTGTGTCACACACACATTAGACCATCACTTGCATTTGTACGTTCATCCTCATCTTCACCTGTTGCCTCCTCACATCGTGTTGCACAGGCATGCATGGTGCCTAGTTTGAGTCAATGTGGTGCATATATTGTATGCATGATTACTTTTATTGTAATTTGATCTACTTTTTAAGAATTCATATATACATGTGTTTATCTATCTATCTATCAGCAGTCGATGTATGTTAAGCAGATCTACTACATGTATGATATGTAGAGAATTTATGTAAAATGGATGTAAACTGAGTACTTACAGTATTACCGATGTCATATATGACAAAAGAAGCCATGCATTTTGCAGCTAAATGAGACAACATCCTGTCCTGGCAGTTCATCAGACGCACCTATGTCAACAATAAAATAAAATAAAATAAATTAGAGAGCCATAAAACTGGAATATGGTGACCAAACATGGATGCTCTTGGATCTGGATTTCTCAAATCAAATTTAAACCATGAAACCTGTAAAAGGAAACAGGAGCTGGTGAAAAAGGCAAGGACACTTCCAAAAGCTGTGGAAGCCCACACTCACAAGATCAGCTGTCAGATTAGAGGCCCCAAAGAGTCTCTCCACGGCGTCTTCATAGAACACGCTGACATCTCGTGGCAGACTTTTTGAAGACAGCTTGGAGATGATTTTTCCAGTGAGCGTAAGGAACATGCCTGTCATCTCTGCGTCTTCACTTGTCATGCTGTGTGGAGATTGTAGTAAAATGTGGTTTATGGCTGATGAAATCTGACTTGCGAGTTCCTCAGTGCTCATAGCAGGAACAAGTCCAGACCGTACATCTGTGAACACAGCCTGCAAGTCTGAATGCTGTGCATCCATGTCCATGTGTATGTGTATGGCAAACTGGTCACCAGCAAACAACAGACAAGGTGGACAAGAAAGAAGATGAAGTATCAGTGGGTGCCATTTCTATATTCTGTGTCAAGTCCACAATGATCTCATTGGAGATAACACTTCTCGTACTCCCTGTTTTCACATTATAGGCTAATCTAGTGGAAGACTATTATAATATAAAGCTTTCTAAACTTCACTACAGTTTAACAATCATGAGAAATAAGGTTACTTGCTCACAAGTCCAATTCAAGTGAATAAAAGAGGAACAAAATCGCCGCGTTGGAGTTAATCCAAATTTCTCTTGAGTTTTTTTTTTAATTACGCATTAACAGAGATAAACATCCTGCACATTGTTCTTCCCTACCGTCAAGCACGAGCAATGAAAACAGTCGCAGTTTGTGACGTCAGTAATGGTGCCGGAAGTAAATTCCCCTCCCTATTGTAGTCTGACTTGTATTAAATTTTTCGAATTTAATGAGTGTTAACTTTGTTACGTTAATCTGTGTGGCCTGAGAAAACATTTGAATAAGACATTTCTTTTTTTCTAAAATGCTAAAGTGTTAGGTAGGCTTGTTTTTGAAGTCGATTTAGTCATCGCCGGTCGCAAATAGACGACGCTTTTTGCAGCAGTTAGGCACACTTGACGGCTCGCTTCTTCGTTCCTGATTGGTTACATGCACCCTATCCGAAGTGGACGGCTAACTGGCTAGCTGCCTTTTTTTTTCAAGTATGAAGCTTTGAATAGTTTTTATATTGGTTTCTTTTCAGCGGTTGCTGCCACAACGCACCAGATACAGTTAAGTATGAGCACAAACTTTCATTTCTAAAGTTCATTCAAAATGATCTGCAATGCAGCTGTGGAAATTAGTTACCATCTCCTGGGTAGGAGCTAATTTAGCTAACTAGCCTGACAGGTCTGCATTATTGTTAGCTGAGTTATCATTGGGCTAGCTAGCTTAACTACCTCTGTATAATGACAGCTAACGGCTCGATCGTGTCTTCCAGTTAGATCTGTCGTTATAAAGTGCCAGATTGTCTAGTTGGAATTAGCATTAGCTAACATAGCGGCTCCTGGTTCATAACACCAACTGGCTAGCGGCGCTTGCTAACTTGGCTTCCTTCGGTGTTTGGCCATTATAGTCGTGAATCTGGGCTAGTTGTTGTGCAATAAACTATTTTTATTTTTTTATTTTTTATATGAATAAATTCATTTTGCTTCATGGTAACAATGACATTTCTCTGTGTGTTTAAGGAGATCTACACTTTGACACATGATAAGAAAAACGTCCTGAATGCCCAGCGACATTCGGATGTTTCTTATAAAAATCTAATTCGGATAAATCTAAATGACGCCATCTCAGAGACACATAAAAAAAAGAAAAAAAAAAGGAAAACAACCCTCTCGTTACTGTATGATGAGGTTATGGCTAAGGGGACAGGAAGTACTTCGCTAACAGGGTCTCCATGTTTATAATTTGATTAGATAAGAGAAAACGGGTTTATTATATAAACATGTCCAGAGGAGACCCAAGACACCAGGACTGTTATTCGGTAATAATAGTGTCACTTATTAATGTCCTCAGGTGCTAATCCGGGTGACGTTCAGCAGGTAACCCTTGATAGTAGGTGGAGTTAATGTGAACACTTGCTTTGTTGTTTGTTGATGCTAACTAGTCTCCTGGCTAACCAGTCGTGCTTTGGTTACTTAAGCAAAGTTTATTCGTCTTTAAGTAGCTAAAACTGAGTCAGTACTACAATATTGAGTTCATTTCTGTGCTTTAGTTTTCATATAATATAAACAACGGCTAATAGTTCATATTATTCGCTGTAGAAGATTAAAAGGTTAATTGTTAGCGAGCGACATGAATGACGTTTAGCGTGTGTGACTGTCTAACAGTAACAAAATGGGCGGCTGGTGTGGCGGCTAAGCCTCTTGACTTGGTCAAAGATAAATCTCCTAATGTTTTTGGCATCACACCAGATATTTTGCAGTTAACAGATGTTAGAATTATTTCTGGATTATTATTATTTTATTTTTTGGAACGAAGCACAACAGCACCACCAGTGGTTGTATGAAACTGAACGCTATGAAGAAGCGAGGCTGGGGCTGATTTCTTTCTAGCCCAGACTGTAGATTCCTGCAGCATATCACTGGCTATGTTTACATGCACATCTAATTGCATTTAAGGTCTAAATTCGGATTGCGGCCATATTCCGAGTACGATGTTTATATGTGTACAGGTATCGGAATGTTCGTGTATATGTGGTTGTTGTAAGTATGTCTGAGTTGCCATTGCTAAATACCTAGCCTGCAGCTAAAGGGGCGGACACACAGGACTTTCAGCATGCGAAATTTCTTTGCGAAAATTCACATGAATAAATATAATTATAAAACGGGGTGGTGCGACACCGCTATAATCAGTGCTTCCTCCACCATGTCTTCTATTGGTCACACGTCTTCACGTGATACGAGTTCACCAAACTTGAACTTTGGTGCTCTTTGGTGAAATGCGAAACTTCTTCGCATTGAGCTTGCGTTTCCGGTCTCCAGTGTTCACATGTGTATGAATGGAAGTCAATGGAACTGAAAAGTCTAGTGTGACCGCCGCTTAAGCATCTGTTAGCACCCACAATTCCTTGCGGACTGAGCATGCACGTATATCTCCTTTCAGTGGATTTTCTGAATAATGTGTTCACATGCAACAAATGTCTGATTAAAACAGGCATATTCCAGGGGTCGGAATCGGAATTTGGGGAATCAGAATATCGTCTTAATCTGAATCGGGCAATCAGATTGTGGGGTTTACATGACTCAATACTAATTAGAATATTGCCAAATTCCAATTAATATCAGAATACTGATGTGCATGTAAACCTAGCTGGTGTCTGTCATGGGTGTAATGAACACAAACAAGGCGGATTATTTACTCTAACATCCTTATATTCTCCAAAATGCCTTTGGAGGAGAAACTACAAGTAGATAGACTAACCACACATTGTCCAATTGAAGTAGGACAGACGACAGAACCATAGGTTTAGTGGGGGTGGTGGTGGTGTTTGATCGAAAGGGTTACATCATTTCTCTTTGCCATGCTTGGTATTCAGAGAAAGCACAGCATGAACGCAGTAGGCCAGGGCTATTCAACTAAAATTCGTAAAAGTACAGTTACACAAAATTCCTTGCCTACTAAGTTCTGGCAACAGCAATGACAACAACAGTTAACTTTCCATGCTTATCCATTAGTTATTATTTCACAGCTATAAATAAGATAGCTTGAAGTTATGTTTTGTTCCGCACTGGTGCTTCAGGTTACCACTTTATCACGTTACACAGATGTTTTTTTTAATCCTACTCCAGTCTGCTTCCCTTAGAAGTATGACCAATTCCCCCTGCTCCTGCAGTTATTATTTTTGATTGTACCTGCCTGTGATGTTTTCTAATAATCATAGTTGGGTCTGTTTCCCAATATACAAACAAATGAGTCATTTAAACCACCAGAAGCAGTAACTGAAGATGAATGAATGAAAGCAGAGCCATGTGAACAACCTGTATATACCTATGTTAATGAACATGGCCTTTCTTCATCCCTGAAGCTTCATATCTCTGACCGCCTGTATTAAAGTAAAAACCGCCCGCTCCCACACCCGTTCTCAACACCAAGTGACCTCTGTGCTTCTCGTATTAAAGTCAAGATCCCTTAAATGCAATATCAGAACGGCTGTTGAGCCATTCCATCCCAAAGTAATGATCTGTTATGTTTCTTTTTTTTTTAATTATTATTAATGTTTGATCTTGTGCTTTTGCCCACAGGCTTGTGACGCTCCCGCAGCTAGAAGTTTGATGCCGGTTGGACTGGACTGAAAAATGCGCCCAAAACACAAAGGGCCTTTCAGAACAGCTGTACATTAATCAAAGGTAAATGGTTCATTTACACCAACAGGCAACATTTCTTGAACACTCACGGATAATTTTAGTTTGGCCTTTGAGTTTGAAAATGAATAATAATCAATTACGTTGGATGAGTAATTTGAATGAGACATAAAGCATGCGTGGTCAGGGGTGATCAAATCATAAATCCATTAGCGAGCCCATGGGACAAGTGGACGCTCTAAGGTGCTGTCCATTCCCATGTTTTGGTTGTCAGGAAACCTAACTGCCTCGACTTAAAAATGGCATACCTGCTACATAGTTAGGTGCATTAATACAGACACAAACGAGAATATAAATCGCAGCCGTAGTCATTACCCCCTTTTTAAGAAAGTTTCTAATCTGACACGTCGTGTTTGCGCCCTCAACAAAAAGTCAGCAAGTCTTGGCTAATGTCTGGTTATGAGATTTTGTGATCTGTCTTCGCATCTCACCTAAAAGATGATATTTGATTTGAGCTCGTGTCATTATTTTTTCTCTATGTTTAATGCTGTTTGCCATTTATTATATGCGGCTGTGGTGCACTGTGGTGTTTGCCTGAGGAAATGATTCAATATTCTATTACAGGATGAATTATGCATCTGCCTGGTTGCTTTATATCTACCTGTGTGTTTGTATGGCTCCGTATCTTTCTGTCTGCCTACCTCTTATGCCTGTCTTTGCATTCGTGTGTCTATATATCTGCCAGCCTGCATGATTATCTCTGTATCTTCATGTCTTTATAATCTGTCCGTCTTTCTTTCTCTGTCTGTCTCTATTACCTGTCTGTCTGTCGCGTGCTCTTTTTCACCGGCGTTCAGTGTTGTCTCTTGATGTGCTCCCGTATCATAAGTCGTGTGTCTGTGTCCAGGGACGCAGGAGTGGCTGCGCAATGTGACAGGATGCTGAACCATCACTTCAGAAGGAACCCGGACCTGCAGGAGGAGCTGCAGATCCAGGCGGCGGTGGCAGCCGGCGATGTCTACACCGTGCGCAAGATGCTGGAGCAGGGCTACTCGCCCAAGATCAGGGACGCCAACGGCTGGACACTGCTGCATTTCTCCGCCGCCAAGGGCAAGGAGCGCTGCGTCCGTGTCTTCCTCGAGCATGGAGGTAGGTGGCCTGGACGGTTTCTTTTTGAGAGCGTGGAAGCTTTTCTTCTAGACAGCAATTCGGTTGAATTACTGATGTTTTTTTTTTCAGTAAGAATCAAAATTACACTGATGTACTGGGATTATTATGGGTGCAGGAATTTATGCAGGAAGCTAGATGGCGCTATGAAACTGGGTTAGTAAGTAATGGCGGGGGGGAAAAAAAACTACTTGCATGCAAAAGCAGCAGGATATGGAGCATATCCATTAAAAAAAAGAAAAAGAAAAAAAAAGAAGGACTATCCTTTTCCCATGTTTACATAGTTTTTAGTCTGTACCTGGTGTAAGACTATAGGAAGTGTGTTAGTGTTTTTTAACCACTTCTAAACTAATCTAGCATGTGCATGGTAACAGGAAATGACGTGAAACGGTCCTAAACTATGTTTTCCACCAAATTATTAAAAGTTATTCTTAGAGTTAGAGCCCCTTTGTGACAAATTAGGACACACGGTATTAACACGCACACTATTTTTCAGTATTTTAAAAAGCTATACTATATCATTCTACAATTACATACCATAATATTTAGCTATACCATCACTATGAGGTCTAACATTAGTTTTTAAAAATAAGAGATTGATTAGTATTGCCATTTGAGTGTTAATTTTGTTAAAGGTTGAGTTAAAGGCATTAAGACAACCCGTTAAGACTTATTTATAGAATTTTTTTAAGTCTGCAAACAGGAAGAAACTTGAAAAAGATAATGATGTATGGTATGATGTACTGACAGACTTGATATTGAAAGAGACACTATATATTAATTGTATTGAGATGCTTGAACTGTGTATCATTAAGGAAACATGCTTTAACTTTTCACAAGCTTCCTGCTTTTAAACAATTTCTAACATCTCTTGAATCCTGAAGGGTCGAGTGTCGATGAGCAGCACTGGTTTAAGTTTCTGTGTCTGTTTCTGTGTTTGTGTGGTGTGTTTATTAAAAAAAAAAAACAGCGGACCCGACAGTAAAGGACTTCATTGGCGGTTTCACGGCACTGCACTATGCAGCCATGCACGGACGCGCACGCATCGCTCGCCTTATGCTGGAATCAGAGCATCGCGGCGACATCATCAACGCCAAGAGCAACGACGGCTGGACGCCACTGCATGTGGCTGCACACTACGGCCGTGACTCGTTCGTGCGCCTGCTCTTGGAGTTCCATGCTGACGTAGACCCACTGAGCGACAAGGGCACTACGCCACTGCAGCTGGCCATCATCCGAGAGCGCTCGAGCTGCGTGCGGCTGCTGCTTGACCACCATGCCAACATCGATGTGCAGAACGGCTTCCTGCTGCGCTACGCTGTCATCAAGGGCAACCACGCGTACTGCCGCATGTTCCTTCAGCGTGGGGCAGACACCAACCTCGGACGCGTGGAGGACGGTCAGACACCGCTTCACCTCTCGGCTCTGCGTGACGACGTGCTCTGTGCACAGCTTCTCTACGCCTATGGAGCTGACACGAACACGCGCAATTACGAGGGCCAGACGCCTGCCGCCGTCTCGGCCAGCATGTCCCGCGCCAGCCGGCCCTGCCTCGACTTCCTGCAGGAGGTTACACGTATGTAAACCACGATGACGTTTTCTTGCTTTTAAGATATGGTCAATGAGTCAATGAGAATTAGGGGTTTGTGTGTGTTCCCTGTTTTACCTGTTTATAACTGGCCCAACATAGATGAAGAGATCAGTTTTTTTTCAAGTACAATTTTTTTTTAATATCGACGTCGATGTGACATGGTTATTACTGGCCTGAATTTATTTGTGGAGTCATCTGGCTCTTCTGTAACCACATTTCATGAAAATATCAGATATCTTCCTCAGTTCCATCAGTTTTGCAAACTCCAGTATTGTGATAATGAGTAACAGACTGTATCATGCAGCCCTACACGAGAGGAGGTCCTCATGGATTCACTATTGTCCATTCAAAAATCCCCAAACTGTTTTTATTATTAAGAATATTGAGCATTTCGATGGACACGAGCACATCCAGCATGGAGTTTATTCGAGCATTTTGTTGTTGTTGTTGTTGTTGTTGTTTTTTCCTCCAGGTGAATTGGGATGTTCTAAAATGTTGATGGAGTGGGCTAATTCCTTAAATATGCCATGGAGTTTGAATATTTTGGATGTTAACGACATTATTATATTAATCTAATAGTTAATAAGGCCAGCTTCTGCTGATCACCACTAATGGTAATGTTTTTAGGTTTATAATAATGCCGAAACGTGAATATCATAGTTGGCTTCTGTTTCTTTGAAGGAATAGAGTAAAAGAGTGAAGGCACTGTTAGCATGTAAGTAGAACAGAGACCAGCTGAACAGGAAGAGTGGTCTCAGCATGGCCGAAGCGAACAGCGTTGCCTGTGCGAACAATCCAGCGTGTGAGAAAAGCGAGCCGTATCCCCTGAAGCACTAATGATCTAGTAGACAACAATGGCCACATTCCTGCGCTCTGCTTCAACTTTGATATCACCATATCAAAGCTGGCCGTCTCAGCCGCACATGCAGTGCGGGGTCTATTCATGCTCAACCGTCAGCCAGATCATGTTTCAGCCCGGTTATCGATTAGAAAAAAAACACTTTTCTTGAGACCTGACAGGCAGGATTTTTGAATGGATTGTGTGCTGATTCCCCCCCAAGCTTCTGCGAGTGACAGAACACAGCATCTGCACATGGTCCTACCCAGGC
The DNA here is from genome assembly GCA_022985145.1 of Pangasius djambal. NCBI lineage: Eukaryota > Metazoa > Chordata > Actinopteri > Siluriformes > Pangasiidae > Pangasius > Pangasius djambal. The sequence continues at coordinate 8,839,281 of CM040985.1, read as the reverse complement.
CTTTGTAGTGGTTTTCCCTGCTGCCCCTGTTTGCGTCTGTGCTACAGCGCAGGGGCAGGGCGAGCTCGGCTATTAGAACTGATTAAGTGCGTGTACTGGATTCCTGGAACTCATTTGTTGACTTCTTTCACATCTTTAAGACAACAGATAGAGGGGGGCACAGAGCCAGTGGCCTTGAAGCCTCAGATCTTCTTGGACAGGAACCAGAGGCTGAAAGAGGCAACTTGTGGCCTTCAAGGCTTAAGTACAGGCATGTGCCCAAGTTAAATTTTAATAGTAATATTAATAAGAGTTATATAAAAAGAATTGCTATCATGCTATTCCGTTAAAGTATTCTTAAAGCCGTGCTTGTACTGTATGACTTTGTACACTCAAAATCCTGGTTAATATCTCATCACAAAGGTGCAGACCCTGTAACGATACCTCACGACTCGGGACCGAGCAAACGTCCAGAGTTAAACATCAGTGATGCCATTAATCACTTCAGTATGAAAATGCTGACGCACACAGAGCACTCAAGTTTGTGCAGTTGTATGTGCTTAAAACTTTGAAAGAAAAGAATAGATCAAAGAATATAAACACAGAGGATGCTGTTGTCACTGTTCATTATGTGCTGCTTCCTTTACCAGTGTGTGTGGTGTGTTTTTAAATAAAGCTTTTCCCTCTCAGTGACACTAATAATGCACATGCCTTATATCACAGTATACTGCAGATCCATTTACATGCCACATGCATACTGGATGAATTTGATTTGGGCTATAAGGTTCCCTTAACATTATTTATGACTATTCTTATCATGGCAAGCAGCGAACAGCATTAATACGACATGGGTCATAGCCGCCTCACAGTTCCAGGGTTCGATCCTGAGCTGGAGTAACTGCGTGCGGAGTTTTGCATGTTCTCGCCGTGTCTGTGCCGTTTTCCTCTGGGTTCTCCGCTTTTCTCCCACCTCCCAAAAGCATGCGTGTAGGTGGACTGGCTATGTTAAACAGCACCTAGATTTGAATCAGTGTATGCGTGGTGCCTTGCAGTGGACTGGGTCCCATGCACAATGATCTCGTGACACTGACCAGGAAAAAGTGGCTACTGAAGCTGAATGAATGAAAGTTAACTGACTAATGAACAACTGCATTAGTTAATGTTTATTAACCCCTGACTTGCAATAAGTCCCCATCAATCACCTAAGGAATAAAATACTTGGTGTGTTGAAAATAATAAACAACAGGTTGCTGTGATGTCATCCAGTGAGAAGCTGATTTAGCCCGAAGTTGATTATTTTCCATTTACCGCATATCATGAAGTGTTTCATACCACAGCAATTTGCCAACGATTACATTTTTTCTTAAAGGACATCATAATTTTTAATTAATGTTGTGGAACCTCCAGGAAGAAAGTCCTTTTTTCACTTGGATTATAACAGCTGCAAAATCATTCCATTACTGTTTTTTTTTTTTTTTTTTTTTTTTTTCCCCTCTTTTCTTTCCTCCCCCTCCTCTCGTTTTGTCATGCTTGTCACATTCATATCGGAACCGAAGTATAAACCAGGAGTTATGCACAGATCTTCTGTCTGTATCCCGGATTTGATGTCTGATATTTTGGATTCTATTTTTATTTTTTTGTTACTGAACCTTCCTTTGTTTGAAGTATGAGCAATTAGTGCTCATACGGTAATAATTAGTAAAATAGTAAAATATTGACCCTACCAAATCTTTTCTCTTTCTCCAGGCCAACCCAGGACATTGCAGGACCTGTGTCGGATAAAGATTCGTCAGTGCATAGGCCTTCAAAGCTTAAAGTTCCTGGAGGACTTGCCTATTGCCAAGGTGATGAAGGACTACTTAAAACACAAGTTTGACAATGTCTGACAGAGGCCTGGAAATCTCCAGGCATCAGCACAGGAACACATTCTCTAGCACAGACTATGCAACCTCTCATTTTCCTTTCTGTTCTTAACGTCGGGCGGCGGATTGTTTTCTACAACCAAGCGTGATGTTTTTCTGTCATTTAATCTGGAAATATAGCCAAGCTACTTGTCATGGACACTGAACCCCAGCTTGTGTTCATCACTTGATTACTGACCCAGGAAAGGAAAAAGAAATTCAGCAGATTTTATTTGAACAATCCAGTCCTAGTATTAGGTTGGGATTAAGGGTGATATCAAAAGCTGATGTTATGACGATCTTATATCAACCCCGTATCGTGGCTTTTGGTATGTTATTACATATAATTAAATTATTTGAATATGGAAATTGATGCAAGTTTGTTTTATTATTCAAGCTCATAGTTTGTAGTTTCTCAGAACAATTTCAAAATACTAATTTACCTATACATATTTCATATTCACCTATTCCCTTTCCACCCCCCCCACCCCCCCAGTTTCAAGTACACCTGTACAATAGGTAAAGAAACAATCCCTTTTATACTAACTTACTGACTTTTTTTTTTTTGTTTAAGATGTTTGGAATTTGACCTTTCATACAAAACGAAGTCAATTGTGCACCTTCTTCCACTCGGCTATTTCCAATTCAGCACGTTTTGAAGGTGCACCGAGTTAGTAGTCACATGAAATACAAAAGAGTTGACTTGTGAAACAAGCATTAAAACTGTGATTTGACCTTTTCTTCAGTTTTCCCACTTGAAGTTTTGGTTTCCTCATGCGGAACTCATTAACAAGGACTACACTATGTATATAATTGTGTCATATGTACAGCAGATATTTTTCTAGAATTATTTAAACTATGAACTCTTGTATCATAAAGTATTTAGGATTTTTGTTGAATGGTCGTGTGTTGTTTTTTTTTTTTTTTTTTTTTTTTTTTTTTTTTTTTTTTTTTTTTTTTTTTTTTTTTTTTTTTTTTTTTTTTTTTTTTTTTTTTTTTTTTTTTTTTTTTTTGGTAAGTCTTAATATGTTTTGTTTGTTTCATTTTTTTAGAATTGAAACACATTGACAAACTAATTGGGAGCAATTAGTGAAATTGTTGACTTATAATTAAAAATTTTCCCTCTATCAGATTTATATCGAAGAGTTTTTTGGAAGTTGGCACATGACGCAAAAAAAAAAAAAAAAAAAAGATCTACGCTCACTGTTCAAGGCCCACAGCATTTAGTCGTGCCTTCCCTTGGGTGGATTCTCGGGTTGCTCATCAACATGCACATTTTCTCTGGAGTGTCACTTATTAAATTAAGTTGACTAGTTTTTGTAAGATACACCAGTGTAATGTAGTAAGGTCATTATTTCGTTCATTTCTTACAGCTTTAGTCGGATTTAGAAGTATGCTTTGTCCCACCTGTATTGAGTAGGCACATGCCTATAATTGGTTATACAATATTTTGTAATATTAATATTGTTGACAGGTCAAACTATTGTAGTTCTTTTCGCAAGGTTGTCCATCCATCCATCCATTTGGAAGGCAGTCTAATAAACCTCCTTATTGATGACCTATTTAAAGGAGCATTGAACATGGACGTTCCTTCGAATTCAAAGGGTGATACGATTGTAAATCAGGATAAAAGGTTAGGCAGAGGATGTGGAAATTATAGCTGGATGACGTGTTTATTTTTATTCAGCTACACACTAATAAAATGGCGGTGTATTCGTTAAAATAGAGGTTATTGTATTCTTTCAATGTTGCAGGGCTGAAGTGAAATTTCCTCACTTAAGCACAGGTGAGCTGGTCATCTGCATCTAAATACAGGAAAAAGAAGAATGCTTTTGATTGGACTTTATCTGTATCTTCAGGTTTTTACAGTTTCAGTAAACTCCATTTTTAAAAAAAAAGATTTTCAGCAGTGTTTCCTCTGAACTTTTGTTTACAGTATGTGTGAGTGTGTGTATTTGGTTTAGAAGCGCTGTGTTTTCAGAAAGCACTTATTCCGGATTCAAATCGTCTCGACGTCTTCCACACCGTTCACCACAACAACTACTGAATGTATATAAACTGCTGTTCGCCTAGCCCAAAATGAATTGTGTGAATAAATGATTATCACAATGTCCTTGTTTATTTTTTAAGCATTAGTATCTGTGCTTTGGTTGTTCATTTGCATCCATTTTTGACTGCTGACATTTTAATAAAAGTCTGCTCACTATGCTGAGGTATTTTTTTTTTTTTTCAGTAGGTTGTAGGGTTTCACAATATATCATTTGTTATTGATCTTGGCCTTAGTGATACTAAAATTGCAGAAGAGTATAAATTGTATATGAGTTCTCTAACCAGCTTTATGTTTGGTTCAAACATGATACATGGAAGGTACACTCATATTACAGTCTTTAGAGTTTACACAGAAGAACGTTCAGTGAGGGTCAGTTCTGCTGAGGGAAACACCTTGTTCATGAGAAATCAGATGAGAATGGCCAGACTGGTTTGAGCGGTCAGCAAAGCTATGGTAACTCTAATTACCACACTTTACAAATGTTGTGACCAGAAAAGCATCTCAGAGTTCACAACACACAAAACCCTGTCATCTAAGAAGGAGAATCTGAGGTTACAGTGGGCACAGGCTCCCCGAAACTGACTTCTGAATTACTTCTGCTGCTACCATCATGAGTTACATCATCAGTAAAGATTAGTGAGCCCATTCCAGAAGCAGCCATGCAAGCCCAAGCCATGACACTACCTCCACTTTGTTGACTGATGAGCTTGTATGTTTTGAATCGTGAGCAAATCCTTTCTCCACACTTTGGCCATTCCATCACGTTGGTAGAGGTTAATCTTGGTTGCAGAACTTTCGTGGCTCGTCTCTGTATTTCTCTGCGAGTGGTTTGCATCTTGTGGTATGACATCTATATTTCTGCTTTCGAAGGGTTTTTTGAATGGTGGATTTTGATACCTCACCCCTATTCTGTGGTTTCTTTCTTTTTCAGGACATTCCAAATTGTTGTATTGGCTATGCCCAATACCTGTGCAGTGGCTCTGATTGACTTTTCCTCTTTTCTCAGCTTCAATATGGCTTGTTTTTCTCCCATAGAGAGCTCTCTGGTCTTAATGTTGGTTTATCCTTTTAACAACAAGTGCAGACTTCACAGGTGAAATCCAGGGCTCAAACCAAGAGCAGACATTCAGAGTTATTAATTGTTTAAACAGTCAATCTAACAGGGTACACCTGGGCAACAAGAAACACCTGACAGTCGTGTGTTCCAGTATTTTGGACCACTTGAAAAATGGGTGGGTTCAAACAAAAGGTGTTATGTTCTAAGTTGTTTGACACATCTAGATGTAAATATCAAGAAATGAAAGCTGAAATTCTGTTCTATCATCCCATATTAATCTTTTGATCTCAAACTCAAATGTCTTCAAGAATTGGTCTTGCTATTCCAATACTATTGGAGGGGACTGTATTTATGGGTGCTGATTCATTTCAAAACGCATGGAATAGGTGGAATGCATGGGTTTCATGTCTATATATATATATATATATATATATCGAGAGAGAGAGAGAGAGAGATTTGAGTTTTATGGTTCTATGTTTTATTTGGTCATAAGATATTATTATAATTACATGAAAAATGTACCATAATGTCAGGGTGTATAACATTATGACCACACATTATCACACCTGTCAAACACACCTGTCATTTCTGGGCAGAAAAAAAGCACAGAAGGGCTCTTTTTGTGTCCTGTCCATACACACAATGCAGTGTATGGAACTAACCAGCTAGTGATAGCTAGCTAATGCCACTGTTTAGTTAAGCGACCTCCTGTGCTTTGCAGAAGCTAGTGTCTAGTAAAAGCTAGTCAAAACAGGCAAAATCACAAGTGTATAGTAATGCACTTTTTCATTAACAACTGATTAACAACTTACCCAGGGACTCTACATAACCTAAGCCTAATTATAACAGATTAAAAAAAACTATAATTGTCGAAATGGTGAAGCTTTCTGTAAGGACACATTTATTTAACATTAATGGAAGGGGTCTCCAGTGTGAGCACTGTCACAGTCGAAGGTTGAAGCTGTTCCTTTAAGTCTTCTCCCGCAGAAAAGTCTAAGAATGACAGATGTTGTGCTTTGCAGTCTTAGTAACAAGGTGCAATTTTTCTGTCTTATTACCCTTAAGAGAATGTGAGGGAAAGGCTGTTTATAGCTGCTATAATGTACATATAATGTATGTTTAGAGGTAAGTAAAAGTAAGTATAAACAGATAAGTAAAAAAAAATATCATTTTTGAGTCAATATTAAACGTTATCATTAGCAAATTGTTGTGGTATAAGAGGAGTAAAACACTTGTTAACTTAGGAGCATGGAATCATGCCATGGTGATTACTTTCCTATGGCTGATCACGCCATCGTTTTTATTCCTTACTTGTTGAATTTGTTCTGTAAACAGTGTGATGATATTTTGGGAACTCATATACAAGCGAGGTCTCGCAGAGGTGGTGGTCCGACAAATGTAATATTGGGTTGTTCTTCAACGCAGCCATACTCCTATAAAAAATGTAGATCCTTGCTCGAGGTCATAGCAGGTTCTGCTCTGTACAACTGTTTCTCAAGCTTCTTTACTCTGATTTACATTTACTTCTCAAGAGTTCACAACATGAATACTGAAAGAGTCGAACTGCCGCTGGAGGCTATTCAGTTTCATGCATATCATGCCTCTTTGCTGTCCTCGTCTCTTTCACGGGTCTCTATCAGCAGCCCTCCTCAAAGTCCTGGCAGAACTTGAGAAAAAAATTCCCACCCCTGCTACGCTGAGCTCAATGGCATCATATGTGCTTCTGTAGGAGAGACACCTTAAATGACACGCCTTGGCACGGCATCAGTGCTTTTCCTGCAGACGCCGTGTATCACCTTAACACAGGCAGGGTTTCGTGCAAAGCTCTTCCACGTCCTCTCCTCTCCTCTTCTCTTCTCTTCTCTCTCGTTTTCTTTCTCTCTGTAGTTCCCAGGAATGCAGTTCTTAAATGAAAAGCCTCTCTGCTTTCTTTAAGTTGGCGCTTAAGTGGGCCACTGCCAGGCCTCGGGAAGTCGAGGTGGCCTAAGACCAGGCGCTGATATATTTGTGGATTCTTCTTACAAAAACACGAGGCGCTATCGTCGATCAAATCGCAGGTAACGTTACCTGATAAAACAATGGCATCTCTCTGTGGCCCATGTTTCCAGAGTACAATGCACCTATTGTGGGAGTAGAGACGGCGTCCCGAGCCACGCTGGAAACCACAGGGCTTCCATGAGCGTGAGGGGAAACTCCCTGTCCATGGCTCCGTATCTCTGCGGAAAAGGAAAAGGTTGACACAATCAAGCTTGAGGCTGATGGGTCTACATCAGTGTAGCACTTTCATGTAGAGAAGTATGCAAAGCAGACTTTATCACAGAACAGGAAAAACCGCTACACATGGTCATTCATTCGAGTTCAAGATATGATCACTACAGGCCAGGTTTTCGTTTGGGGAAAAGGTAACATTTAACAAAAATGTAAAAAAAAAACAAAAAAAACAATGTAATTTTTTTAAATGACAATGAATCTACATTATAACCCGAGTGGCAAAACTGCAGTCCATAAAATGTGTACAGTACTGTGCAAAGTACCCTATTTTTTAAGTACAAATTTTGTCATAATATTTATTTTATGACTTCTGCATTATTGAGTCAGTACAAAAATATTATATATGTCCAAACATACTGTACATAATAAAATAAATATTTTACAGAAAATGTTACTGAAAAATGTTTGTATGTCAGTAAAGAAAGACGTATTATGTAAGAGACCACTTTTCGGACAAAAAGCATAATGAAAGCTTTGCTGGGTTTTGCTGCACAAATCAGAAGCAAGTGCAACAAAGTCTCCAGAAGAGCTGTGGCTGGTTCTGCAAGATACTCAGTAAAGCTTACCAGGCAATTTCCAAATCAAACTGCACAGATTGTACCTGAGACTACTATTTTTATTAAAGCAAATGGTTGTCACACCAAATATTGACTTAATTTATTACTGTTTACTGCTCTTTTATTAATTATAGAAAGGTTTTTCATTGTTTTTGAAGGCATTTTTAATTTTAAAGCCTTTCTTTGCATGTGCCTGAGACTTTTATATTCAAATAACACATTAGGTTATGGTTGTATGGTCTGTATGTTGTATGTATTTATATGTAATTGCTTAAGGCTGATTACCGCATTATAGATATGACATTTGAACTCATTAACTTGCAAAGTGCTTCACTGCCTGTACAAGGTTAGTATCAAAGAGACATATCTGATCATGTGACCTTTCAGGTACAATGCAGGCCAATATGCAAAATGCAAGATATTTCTTTACATATTACAGATATACAGAGGTTTATCATTGAACCCAGAGGAAACCCAGAGGACACAAGGAGAACATGTGAAACTCAGCAGAGACAGTAACCCAAGCTCAGGATCAAACCAGACACCTTGGAGTTTTGAGATGGCAAAGTCCATAGAAATTCAACTGAAATAATTTTATAATGCAACACTGGTTAGTTTCTCTGCCATTTCTGTATTAATTCCATTCCAACAACTCATTATTGCTGTCAAAGTTTTCTTTGGGAAATGAGTTTACAGCTAGTTTATTAGTTTAATCATGTCTGTTATGACACTGATGATAAGGAGGATTTCCAATAAGGGCAGAGACAAACAGCCACATGAAACCTGTTTGAAAGAATAATAATATAATAAATATAATATTTTATTGAAGCAAGCCCCTCCGCTTTTTTTTTTTTTTTTTTTTTTTGTTGCTGATAGTGCTTTCTGTATTTCATTGGTTTGTACGCATTATACACAAGATCTACCAGAAAAGGATCATTTTTTACTTTCATTGCTCACAATGCATGGTTTATCTGGTGCAGTATGGAAAGATTTTCAGCTACTCATAACATTGTTTGGCCATAAATAAGCCAAAATCAAAACAGGAACATTTTTGTAAAAAGGATAGGCACTGGCAGCTTAGCAGGGTAAGTTCTGTGCTGGTGACCATAAGATGACCAGGACAACCAGAAAGCTGCTGTTAAAGCATCAGTCACTCATTATTCATTCATCTTCATCCTGGTCAGGATTGTGTAGGATCAAGAATCCCAGGAACACTGGATGTGAGGCAGGACATCATACGTCCACTGGATGGGACATCAGATCATCACGGGGCACCATGCACACACACACACACACACACACACACACACATTCACACACTCATTCACACCTCGGGACAATTTAGATTCCAATCCACCTTGTTATAACAATAGTTTCGCAAAAAAAAAATAAAAAATCTAATATAACCATTTCACTTACCGGAAAAGTGGCTGATTTACTAGGGATTTGTTGGTATTGTAATTTTTTGTAACGGTATATGGAAACCTTTGAGAACAAGTTTTTTTTTTTCTCTCCGCAGTTTACCTTACTATCATTCCACCATCTAGGCTCTGCCTCGTTACAGTGGGAATAGTACAGGAGAACTAAACTACTGGAAGTTATGCAGATGACAATATAGCTCTACTCTTAAATTTGTAAATATTACCATGTAACTCATTTACAGTTGCTCTCTGTGTGGAGTTTTGCATTTTTCGCATGTTTGGAGTTTCCCTGTTATGGAGTTATCTGTAGGTGAACTGGTGACTCTAAATTACCCCTAGGTGTGAATGAGTCTGTGAATGTGTGTGTATGTGGCGCCTCGCAATGAACTGGCCATGCAGGGTGTATTCCCACCTCACAGCCCAGGATATGCTTTGGATCCACATACAACCTTGACCAGAATAAAGCAGGAACTGAATGAATGGGACTACGAATCTTAACAACGTCATTTGATGGCATGCATTGATTTGAAAAAAGATTTTGGTTGAAAAGATTTACAGCGCAAAACTAAAGCAAATGTCAGACACCATCTATTATTAATGTACTGTATTTCTTCACTTCTTTCATTTCTGTGCATTCTGTGCGAATGTGAATTCTGCCCTCTTTGTACATCACACTGAATAAAAGAATCTACCAAATGAGCAAACACATGTATAAAGTTCAGCTCTGGTTTCAGAGTACTTTTTCCAAGCCATCACAACAGCCCACCTGTTTCAGTGGCTGCTTTGATGTGATTTCGAATAAGTCGGTCAAATTACTTCTCAAATGGTACTTCTCAGGGAGCACTGAAAACTCAACACCCACTTAAAATATATTTTAAATCATTAGTTCTCATCTAAATTGTGTTCAACTTAATAAGGTATGTGGTAATTGATGTTGGTTCTCATCTAGCTTAACACACTGTGCTTCCTGAATAGTTATTGATGACAGAAATATTACCTTTCTGATGAAAAACATACCATGACAGTCTCTCTCTCTCTCTCTCTCTCTCTCTCTCTCTCAATCCAATTTAATTGGCATGACCATATTAAGTTGCAGATAGTATACCCAACAAGATAATTTAATTTGGTTGTATAATCATAAAAGTATAAAAATGAGATTACTTATAATAACAAAAACATTTGTCTATCATACATTAGTCTCTCTAACTCTCAACTCTCTGCATCCCAAGCTGTTCATGGGTCAGTATGGCTCACCCTTGCGTAATGGCCTGAGGAAACACAGAAGTGACCCCTCTGCCCCCTTTTTCTCTCAGTTGGCCTATCATGATCACCTGTTCCGGTACCGTTTTTAGCAGCTCTTCATTTGGGGAGTGAAAGCCTTGGCTGGGGGCTTGTGCTCTTTGCCAGATGCGGGACGTGCTGGAGCAGAACGGAGTGAAAGGCCACGGTAGGAATTCCCTCCTGCTGGGACAGAGGAATAAAAGACCGCAAGAGTGGAGAGCTGGAGACATGGACACTGTCTGCCTTTGTGTGTCCACTACTGCACTGTGGTGGGACTAATGGAAAGCAGAGCAGGACAGGTGCACCATTAACCAACAAGGGAGAGAGAGAGAGAGAGAGGAGGGGGACTTATGGGAGGACTGATATATCCTAATATCCTAAGACTATACTAAGAACTAGGATTAAAGAACATTTCCACACTAAAACCCCTTAAGTACTGTCTGCTTATATTGAAATATTTATGATGTGCTTAGCGATTCCGATGCTAATTTTTTCGGCTGGTTAGCGATGTACAAGATGACAAGCACGACGGTGTTGGCTTTGGAACCTGATCTGTTTGAGCAGATTGTACAGATGAGTAGCTAGGGCTAAATCCCACTGGCGCCATTATCAGCAGGTAGTCGAACAGTATTGTGGGTAATGCAGGAAACCAACGTTAACCAAAGTGAAAATAGACCAAAATGTCAGTGAAAGATGTTTTTCCATTCAGATGTTCATTACTAAATAAACTTTTGACGCCATTTAAGGTCACATGTTAATTATAAAGATTAATATGCAAGTTGTTCAGGGTGGATTTGTATTTTTTTCGAAAGCTGTATACTTAGTGAAGCTTCCTTGAAGAGAGTTAAACAATGAGCTAAATACCTGGCTCACCCCTGATAATTCTTATGTGCCAATTATACTATTATTTTACATTTCTACACTTTTGAATGGTAGGACGTCTATAAAGATAGACAAGTTAGGGACTGTATAAAGCCTTTGAGTCTGTTTTTCTCCAAAAGGCTAAAAACAACTTTTCCATTCTTGTAATTACACACTGTAATATAACATTGTATAAAAATGTATTATGATTTTACCCTTAGTATTAGCAATAGCCTATTCGCCAAAGAAAATACATCAACTCACTGAAAATATGATTACCAGCTGAAGCATCATCATCTGTTATCCACCCCTGGAAATGTTTATATGGAAATATTTATCATGTGCTTAGTGATTCTGGTGCTCATTTGTTGGTTGATGCTATCTAATCTATGCTCAATTAGGCTTTAAAACCTAGCATAGATTAGACAGCAGTGATTTGCTGTTGTTGTCAGTATTACAGTAGGTAAACAGATGGAAAAAATGAAACACATACTAGATTTACATATCCTGCATGCCTGCTGTGATACTCTGATAAAGATTTCCAGTGTGGGCTAAGACATGAAACCCAGTCAGCTCAAGGTTAATATTTCCAGCAGTGTCTGACTCATCTCCTTTTTCTATTCTTAGTCGATTGTTAATCGGGGACTGTGTTTTAATAACTTAATTTGTCTCCAGGCTAAAATAGAACAATGTTTTACCGGTCCTCTCAGTTCTAGCCAGTGTACGGCTGCTGATTCTTGAATAATTTACCTATTTAGCCACAAAAGGCAGTTTAATGGTGACAACTTTGGTGTCTTGGTCACTAAGTGTGTGTCTTTATAAAGTTCTCAGTGTTAAACATAATATTTATTTGCTAAACTGCTAAAATAGTTCTAAACTGTTTAGTACTAAATATTGCTAGAATGTCGCTAAACCTTCAAAGGTGAGGATAATCTGCGCTGAACCTGAGTTCAATTAAAATGCCAAAAGTGAATTTCTAAAAATGGTGAGAAATTGGCAAAGATGATCATTGATAAAATTGTGCTAAAGCCCACCATACCCCCAAACCCACCGACACCCCCCCACCACCACCCCCCCATTTTGTTGCAAGTAACACCTCCCAGCGCTCATTATTCCTCTGGTAGATAAACAGTGAAAAACTGATGTAACAAAACACATATTTGAATTGCAGTTCAGGTTCCAAGTTCGGGTTATTAGATCATTTTAATTCTACAGATCACCTCTCCTGAGCCAAGAAACTGAAGCTTTTTTTCTTGAGGCAACTTTTGACATGCAAACCATTTTGTCTGCTCATTTGTACAACATAATGTTTTCTTGTCAGAGGAAGTAAACAGAAATATAAGTGTGTAAAGGTAGATGTTCATACATGCCCAGACTTTCAAACATGCTTGATTAGCAATGCTACACTGTCTGAGTTCATGTCAGACCTGAGGCCCAATGCCAACTTTCCCACTACCTCACCTCCCTCATAATAAGACGGCTGGAAGAATTTGAGAAAGTCAGTCCACTATTGATGGGGAATAATTGCATGATTTCCCACCAGTAGTGGTCTGACTTTCTCAAACGCTTCCTACCATCTTATTCCCATCAGTCGGCTTTCTATTCGATTTTGAAATGTTTGGCCAAGTGATCTCCATTCAGAGACAAGACTTACTTCATCAACACAAAGTTATGAGTGCCAGATGTCTGTTTTCTCTTTCTCCATTTGCAGATGACATTTTGTTGTGTCTTTTGGCTCTATGCGTTGACAATATGTCGAGTGACACCATCATCTGACCAGTGCAAATAAAAGCTTGAGTCAGGCCTCGAGGTTGACAGGGCCAGCTGAAAACATGTTTCATTAGAGCAGCAAAGGGGCACAGGTCTAATGTTGGTGAGGAATAGAAAGCAATAACTAAGTCAGGGCATGGACATGAAGAGGGGCTGGATGGGTTTCAGGACCAGGGAGCAAAAGGATAACAGAGGGAAAAAGAGAGATGGAGAGAAAGAAAGAAAAAAGAGGGAAGGGGAGAACTCTGTGCTTAGCCGGGTTAGGCACTCATGCAGAGAGCCATCTAAACGGACTGGCCACTCTCAATGGAGGTCCAGAGAACGAGAGAGCCGGTTCGAGTTTCCCCACACAAGAGGGTAGTGATTCAGAAAAAGGCTATCCAAAATAGGTCCAGTGGACTTCCAGTTGAAATGCTGCCATTTTTTTTCTGAGAGAAGGGTGATTTCATTAAGGTCTGCTGTCAAGAAAGATATTAAGTCAACTGGGTAACTTTATACAATTTACTCGAGGTACTGGTTTGTTTTAAGGTGTAGGGTATCAGTCATTACATTTCATTGTGGGTTAATGTTCATTTTGACATTTTTATACATGGACCGCTTACTAGCTTTAGCTGTTCATTGCGTTTCCATATAAAATCAGAACATATCAGATCATTTCCATTACAAAAACACTTTTTCCTTATTGTTATAAATCTGGGGTCTCTTACGGCACACATGGACTTTGAAGGAAGACTTTATCTAAAAGTCTAGCAGAACGCTGCACATTCCAGCCTGCCCATCTGCACGGCTTATTAAAAACTTAAAATCTACCAATGGGAGGCTTGGGTTTCATCATACATAAAGACAGACTGCTCCCTATTTATTTTCTCCTCTTTAATAACAAGTTTCCTCTGTCAGTTACCTTCTCCTTATGCTTGGGGGAATAATAAAAGTCAGCCCGATTACAGTGGCCGTATCCTTGTCATGCTGCCGTAATCATGTACACATCATTTGTGCAGACTAGGCACTTTCAGCAAGAACAATAGCTGACATTGACGTTGTGGCTCAGAAACGGCTGCTCTCTCTCTCTCGGTGCCCCTCACTTACAAGCTTCTCAGGGCGAAAAGCAAGATGTAAACAGTGTTCAGTCATTCAATACGCTACATTAGAGCAGCACTTTTGACAAGGAGCCTTAGCATGCAGTCACAATAAAGCCTGCTCCCTTAGCCCTGTGAATGGGGTGCTGGTGTACCCTACATTCCCAAGTGACATGTAATACAACAGACTATATTTCACCCCAACAGTCGCCCACTGTGGCCACATGGAGAGAGTAATGTCAAGGGTTCTAAAGACGGCCATGTTGTTTAATAGTAGGTTCTCACCATAAGGGCTTGTATTCACCAAGACAGGTCAGACGTCTGCCATTTAGCACATTTGTCCAAAGATGAAACCAGTAATTAGATGGCTAAAGTTAAAAGGTTGGAGGCTTTTTAAACAAGATATGGTATCACTGAAGAGATCAGATGAAGATGGATACAAGAGAATGGCTAATCCTTTCTAATATATTACGTAAGGAATTAAAATGTCCCAAAGTATTTTATTCTTCTTGCTCCAAAGAGATTTGTCAGTGATTCCATTTTTTTTATAAATTAATGAACAAAACGTCCTGCTTTTTAACCGTTTATAGTTTAATTTAATGTTGTGGACCATCTGCAAGACATATAATAAAGTTCCCGTTATCACTTTATTATACCAGCTATAAACAGTCATTTCCCCACCAGCCTCTCTTTTTCCTCTCTCTTGAAGTTAGTAAGACAAAAAAAAAAATCAGCTTGTCATTTTACCAATGAACCAGAACATGCAAACTCCTCTGTCCTGAAGACTCTCCCATGGTGGAAGACTTACTGACTGTTAAAAAGCACTATAAATGTTCCCTTACAGTGAATTTCACCATATCAATAATTAGATGTTTGCTTTGTTAAACAAAATGGTTTTTTTTAATGCATTTATTATTAGCCTTGGATTATGTAGTCTGTCCAGTGAACATGTCCCTGTGAATGAGCTGTTACCATAGAAATGCTAACGTATTAGAAAGAGCTCATTTGAATTATAGCCAGCAATACTGTCAGAGCTGCTGTAATTATATATTCAAAATCAATTCAACAACACTGTGGCATAAGGCATATGGATTATTCCTTCCATAATCCAGCATTTTAACATTTCTTATCCTATTCTTATTTTATCCGAACCCAAGCCTATAGCTGAGGGGTAAGACTTTTGCTTAAGGAGAACCAAGTTTGGATTCTTATCCCAATTGTATACCAATTTTGTCAAATCTCATTCCCGCCTGCAAGTTTTTTACTGCATTACAGTTACCATGCTATACATGACAGTTGAGCAAGTGCTAACCGATGTGTTCTTTATACCTGAGCTAACAGACCTGGCTAGTCCTTCCCCTCCAGAAAGCTGGATTTATTATGGGCTTGGCCTCCCGATCACAGATGGCTGAAGTATTGTTGGGATTTTAGTCACTACCACAGAACTCAACTACTGCCCCAACCATAACTCTAATTTATTCTGTCTATTTATTTTTTGTTTATCCTGTGTCACATTTCATTTAGTGGTAATACGTCAAGGTGACTGGTTTCATTTTGAATTTTGAACTACATCGGACTCTAATAATACAGTAGATTCAGTAACAATACACAGGTCTTTTATAAACCAGTGCTGGAGGGTTTACATAAGCCTTATGTCAAAGTTGTGATGTGACACCAATAGCATGTTCATAAGGCTTTAAGACATTTTCTATGAGGTATCCATCTCTCATATTATGATTTGGGTAGTGTGTTTACTGTAGATTCATACTTTACGATTTATCCTTTTTCAACCTTGAGCATACGTACTTCATTTTGGAGCATGAAACTGTTCCTCAAGTATTCAAAACTATTATAAAGCACCATTCCTATATACATTCACTCATTAAGAGGCACAGATATCAGCCAGATATACGTCAGATATAATCCCATGTCCTCAAACTAAAATAACTTTTTTTTTCACTTTCATCACTCAACAATGTAAAAAACATTTTAAAGGAGACTATACATCAGCTAAATATAGCATAGGAATGGAAAAAAAATACTTTTAACTCTTCTTCTAGTATCAACAAACTCACAAGATAAGGATAAAATAATTTACAGTAACATTTCCTGAACATTCTACCCCTAAAGATAATTGAGACTTGGGACCGCTTCTCTCTTCTGCTCTTCATGTAAAGAAAACCAAACCACATTAAACATCCAGTGTCACGTCACAAATTTTAACATAAGCCCTTCATAATCCTCCAGCATTTCTTGAGTGATGAAAATAAAGTGAAGTGTTACTGACAGCATGAGTAAAACGAATGAAGTTCTGTTGATAAGTGGGTAAACTCCAAGATAGCAGCATGATGGACAGAGTGGACAGTGACCTGGATGCCTGAAAACCTTAACAGACATTCCTCAGTTACCCATTTAAACAGTTGCATTCCTTTATAAGAAGGAAATACTGAATATTTACTGAATATAGTGTGTGATGGTGTCAATGGCTTCGATCTCCTACATCATTTGGCCTTGTAGACACTTCAGTAACCACTTGATCAGGGTCTCTGTCTCTGGATCTGGAGCCTGAATGGGATGGCAATTCTTCATAGAGAAGAGTGGCACATTTATTTATTTATTTACATATTTTTCCTGATTTAATAACTCATTTACACCCATTTCCAGGTGATGTATGACTTCCTAGACTTCCAGAAATAGATGATAAATTAACTGTTTTGCCACTTCCACTTATTTCAGGTCTTGTGCTTGTCAAACCTCTTAGACTTTGTCTTAACCCTGAGTGACTAACCGGTGAGTCTAAAGTATGTTTATGAATGGATCCATATTGCACAGCATAACAACATTTTCTGTGAACATTTTGGTCTCAGTGTATCACATCCAGGTGTTGTTAGCCGAAGAGCTAGAGTTAGCTGGCATGTAACTGTATGTTTCTATACAAGTTTTTTTCTGATAAAGCAAGCGAATGCTTGAAAGTGAATGGAAAAACTCTTGGCGCAAGCAGAAAGGCAGAGCTGTTTTTTCCAGCTTAGTCAGACCCGAGCAGCATCAGATACATCTACAACAACACAGCTAAACATATGCTCATGTCTAACAAATTTACAGCTGTATCACACATTTACAATGGATCGTGATTTTTTGAAAATGCCTCCAAGAAGGCCATTTTAGTGACATTTTTGTCAACACACCTGTAAATAATTTGAAGTGTGATTTTTTTTTTTGCTCATGTGTAATTTTTTCCTGGAAAGAAAAAATGAACTTCATACAACTGCTCTGTTTAAATGTTCGACATAGAATATAAACCGTGTATTGATGTGATTTAGCACTGCTGCTCTTTCTCACTGCTGTGTCTTTCCTTGTTTCCACAGTTTCCACTTAGGCTAGAAACTGATCCCTTTTTTTTTTCAATTCTACTTTCCAGCCCACAAATTTGTATTATTACACCAGTGCATCACACTTCATCTGACTTTATTGGTTCCTAGTTGCTTCCCTGTGGAAATAACTTCACCACCCTACATGAAGTCACTCATCAGAGCTCACTTGCTACATCAGAACCATCTGCATGTGCCTGGTGATCTAGTTTGAACAAATGTGTCTGCCTAATCAGTATAAATGTACCTATATGTACTCATTTGATTCATATTGTTCAGTCTACATTAAAGCAATATTTGGCAAAAATGTATCCAATTTTCTTCTTACCAAATGTAGCTGATGACCTTTTCTTCTTCAGTTTTGTACTGGAGGTACAGTATGAGGCTAATTTAAGGAAAAAGAAATGGATGTCTATCTCCCCCCAAGTGTGTACAATTCTAAATCTAGACCATACATTTTTTGTTACTTCATTTGGTCCCAATTTGGTCATTTGTCAAATCCTACTCACTAGCTAGCTCTCCCCTATCACACAACAGCTACCAGCCAGGGAGGGTGAGGAATAGCATGTGCTTCCTCTGAGATACGTGAAGCCAGCCACCATATTTTTTCGAACTGCTGCATATGCTGCATCACAGGGCAGCTGAACACACTTGGAGGAAAGTGTTAACTGCTGTCTTCCACATACATGAGTTCACAGATGCCCATGATTGGGCAGTGTCTTCTTGACTGAGAGGGGAGAGAGTAATGCCATCCCTCCCACAGAGAGCATGGCCAATTTTGTGCCTATGCAACACAGCAGGAACACAGACTTCCTTGAGCAGGACAAAGCTAAATAAGGTCAATGAAGAGAAGATATTACTTGTATAGTGTCACAATAGCAACTGCTGAGTCTGTCTATAGTCCAAGTTGCTCATATTCACCAACCAGTGGGCCAACATCTGCTTAGACAAATTAGAATGCTGTGTTTTACCCCATAGCAAACAAACATCTAGTGTATCACTGCAGGGCACACTCCACAAGTACGCTGAAGACTGAAAGGTCAATAGACTGATTCACAAAATTAGGTGATATGACCAGGCAGAAATTCTGGATTCAGCCACAAGATCTCCCCAGAGTTATTTTACTGAATGCTTTACTTTAATTGATTGCTAGCAAGAAGATTGACTACATTCACTGAGGCAAAGAAATGGAATAGCCACAGTTCTACCAAGGCTAGAGGAATCACGAATGTGTCTGTCTAGCATCCTCAGCAGACACTGATCCTCCATGTGGTGGCTGGCGTGAATCTAATTGGCAAGCATGCACTTGTGGCAATACAAGCATAAATAACCACAAGTGATATCAAGTTTCCACCAGGGAGTCATCAGTGCATCTGCACTCAGCACTTTGGCAGTGCACATCTGGACATAATGCTCCATCTTTTGAGACCACCAGCAACACAACAAATAACAATAGCTGATATATGGCCAAACAGGGTGTGAGTGAGTTAGGGCCTGCTCTAATCCCCCAAGAAAATCAATAAATTCCTTGCACTGTGGCAAAGAAAACCCTGCCGTTACATGTGTCCTGTGAAAGAATGCATTTGATGTTGTGGGTGGCATTACACCATCCAACCCTAACTTGGTCTGCAGCCATCTTCAGACTGGCTGTTGAAGTTTCAGCCTGTTGAAGGCAACTTTGAGCTAGTAGAGGCAAAACCAAACTTCTCAGCTGAGACCAGAGTCGAAAGTGGTGCCTCAACTTGTAGGTCATTATCAAGTTGAGGAGCCTCCCAAATGCAGCTGCATTCCCATGCTCCTCTGATAAGGGGCGAGGAGGATCTCCGATCCCTGAGCTATAAGAAGGTCTGCCTCTGAGTTGCATGGTCTCAGCTCCGGGGTCACTGATTTCAGCTAAGCTATGTCTGCTGCCAATTCGCTGCTTTATCTAGACTGTAATTCAGACTGATTTCAGGCTTCTTATTGTTCTTGTCAGTTGTCTCCTGGCCTGGGTAACTGCAACTAGCAAGTTGTTTAGACTGAAGGTTTTGTGCCAGATTAGACTCTGACCTAAGGTTCAAATCTTCCAGCTGTGCACACCATATCGATTTGCTAGGCAGTGAGTGCAGGGGATGTCTGAGTCAGACACATTCTTGAGATGGACAATTTTGAAGCAGTGAGCATACAGCTTGTGACCACATTCACCTTTCAAACAAAAAACAAGGAGCTATAAATTAGCATAAATCTAGCTAAATTATACATACATAGTGCATAGTATGTCAAAGGAACACCACTAAAAATGCTAGCAATACATTAGCCATAAGACGTGATAGTCAACTAGTTGGTGGGGCATGTGGAATATTTGAATGGGAAGATTCTATGCCCAGATTTGGAGGACAGAATACCTGTAACACTGACCAGGGTAATAAGTGCATAAGAGAATAGCTCCATATTTTTTGTGTCTTTGTGTGTCTGACATGACAAGGAAAAAGGGAATAATTGCTGTATGACAGCTGTAAGATTTGCAAATACTGTTTTACATGTCACTATGTGACTTTTTGGAAGGTCTCAGCATGCATTCTCATGCACAAAAGGTGGTATCCAGGTGTTTCACCCTGCCCCTGGCAGTTAGGAGGGGTGAAATACAGCTCATAGCTCCTAACCTTTTTTTTTGTATTTAGTTAGTAGTACAGCACAGGTAGTTTAGAAAAATGAGGCCTACAATATTTTAATACATTTCAACAATTTTTAAGGCCTTAAAAGATGACAGAGTAAACCAAAAGCTTTTCCTTTTTGTCTAAATGTTATATGGGTGTACAAAAACAGCAATGTTCCCTTTTCTGAAATGTCTTCTGTTTATACAAAAATCAAGGGTAGACAGAAAATGTGAAGAAAAATAACATCTCAATTAAAGTGTACATCAGAGACATCTCCCTTCCTTCAGATTGGCTTTGTGAACTTGAGCAAAACGTGAGATGTTGCAGTGTAATTTCCCCAAACTGTCCACAAGCAGCCCATTTCATTGGGTATGAAAGGCAATACATGGCCAGTGAGAAACAGTGCTGACAGATTCTATATCTAAGCTTCTTTTGTGCAACAGGTTTCCTCAATGAGCTTGCAAATTGCTCAGATCTTACACACAAAGAACTCTCTCACTCCGGCAGCCAAGCATCTAACTGTGCGGAGATGATTATGATGATCATAATAATCCTGATGATAATGGGAACTGGTTAGAAAGGCGAGGGTTGAGAATCAGGGCTGACTTCAAAGAGACCAAGGAGACACAGAGCTCAGGATCAGACACTGATACAGTGCAAACCAACACTTTAGTCTCAGACTGTGGGTCCCAGTATGTGGGATCCTTCACACACAATCAAGTCTGTACAGTTCAACAAACATATACATACTTTTCTCTCATCTTTCTCACTTTCTCTGTCATGTGAAACACACCAAAGCACTAACATTTGTCAGAAGACTGCGAATGATAAATTGGAGTGTTTTGCTAAAATGATATTCCAACAAAGATACATGACTCATTACGAATCCTGATTCAGTAGTTATGGCCTCATGCAATATTTATGATAATATCAGGTTCTAAGAGATTTGGCACAAACTACAAGGCTGTGCCCAGGGCATAACATGATCACAGGAAACATCTTATCAACATTTCCTTGTATGCCAACTGTACTTTAACCATAATTGTAATTTCAGTGAGTCTTGGCTTTTCTTTTAGTTTCATTAAACAGTTATCATGCCTCTCTCGGAAGTACGAGAGTGGTAATTCGAAACAACTAGACTTGTGTTCTAATTTTGAAACAATCGACTGTTGCTTCTACTCACTGTATCTATGTTGCACTGTATCTATAGCTAACAGTACAACAAAGCATCAGAAACAGAGGTGGGTTTGTGATTATTCAGATATGCAGTTTACACAGTGCTAAACTGGAAGCTATAAGCTTTCTTTACCTGTTAACATCATTAGCCTTGTAGCTCCACTGCAAATCTAAAGAAGCAAACGTGGCCGTTAGAGGAAACCTGCATACATTTTTTTTCACTGAAGTATCTCTATAATACTTACTTACTACTTGAACTTTCAGATTAAATGGACAACCTTGTTCATTCAAAAGAATGACGTGGTAAATAGTCATATTCACTCCTCTAAAAGAAAATGCTGTTATAATAAGTCCATTACTTATTAAATGGAATTCTACTATTAAGTGAGAGGGGGAAAGGGGCTCACATGAATTACAAACTTTAATATATATTTCTATTTAAAAGCCATGCGTTAAATGTCTTTGTCCAGTTAACAACAGCCAGGGCTGCTAAATTGGAAATGCAAGTTGAAGCCGGAGCGAAAAGATATAGAGATGTGGAAACATGAAAAGAAGTAACTTCTGGTATTTTCAGGTACTTAATGTTCTTATGGTCCATGTATACTATGAACTGGTGTTCAGCTTTCTGCAACCAGCAATGCCATTCTTCTAAAGCTAATTTTATACACAACCTTTGTTATTTCTCTCCATTTGTGAATGGGAATGGGATACATTTTGGCTGATGAACCCTGACACTGGGAGAGAATAGCAGCCTCCTCAGAAGCTTCCACAACAATGACTGGGATCAGGATACTTTAGGATTGGCACACATTTGCTTGAGATTGGTTTGAAGGCATGATTGGCTTGGGCATTCCGAACTAGTCTTTTAGATCAGCCTTTCCAGCAAGAGGTGAGGAGTGCAACAGAGTTCTCTGGTCTATGATGCATTGCCTGAACCTTAGTGTCATTCATAATGATGACATATACCAGGAGTGAAAATTGGGGTATGTGAAACTCATTCTTCTATTTTAACAAATACTGAAAATGACCAATGATCCATGGTTCTTTGTAGAAATGTCTTTACATGTTGGATACATTGTTTTAGGGAGCTGGAGTATATCAAAATGTCATCAATGTACACTCTGACAAACCTGCCTAACATGTCTCATAGGAAGTTAACAAATATTTGAGACACAGAGGGACCAGGCTAAATGCCATAACCAAATATTCATAATATCTGGAGGCATCACTAAATGTCATCTTCTTCTGAATCTGATAAGGTTGTGGCGCTGCAAATGTCTAGTTAGGTGTAGATGGTGATTTGAGCTGTTTTAGGGCAGGTGGTAGTGGTGGAGTAGGTAGTGGTATGTCACTGTGATTTTGTTAAGATCATGATAGTGAATGCAGTGCTGAAGACCTCCTTATCTGTTCACAACAAAAACTCGGCAAAAGCTAGTGAGGTGGAAGATCTGATCTAGCCTTACTTTAAGACTTCTGAAATGTATTCCTCCTTGGCTGTCAGCTGGAAACAAGCACATGCCTTGGTCTTACAGAAGACCTCTCTATAGCAAGTGGGGATTTTGATCAACAGGTCCAGGATTTTCTACTGACAGAAAGGCTATGATTATGCCTGGGAGAGATATACATTTACCAGAACAATTAACAGACTGGGCTATATATATATATATATATATATATATATATATATTTTTTTTTTTTTTTTTTTTTTTTTTTTTTTTTAATTTTTTTTTTGATCCAGGTAATCCTTTGGTTATGTGCCGTGAAGCAATGAGATAGTTTGATGATTAATTGATTCACCATGCATGGCACTAGTGGTTTTATATACACTATATTACCAAAAGTATTCGGTCACCCATCCAAATGATCAGAATCAGGTGTCCTAATCACTTGGCCTGGCCACAGGTGTATAAAATCAAGCACTTAGGCATGCAGACTGTTTTTACAAACATTTGTGAAAGAATGGGCCGCTCTCAGGAGCTCAGTGAATTCCAGCGTGGAACTGTCATAGGATGC